>WHYT01017967.1:32050-60201 GCA_009806455.1 Tetrax tetrax
TTTTTTTTTTTTTTTTTTTTTTTTTTTTTTTTTTTTTTAATGTGACTTTCTAGTTAAGGTTACCCACTGTGTTTTCCATATCATAAGCAAAATTGAAGGAATTCTGGAAGTAGGATTTTAGAGTAGATTTCCCTGTTAATCCAATACTTTATCATGAAATAGAAGGTTAACTTAATGTGGACATTTTCTCTTAAGCTTGATTGGATGGAGTCATAGCATAACTGAATGCACGTAGCTTGACCTTCCAGATGTGTGTCATTAGACAACCTCTTTTGCTTGCAAATGAGTCCAGTTTTAATAAACCTACCTGCTGCCTTGAAAGCGAATATATGTGTCCTTTTAATTAGCACTTTGAGACTGTACGTCCTGATAATATTGCACTAGCATGCCTTATTTACAGTTATCTGTGAGATAAGATATTTCTCTAAGTTGAGAAGACGACTGAATTTCTCAATCGGGTCAGAATATTATTTACCTCCACAATTAAGGCAAAACTTTGCCTGCTGCTCACCACTCCTCTGGCACATCGCTTGCCACTGTGCTGTTTTAGGTTGAGTGCAGTTTGACTCAGCGAGACTGCTGTTTTATATCCCTTGGTATAAATGACTAGGCTGCAACTCTGCTGAATCCCTTTCCTCTTGAGAACATTTCCTGAGCATGTGTTGACTTTCTGAGACAACTCCATGAAGCAGTAAGTTGCCAAACAGGTGCTAATCTACTGGGCTCTTAAAACTTACACAGGCCCTTGAGCTTTCTGGATACTTTACATTTACAAATCACTTAACTGTGGGGTTTTTTCTGATAATATTTGGCAAGACAATGATGAAGAGTGAGTGTGTTTAAAATCCCTTCCAAACATTTTGGACAGGTGGATCACAGTCACCCTTAACAGTTCTTGCAGTCTAGCAGATGCTCTGAGTAAGTCTTTGCTTAGTTGAAAAGCTTACTGGAGAGTGAGTAGATAATTAATGTTTCATGGACTGCTAGTTGTTGAAGCTTGAGGAATCTCAGGAGATGCGGATTTTGAAAAGCAAAATAATTTTTTTTTTCTTGTAAAAGTGTCAAATTGTGGATTTGCCCAAATTATTTTTTTCTTTCTTCTGTTATGTGTTTCATAAATTTTATTTTTTAAAAATCTTGTTTAGAACTCACAATGTAATGCTTCAAAAGTCAGTAGTGTTTCCAATACAAATTATAAACCCAAATAATAATTTTTCTTTTACTTCTAAAAACTGTTTTGATGTATAACATATGGAATGATGTATAACATATGCAATGTTTTGTGTGGTGTTTGTAACTGTAGCCTTTATGGTTCTTTATTTGGTTGAAGACTTTTCACCTAGGGCTAATGTAAGGGTTTTTTGCAGACTTTAATACCTAGGTATTTTTTAGCCAAAATATTGTGGACTGTATGTCTGACTAAACACAGGCTAAAATCAGCTGACTGTTTCACCTCATATTTTTGCTGTGTTGTGTGAGGTATTGCAGCCTGTACGAAAAAAAAAAAAAGGTAATTGAATAACTTTAGGTTACACCAATTTTAACCTCAAGAGATTTGTTTTTTATTGATTTATTTATTGTGATTCTATTTCAACTTTTTGTTAGCAATTTCTTGCAGAAATGGATTAGACAATATTAAAAAATTGACATATCTATAATTATTGGTCATCTGGGGCCCTGCCTATATTGAAGTATATTCAAATATTAATAGTTAAAACTTCATTTCGATATCTGCTCAAGCTACTTTTATGCAGAAAGTGGTATTGTATACTAAGCATCCTTTCTCCTGGCTTGGTAGAGTAAAATCTATCTTGGCTAACTCAAAAGCTGTGCTTGGAAATTACTTTCTTCGTGTAGTTCAGTAGGGCAATTGGGCCTTGCAAAGTGACAAGACTGTCTACTCCAATTCCAAGTATAAAATTCATGCTCTGTATTTGGCATTATGGAAATACATGTTATTTCAAATTAATTTGAAATATTCAAATTACAAATTAGTGCAATTCATTTTTCTTCTGCCATTAATTTGGGCTGGAAATATTCTTTACTGTCTTAACTGCCTTCAACAAGAATAACTGCAAGTACACTTGGGAAGAGACGGTAGTATTTAACTTTATCATCCCAGTTATTGCAAAACCAAAACTACTTGGAATAAAAATATTCATTAATAGCACAATGTAATATTTACCATTTGGACAAGAAACTTGACATTAACGGTTTTGGGGGTTTTTAGTGGCCTACTCATAAACAGTCTCTTGATTTCCCTTTGTAAATATTGACTTGCCAGTAATGTATCTAGCGCCTCACTCTAGAGCAGAAAGTATGTCTTTGTATGCTCTGAAAGAATGAAAGGATTCTTTGATTTCATTTTTTCTTTTCAGTGTTAATATACTGCAGTCTTTAATATCATTGTTCTGTTGCTGTCTTTTAGGAAGCCTCACAAGTAGTTCCACTGGAATTTTTGAAGTCCCTGAAACATGGTAGGGAACAACTGCCTTAACGAGTGAAATTGATTGAAAGCAGTTGCAAGAATACACCTCTTGGAAGCCATACTTTATTTAAATAAAGTGGTGTTAACAAAGCCGTATGTCCTGAAAATCAGTTTAATTATTTTAAACTGCTTATTGAACAATTGCTGTCAATTTTACTTGTGTGTATGTTAACTAGTATATGATTTGTTGTCAATCCTGTGAAATACTTGCTGTCGTAAATGATGTTAGATTTAAGAAGCAAGACTAAATGTATTTGGTTACCCACTTTGGCATGCTGGCTGTGAAATGCACAAAAAGAACCAGCACTCTGTGATTCCGTGCTAGGCTGTTCCCTGTGCTTGAGCGGAATTACCACGAATCTCCTAATCTTTAGCTATTTTTTCAGGCAGCATCAGTATGCTGTCAGCATTCTTGAAACAGGTAGAACTGCAGTTTCACATAGTGCTTTCTACCAGTTACTTTATCTGGAAATCTTTTTTAGTTTCCATTGTCTACCACCAATCCCTCTGCAATCAGTATTCATCTAAATACCAACTTTGCACATACCTTTATCCTTTAAAAAACCTGTAACTTGTCAGTTTCTAAAACATTAATTTCCTGGTGGGAAGTAGTTTTTTTATTTGTTTTCACAACTATTTCTGGTTTTGCTCATAAGTCTTGATCTGTTCCTTCCTTCCTTCTTCTCCAGCTTGTGGAGTTTCTGTAAAAACGTTTTTTGGTACCCGTGACAAACCTGCTAACTGCATCAGCCCTTTTTTTTTTGTTTGTTTAAAAAAAAAAAAAAAATTAAAAAAATCATCTTTTTGGGTTTGTGTAGCAGGGGAGGCTACAGTGGTGGCTTCTGCAGGAAGCTGCTGGAAGTTTCCCCTTTGTCTGGTGGGCCCAGCCGGCTGCAGGGCTGCTGGCCAGGGCTGAGCCAATTTGCAATGTTGATAATGCCCCTGCAATAATGTATTTAAGAAGGGGAAGGGGCGGGGGGAAGGCAGAAGTGCTGGCAGAGAGGAGGCAGTGTGGGCTTCGCCCTCCAACCTCCTGCCAGGCTGCTGTGTGGGCCTGACCTGGCCGAGCGGAGAGAAGAGAGGGAATGTGAGAGAAACAGCAAGAGGAACGGCTGCGGGTGGCGAGGCCAGTGAAGAAGAATGGGGAGCAGTAATGCTGCTCCTGGCGAGATTCCCCTGCAGCCCGTGGCGAGGCAGGCTGTCCCCCTGCAGCCCATGGAGGCCCACGGAGGAGCAGAGATCCACCTGCAGCCCGTGGAGGGCCCACGCTGGGGCAGCCATTCTGGAGGGACTGCACCCTGTGGAAAAACAACCCACACCGGAGCAGTTCATGAAGAACTGTAGCCTCTCCACGAGGGAAGGGGAGGAATGTGCGGAGTTCTTCCCCCGAGGAGGAACAGACGACAGAAACAAGGTGCGATGAACTGACCATAACTCTCATTCCATATCCTCCCTGTGCTGCTTGGGGGCGGGAGGAGGTGGAGATAATTGGGAATAAAGCTGAGACAGGGAAGAGGCGAGGGATGGCGGGAAGGTGTTCTTAAGATCTGGTTTTCTTTCTCATTATCCTACTTTGGTTTTTTTGTTAATAAATCAATTAGTTTCCCCAAGTTGACTGATGTGCTCATAACGGTAACTGTTGAATGATCTCTCCCTGTCCTTATCTGGACCCTTGAGCCTTTTGTTCCATTGTCTCTCCCCGATTCCCTCAGGGAGTGGGGAGGGTGAGTGAGCGACTGTGTAGGACTTAGTCCTGAGTGAGGCTAAACTACCACAGATCTGCATTCAGAGATTTCTGAAAATGTTTGATATTTAACTTTTTTTTTGTATCATGGATATAAAAACAAAACATGTATTTCCATAAAATGAAAATTAAAGACATTTTCTTAGGAAGTGGTTTGGTTTTATTTATTAGCTTCTGAAATGTTTTTAGTGAACTCTTGGATTTTCTTAATAATGTAACAGGTTGGCTTTTTTTCAGCCTCTGATTAGCAGATCCTTGTAATGCAAGCCAGGAAAAAAAAGCAAGCGTATTGTCGTAAGGTTTAAATGGCTATGCGTTTCCCTTGGAGGGTGGGGGCGGCGAAGAAGAGAGTTCTGCAAATCATCCAGTGCTGTGGAAGAGTGGAATATTAAGAAGACTTCATCAGATTGTACTTACATTAGAGTGGGAACCACTGTCTTAAACAGTGCAATAACCAGTCTGAAGGTATGTAAAAATTTGTAGATTTTTAAATGAGTGAGAGTGCTATCTTGAACTTGCATTGCAAAGGGGAAAATAATGTAAAGATGCTAAATGTGAAATGGTTTATTTCTAACCTTGGAACGCTATCAGAAGTAGTATAATTAAGTTGGGTTTTTTTAACAGCGGCCGTATCATCACATTCTCACACAAAACATGACAGCGTTATTAATGATGCAAGAGGAAATTAGTAACTGAACTCTCTTGCTCTTGCAGATCCAGAGACTTTTCTTCTCTAGGACTCATAACCTTACAAGTAAACACTTAAATCACCTTTATCTCCAGTATTCAAACCTACAAAGAAACTGCAAGTTTAGTTCTCAGAATATATGCAACACTTAAAGAAAATTTCTGTAAAATATTCATCTCTTACGGAGATGATTCGGGTAACTTACACGGTGTTCTACCCAAATGTTGGGGGGTGCTATTAACTCTGTCCTAAAGAACTGGCATAACATGATTTGGGAGGGAGCTTCAAGTCATGGTGTCAAAAGGATACAAAAGCATTTAAAGGGTGTGTCAGAAGTACAGGTTTAAAAGGCAAAGAAATCTGCTTAAGAGCTGTACAGGCCCATGCTGTTGCAGAGAATCCATCTGGAGTGTTTATCCTGAGGCCATTTTGATCTTCATCGTATGGACTTCACTCTCGAACAGCAGAACTTACACACCACAGGGAAAATACATCTTCATTGCATTGCCATACAATCCCTTGAAAACGTATTTCTTCAGAGTAGGCCATATATATCCTTTGCCAAACTACAAAGTTGAATAGATACTCCCACTACAAAAATACTTGCCTGCCCTCCTGAATTGTCACTTTGGGAATTGTCACATGTTAGTTATCTCTACCTGTAATTAATAAGTCTTAAGAAAATAGTGCTCTTCCATTTTCTAGTGCTTATGTGTTTGATTTTACCAGTTATCACTTAGATAAGCTAATAAAATGTAACTAGAGGTAGAGCTATAACATTTCTAATACGAAGTTTCTGAAAAACAAAGCTGTCATCACTAGTCTTGGTGGCTAGTCCGGAGTCTTGCTCTCTGGAGCTTTTATATCCTATTGCTTGACTCCAGCGGCATGGTGAGGCATCGCTCTGGCTGCTTCCTTATGGAGCTGGGATAGCTGGTAAGTTGCTGAGAGGCCATGTTTTGGCCCGGTGAAAAGCCGGTGGAACACTTCGTTTGAATTACTTCCCCCCCCTCCGCCCCGCCTTTTCGGTCTCGCTGGCGGGCGGCCGCGCGGCCTCCCTTCCCGCCTCAGGGCCGGGCGGCGCGGCCTCCCCTCTGCGCGGCGGGGTGGCGGCCCGGGGCGGGGGCCGGGCCGGCTGAGGGGGGGCTTCCAGGAGCCAGGGACGGGGAATGCAGCCGCCGTAAGGGTTCTGATTGCCGCCTTCCGACTGTACAAACCTGCCAGCATTACTTTGCTGTTAATAGTACGGAAGCGAAAGATTTTCTTCAGCAAACGGCCGGGGGCTTTACTGTAGCTGTGGGCGCCCTGTGGAAGGCCCGCCTTGCTTGGGGTGAGGTTAGAAGTTGCCTGTAAGTCTACAATTTAAAATTTTTGTATTAGGGGAAGTTGCTTGCAGCATTCGCAATAAATAACTGATACATATTTCCTAACAACTTCACAAGAATTTAAAATTGGCCCTCCATTTTATTTGGAAAAAGTTCAACCTTCTCTTTTAATTCTCTCGTATGCTGGATTTCATTTAAGTTATTGTATTTTTAATGTGCTATTGAGAAGCTATCAGTTATCAACAGAAACTTTTTACTACAGTGGTGTAGAACTGCTGAAGTGGAAACTGTAGTTCATTTGTCTGGTCCTATGATGAACATGCTGTTTTCAGGTGGTAACGCAGTGTTACAAAGAGATGGTTTACCAGAGAATTTCACTCAGTGTTGATGGCGCCCCTCGCATGTGGACTAGATTGTACCATACTAGACTGGGTTTTTTAGGTAATTGTAGGTACTAAAACAGGTTAAGGAATGGTTATGGTGGTACTAAGTTAATGGAAAGTGTTTGTACTGGTAAATTTTAGGAGGTAAATGAGGTGTTGCTTGAAATGTTTAACATGCCATTCTCCTAAAACCAATCACTATTTTCAGTACTTTAATCAGTTTTCTTAATTGAAGTAAATTCTTCAGTATCTTAGAGGGTGCAACTCTAAGATATTCAAAAGTACTTGTAACATCTTAATAATTTCTAATGTGTATTTGCAGTTATGCATGGAGGAATGTTTAAGACTCGCACCTGTGGTTTGAATTACATACAAGAACAGGAATTTAACATCTAATTGATCATCTGATACATGTATAACATGAAATTTGGGGTAAATGGTTTGAACAGAATAACCTGTTCTTCCTGTGCATCATCTCCTCACACATCTGCAAAAGAGTCCTGTCCAGGAGTTTTTTGATCCTGACAACAGCGCAAACCTCCCCCTCCGCGCCAACCAACCAGCTTATGCTAATATGGTAGACGTGTAATATGTTAGATGCAAAACACCAGATGTTATTATCATGCTTCCCTTCAGAGACTTTCAGGTGAGAAATCTATGAGTCTATAAACTATATGTATATGTAAACATAGTCCAGTTGTTCAAAAACAAAGCCAAGTGTACAGAAAGGAGCACTACATTTTACAGATTGTTAGTGGAATAACAATCTGATAAAGAATGTGCCTAAAGTAAAATGGAGATTCACTGCAGATTCGCTTGTTTAGTACCCTTACTCTTTTTATGCCTTGGTTCTTTTTGAAGGAAAGAGCTAGAAGAATGAGACAGAATATAAACTAAATATGAAAAACAATATTTTAAACTGACAGTTTTAACACATACTTATTTTTCTTACAACTACTCTGAAATACATTTTTAAACACTTGTGGTGACAGTAGTAATATGCTGATAGAGTATGAATACTAACTCATGCTAAAATCTAAATTTAATGTAGCTTATCTTAAGAACCTTACAATAACAGCTATTTGAGTTTATAAAAACTAAAGAATAGAATGATGATCAATCTATTTCCAGAGTAGTACCTGCCACTCTAAGGTTAGCAAGGTGGAGCTATTTTTTCATCTTGGAAGAAGTATGTGAAAGAGATGCTTCTAAAATGACTGCTCCAACTTATTTTATAAGTCTAGGAAGTAACAGTAGAGAGTAGCACTTTTCTGAGGAAAGCACACTATTTTTCATGGCAAAAAAAAAAAAAAAAAAAGGATGCAGTGTTATGAGAGGATTCCCATTTATTGTCTAACAATTTTCAAAGACTTAATGAATACACAAACTCAGGTCTGTGTTTTTAGAAGAGAACTTGCCTGGGGGTTTTTTTTGTGTATGTTATGTAATCTTAGGGTATGTGTGTTGTGAGCAAGAGCTAGAAGCTTTCCAGTATCTTAAAAAGCAGACTTTCTTGCTAAAACATGCACTCAGGCCAATAGATATTTTCTATCAGTAGATGCTTTTCAATCTAGTGTAGATGTTTTCTCCATTTAAATAAGGAATGTGAAAAGTTCTGTGTTTTGCTTCTACAGGAGTTCAGATGAGACAGAGTTGTGATATGTTCTGAATTACAGTTTCTTGAATAAAGATAATTCCCTACATTCCTTCCTGTGCATACTTCAACAGTTTAAGTTAATACACACCAAATTTAACTATGGCTACCACTTCCTCGTCCATTTCTAGTTACTAAAATGCTCACTCATGTTAAATAAATAAAACACTTCCTTGTTCCTTGGATACTTTCCTGAAAAACACACACAGAGCTATACTATTGCATTCAGAATGCTTTGATAAATGTTTAATGTTTGCAGTACATATAGTTTTACTTGTGTGTATATTTCCTTTATATTTAGGAATAAATTATTGGGATAAAAATACTCCTGTGAACTGAACGTAGAGTACAATTGTAGGCATGCAGTCTAAGGTAGATTTGTGAACTGTAGTCAGTATTTACATCTCCATTACTCATGTTGGCAAATAGATGTCAGCTTGTTTCCCTCTGCAAGAACTAAAATTATCACTGTATTTTGAAATTGCAGTCTCTTTACCTCTCACAGGCTGTTTTATGACTCAGGCAATCTGTGTAATCTCCATTTATTAATTGATAGAGCACTCCCTTTCCACATGCAGAATATTTACATGAAATGGAACACCAAATTAATAATTTGGCATGGTGACTATTTCACACACTGCAAAGGATTGTGGAACCTGTGCCTGTTCAGCCACGCTACCACCAGAGCAAAGGGTGGTAAGCCCTGTAAGCCAAGGCTGGAGGCACTGGCAACCTGCTCGTATAACAACCTGAAGAACAGGACATTGTCCAACTTTATAAAAGCTAGAGGAACCTGGAGGCTGAAGAGCTAAATCAAAAACCTAAAAAATACTAAACCATACTAAAATAAAAAAGACAAAGGGTATTAGTAAAGATGAGAATTAATTAGTTGTTAGAATTTTGAGTACATCTGCACATTTAATATTTCTTAAATAGAACTGAAAATGCTTGTACAAATAAAACCTCATGTAGGCAGTATTCAGTGATGCTCTTTGACATGGAAATGACTAGTGGAGATTTAAATGTTACACTAGATTTGAGAAAATAAAGGGAAAAAGTGTTTTCATGTTTTGTTTTATAACATGCAACAATATTAATACTGTCTTTAAATGCTGAGTACTTATCTGAACTGGAGGATATAGATGTTCTACACTGGAGCAGAATCATACCTTCTGTTTAGGTGCCTTGTCCTTGTTAGGGGCAGTTAATACATAATCACTGACGTGTTCTGTAGCCGTTTACATGTATGTAGAAGTCTAAGAAGCTCTACGGTTACTACTTATTTCCCGCAGCTGTTCTGTTAAATGCCATTAATGTGGTGTTTTTATCACAAATCTTCACAAAGTAGCTACATTTTTAAATGCTAACAAACAGTATGCAAACATTTAGTCAAATAGACATTGGAAGATAAAAGAATCAAATAGTTTGTATTATACAAATTCCTTTCCTTGTTTCTTTGTACGTTCTTAATAAGAACCTGTGCACCTCACTTAATTGTTTAATTTCAGTTTGTAGAAAGAAGTGGGCAATATTTTCTTATCAAGCATTCCTGATAGGTTTACTATCTGTATGTTTCTTTGAGACAGCTGGAAGATTCTGTATATATTCTGATTTTCAGTCTTCTGCTTGATTTTTCAGTTTAAAGATATTTACTGAGGGTGTTGCTGGATTTTGGAGAGAGAGACATCACTACAAGAAGACACATTTGTCTTAGCAGTCTTCTTTGAACAGAATATTCAATTTCAGTTCCATTCTAGTTTGGGGCCTTTTGGGGCAAACTTGATTGTGTTGCAAGGCACATTCTAATAATAAAATACAAAACACTGTTGTCTAGCTCTAAAGTGTAGGTATTTGATGACTGCAATCAAATGGGTATGTGATATGAACAAGAAGAATAAGGCCAAGCGTTGGCATCTCAGTACTGTGGGAAACAGAACAAAATAAATGATCTTTTCAGCCTATAAATCTAACTGCACTTATATTTGCTAGCAGTCCAGCTGTAGAAACTTCTGAGAAAAAAATAGCAGGAAGCTGATACTCATGTAGTATTCTGAATAATTTAAGTGCTAGCTAACTCATGCTCACGAATCTTGGGTTTTGTCTTTCTTTTTTTTTTTTTAATGCCAAAATGTATTTGCATTTCAGATAGATTTAGAATGATGTCTGGCAAAATGGTCATCTGATTTTCAAGTTTCATCTAAGGAGAAGTGAATTGCTTTCCAAGTTTAATATAGTCTAACCTAGAAAATCAAAAAGTAAAAATGTTTACTGTAGTGAGATGTAAATACAGAGACTTAGTAGATGACAAAAATTGTCAGGACTCTTGCATTAGCTTTTACATTTTTTCCATTGCTGCTCTTGCTCTACACATTCTGAACCGAACAGACATAGATGTTTGCTCCATAGATTAGAAGAGCGTTACTAAGATCTAACCACTTTCAAAATAAAAAAAAGAAGTCACACTGACTTTTCAAAGCTTGTAGTGCAAGCAGCACAGAGTTATCATTGTAAGAGTGCTGCCATGTTCTAGACTTTTTTCTGTGGAATAGAAATCAGAATGAATGATCCTAAGAGAAAATCTGAACTATGCCACTGATCCTGCTGGGTGGGTGGATCCATTTTACTGTGCTCTGGCTGGCTTTTAGGTAACTGAAATTAGTACTGGAAGCTGGAATGGAAAAAATGGGTAACATAAATAAGCTAAAGCATCCCTAATCATAGATACACAGTATCTGCTTAATAATAAAACCAAAGCAGGAACTTAACAACCCATATAAAATTCCAAATATCCAAACAGAACTACTGGAGAATTTACATAGTTGAGTTGAAAATCTTGAGTGCTTTACTTACATTTCGTTAGAAGAAGGTTAGTGACTAAATAATATTATGCCACATTCAAAGGCACCGTCTCCCACTCCCCTTTCGTTTCCTGATGTTTGAGCCCTGTTTAAATCACTGTGAAACTGCTTGGCACTTAGTCATTTGCACTTCTCTGGGATCCAGCTCACTCTCATGTACGTGCAACTGTCTCACACCTTTCATGCTCTGAAAGATATTTTTTAAGCACTGAGTTGACTGGGAGCTACAAATGCAAGCCTCAGAGTTCAAGCAGCTGCCTAAGTTCCCTTGTACAATGCTCAATTCTCGTGCAGTAGATGGTGCTGAGTATTATATTCTACAGAATCCTAAACTTGGAGCTGGAAAGCTGCTAGAAGTCATTTGTCTGAAACAAGTAATTCTTC
The DNA here is from genome assembly GCA_009806455.1 of Tetrax tetrax. Taxonomy (NCBI): domain Eukaryota; kingdom Metazoa; phylum Chordata; class Aves; order Otidiformes; family Otididae; genus Tetrax; species Tetrax tetrax. The sequence continues at coordinate 43,575 of WHYT01017967.1, forward strand.
ACAGAGTGATTTGTCTGTATTCTACGCTGCGATATTTATCTGAATTTTAACACTGAAATGCATGGTTGGTGGGAATCTGCCAACATTTTGATCCGTGTTTTTATGTGCACTTACATCAGATTTTGTAACAAATATGAATAATTACTTTTTCTTCTCAGTTAGTACATTGGTATTTCCACTGCTCTTTGGAGGATTGTACAGCAGCATACAACTTACCCTGAACAGTTCACAAATGTATTTTCAAACTTAGTGTGGAATAAGATACACTTTAAGGGATTCCCTAGTTGCCTTCACAGTGGTTTTAATTCTTGCAACACAACCTCGTTCTCAAAATACAGAAATCTTTGATTATTGGAACCATATGTAAATAGCTATGCCTATTATAATGGATGACTATGACTACTATAGTGGATGCCCCATCCCTGGAAACGTTCAAGGCCAGGTTGGATGAGGCTCTGAGCAACCTGATCTGGTTGGAGACGTCCCTGCTTCTTGCAGGGAAGTTGGACTAGGTGAACTTTGAAGGTCCCTTCCAACCCTAACCATTCTAAGATTCTATGACTTAGAGACTTAAATAAAGCAAGTATCTTCTCAAAATGCATGTATCTTGTAGATAATATTTATTAACATCTTAATTGTGTAATCAGTACAGATAATGGTGGCTTTAAACACAGAACACAGAATTTTGTTCCATAGTGGTGATAAAATATTGTTATTTTGTATTTTTTAAAAATCAGTCCAATCTCAGATTAAAGATTTTTTCTGGGGTACCTATGTGTAGCCATGAGCTGGATAAAACCTCCCTCCTGAGAAGTTGGCATTTTTATGCTCGTGCTGCTGTAGCATAGCTCGTTTCAGTTAAGCTAATATTTTCATTGGTTTAGACTTAATATTCCTTAATTTCAGACAGTTCTGACATTCTTTCTTCCTGACAGATAAAGTTGTTCTGCTTTTAACTTAGTCTTTATACAACTTCTGGAGTGTATTGACATTGATTTATGTAGAGTTGGACAGTGCATAGTGTGACACTCAGCCGCTCGAACATGCCTAGGTTTAAAGTGTTTTGTAAATGTGAATTTAATATCATATTTAGCTAATGTTTCTAGTTGAGAGTAGTTCTTTAGTAAACCTGTCAAGATTGACAGCATTATGAGGGCAAACAGCACAGTATTTTCTACTTTTGCTAGCTGTATATAGTTATTTCTCTGGCGATTTTACTGGTACTTCTTTCAGTTTACTATAAAATCATATCACAGAGAACTTCATATTTTCCCAACAAAATAAACCCCAGCCCCAAATTGTTAAGATTTTGATAGATCTCGGGGGTGAACCAACTCCAGCACTTAATCTGGTTGATATTGTAGAGATGCTTTACTACTACAAAACTAGAAGACATTCTGCTTAACTTTTATGTTTAATTAATGTAATATAAGTGTATTCTGTTGTTTTGTTCTGTTTTTCTTCCCTTTAGTAGCCACCTAAAAGGAACAGCCACTGAAATGCTAAAAATGGGGATGAATGACAGATTGTAAGGAAAGAGGCTCTAGGCCAAATTCCACACATTTACACTGCCAACATTTATCCACAACGTTGGCAAAGTGGAGAAACACTTCTGAGCTGCTCTGTTATTTATGAGACAGATAATTTTTTTTTTTTTTTTTTTTCCTGGTAAGACAGCACTGGATAATCTGATCTTTGTCACCGTCAGCTTAGCCACCAGTTTTAGTGTGACACTGAGCAACTCGCTTGAACCCATCTGTGTCTCTAGTTTCTCCATCTGTAATGTGGAGGTAATAGTTATGTATTTGATACTAGTACTCTGAAACTGGAATCAGGAATATACTGATATTGCATTTTTACTTGAGGCATTATTACATATGAAAACGATCATTACTTGTACAAATTTAATGAGTATTTATTTCAAATGTTGTGAGCTTTGTCCATAAAAGCAGTACACGGGGAGTTAGCTGCTTTTCCATCTATTAATAAGTGTTTGACAAAATCAAGTACAACCGCTTTCTTCAATGTCATTTGACAGATATGTCCATACACACTTAAAGATATTCTGCCTCATTTGTCTTTCTGAAGTCATTCCAGGATCTGTCTTCACTGTAAAATACCATGTCCTGGTCCTTTCCCTCCCCTCTGTCTCCCTGGTGTTATAACTAAACTGTAATATTTTGTGTTCTAATTAAATGTATAGAGATGGTGTTATGTTATAGAGTCTTAGTTTATGGAATGATTTCCCCTCACCCGCCACCTCCTTGTCCTGAAAAGACCTGTGATGCAGCTTTTCCTGGTATTGTAAACTCCCAACAGAGAACGTGAAGTTAGAAATGTATGTTCGTTCAGGGAGAGTGTTAGTTTGAACAATGTGTACTGATCCTTGTGCATGTGGAAGTTAATTACCATGTAAGGGATTTCATACAGAAGTTCATTCTGGGAAGTTGCCTTAGGCAAAAAAGATAAATTCTTACTTTTTGAAACGTCTTCAGTGCAGTAAACAATGAAAGCATGTCTAAGTTCAAGCAGATAAATATTCACTGTAAATGTAACCTGTGTAGTTACACTGCTACTCAGAAGCTATTTTTCTGTGCGACTTGGATACTGCGCGGGAATAACCCAGCTGGGAGGAGACAGGGGAAATTAAATAAAAGTACAATTAGAATAGCTATTCTTCAAAATCATAGTCCAGGTTTTCTTGGTTAATATTAAGTGCATATTTGCGTAGGAATGGAGGTCTGTGGGACAGCATACCCTTTTCACCTTGGTATTTCTAGTAAAAGGCATTATGTTTTTTATTCCTTGAATCAATGTGCAAAAATACTTTTAGTATATGCTACAGTTCTATTCAAATATTTTCCTGATACGGCTTAAAGCATCATGTAAGCACAAAGAGAACGCTGTTTCATGTGGTCACTGCTAGACATACTGGTTTATTTCTATTCATATGCAGTGCATTCAGTCTTCTGTAAGAGATAAACCAAGACTCTAAGGTCCAGTCCACTTATTTATGTTGCTCTGATTACATTAAAAATAGGCTTTAGTTTGCCGTTGAGGTTTTTTGAAGGGGTGGTGGTGGTTTTGTTTTTGTTGATTTTTTGTTGTTTTTTTTTTTTTCCCCTTGAACTCTCCTGAGTAGAAAAATCTTGCAACATACAAATTGCCCTTTTTTTTTTTTTTTGGCTTTGTGTAACAGAGAGCGTACCAAAGAAAAACAGTGCTTCAATTTATTTTTTCTTTCAAATTCCGTTTAGACTCTCTTTGTATTCCTACAGGGTTTTCTTTAATGAATATTTCAACATTAATTTCACTTTTAAGATTATTTTTTAAAGGTTCAGCAAAGGCTTTGTTCTATTTTATTCCAATAAAATATCTTTTTCTTGTGCTTTGTTTGGACTTATTAGGACTTATAAGTAAACAGTACAGACTTTTTTTTTTTTTTTTTTTAAAGGTCACATACATATTGCCAAGAAAGAATATTGCTGGCAAACTAGGTATCTCCAGGAGAAGGCTTATAAAGGTGGCTTGGGAGTGTCTGAGGTTTAGAAACCACACAATATTGAAACTCAAGCATCTTTTATGCAAAGAGGGAGAGCTCTTTGAGTCTAGAGAAAAAGTCTCTGGGTCTCAGAAAGAAAAGTAGGAAACTCTAAAAAATATTTTTTATTTGTAATAGATTATAAAATCAGAGAGGCACCTTAATCATCTGTCTGCTTAGGAAAGACATTTGGAAAGTCAGGAATATCATAAACATAAGTGAAATTACAGAAAAACAAGGTAGAAAAATAAGAAAGTCAACTAGGTATTGCATTTTCAATGTACTGTTAATATTACGTTTTTCAAGAAACATCTTTGACTTCTCTAGATATCATTGTTTCGTTCTAAAGGATGAATAACAAAATGTTGGAAAGAGGAAGGAGAGCTTCTCTTGCATACTTACACTTGCATGTAAGCATGGAAGTGCCTACAAGGCACCATTATGGAGAAATCCCCCAAACCTGCTCCAGGAGCTCAACATGCCATTCCTGGAGTGCTTTTTTAGTGGTGCAGTATACAGTATGGGGAATAAACAGCATGAGTTAGGGATCTGCATGTAGTTGCATGGCTGTGATGTTTGGATGGCGAAGGCGTGGTGGGTTGGCTCCAATGACTGGAGTGTTGCAATGGAGAGATACAGGATCTTTAAGAAGAATGGGATAGAAAGATGAGGCAGGGAAGTTGCCCTTTATGTGAGAGAGCTGCTGGAGTGCATGGAGCTCTGCCTGGGAATGGGTGAGGAGGCATTGAAGAGCTTATGGTTTAGGATTAAAGAGAGGAAATATAAAGGTGATATTATAGTGTGTGTCTTCTACAGGCCACCTGACCCAGAAGAACCAGCAGATCAGCCCCTCTGCAGACAGGTAAGAGCAGTCTCAAGTTTCCAGGCCCTAGCCCTCATGTGGGACTTCAGCCACCCCAATATCTGCTTGCACTCAGGTGCAAGAAGGCTATGCATTGACACATAATATTCTTGAATGTATAGGAATATGATTTGTACTGTTGCTGCAGAGGGACTCAGTCGCTTCAAGTTTTGTTCTTCCTACCCGCTGAAACTTGACAGAAGTAGTAGTATGTGGACATGCATGTAATTTTACTATGACGGGAACTTCTAAATAAATATTTCTTGTCCTAGTGCTGTGCTGTTGGACCCTTGTGTGACAACGGGACAAAAGACATTGCCGGAAATGGAGTGTGGATGGGAAGCAACTTGAACACCTTGCGAAGCCTTGGAGGTAAGGAAAGCAGGGGATAGAAAAGACAAGTGAGATTGAGCAAGAGTAACAGAACTGCAGTATTGAAATACCACTTCACATGTTTGCTTCAGTTTGAGGTTACTTCTCCTTGAATATACAAAGAAATGTGTTAATATAAAGTAAAAACACTTAGAAATATCTTTTTTTTAAAATAATTTTTAGTTAGTTTCTTTAGTGTAGATCACATAAACGGGATCAAGACTCTCCAAGATCAGGGAATAAGATGCTAAAAACTGTATTGTAGGAATTGTTAATTTTCTGTAAAAAAATAGCTACATCTTAGGTGAGCTATTCCCATTACAATAAAAACTACCAGACTAACCTTTGACCTGTGCAAACACTAAATTATTTGGATTTTATGAGTGGACATATGCAACAGAATTGGACCTTGTGATTGATAATTCCCTACTCTGAATGCAGAAAGTTTTACATGAAGTCCCTTACGATAAAGGTATACATCAAAATGCAAGTGCAGTTAAAACATCAGAGTAATTTTAAATAGCAAGCTTTCCTTTTCATTGAAGGTAGCAGGCAGGAAAGCATATTTAAACCACCTATTTAAAATAATTTTAAAATACAAAGCCAATTTTCCTTGACAGTCTGATTCTTAACAATTATAAAAGCATATAAATATAAATATACATATAATAATATAAATATACATACATATATAAATACACATATAATAATATAAATATAAAAATAAATATACATATAAATATGTAATCAATAAATGAGAATTAAAAAAAAAACATTCTCACTTGCAGAGGAGCCAAATTATGTAAAAAGTTACTTTTTAGTTTGGGATAATCTAATTAGGACATTAAGCCCTGGGTTTCCAAAGATTCATTGGTTTGACCTTCCTGGAAATTTTTACTAAAGCACATGCTATTTTTTATATTTCTTTCCCAAAAGCATACTTTAATTTCTTTGACTTCCATTTAAAAATTCTAAAGTGCATCTTTGTGAACTTTGCTTATACTAAGGAAATACATGCTTTTAATTAAATGCATTTTAATAAAAAGACAAAATTAACATACAAAGCACCTAGACCGAACATATTTATAGTTGAGCTTAATTTTACTTTTGCACAGACCTAGGTAAATCAATAGATCCTCAAAATGACTAGGTTAATAAATAACTGTATTTAATGGCATATTTGGAAACTAAGTCAACTTCAGACAAGTTAGAGTTCAAGCCTTGTGCAAACAGGTGCAATTTAAGTGACTTGAACGGATTTGATTATTGACATTTCTTAGAGACTGAAAGAGGCTGAGATAAAGCTTTTTGAAAGGCTATACACAAGGGAGAGTGGCCAGAGTGTTTCTCTCCAGAATTTTAAGACATCAGTTTTACCTCCTGGGGAAATCTTCTATTTGAAACGTTGTAACTTTGCCGTTGTTACACTTGCCAGTATTGTGTCACCTTTGCAGCATGAAATTTACTAACTTATCATGCATTAGCTTGGCCTATTTTGCAGATACACAGTTAGAAATGACTTTCAGTGAAACAATATTCCCCCCCCTTAAGGAAAATTTTATTTCAGTAAAACAAACCATTAGGAAGCCAGCTGTTTGAAAATGGTCTAGGACTTTGAATTTAATATTTGTGTCTACATTAACTGTCATTGTAATTCCTAATTATGTGAGACCCACAAGCAGGGATATATAAATCTTGAGGGTTATCTACTAGTTATAATAAATTTTTGTGATTATTTATTTGCTGATATAAATTGTGAAAACAAGAATTGGTTGTTCTCCTAACTCGCAGTTCCCTAAAGAACTGTAATATATGCAGTCTCCATCACTTTTCCAACCTGTAACATTTTTTTTTTCCATAAGTTAAGTGGAGAGATGATGTCATACACAGGGAAAACTGTTAAAAAAACTCATGTTCTGTTACCTTTTGCTTAGCAATTTCCCATTTGGTACTTTACTTTTGATGGTACATAAAGCAAATAAGCAGGTGGAAATTGAGTCACAGGAATCTTTCTGGTGCCAAAAGACAACTTAATGAAAATTGTTGAACATAGCTGTATTTTCTAAGGAGATTTTCTATTCTCATCTGATTTTTGGCATAATATTCAGTATTATATGTGTTTGAAACAATTGTAAATTAGTGCTGAATCCATTTGGCTCTTGTCAGCTCCTGTCAACAGCAAATATATTTCATACAGATACATGTCCACTGGAGATAGGAAATCTTTTATTTGAAATGTTACAACTTTATTTTTATGTCTTTATGATCTTGAAATTTCAATATTGTTATTCTAGACGAGCTGAAGCTGTAAAATTCCAATCTACTTAAGACGGTTAATTAAGTTAATGCTTACTTTGAATATTACTAAATAAAACCAGCTTTTTTAATAGGACTGACAGCTGAATGGGTAGATTATATATATGGTCTATTTATTTATCTGTTTTTCTTTACTATCTGTCTTTCTCCAAGAAAATTACCATTTGGTAATAACTCATGGTTCCACAGAGATCAACAGAGACATTGTCATTACGTTAGTCATTGTTAAAACTATCTTGAAAGCTATCATTAGCTATAGCAACTTCACAATAAAAGCTTAATATTTCCCAAAGGAGAGCCCTGACAGCTGTCTTTCTGCATTGGGCAGAGCGGATCAGCATGGTTCTTCTCATCTCTCTATAACTCAGACTCTACCTAGACATGTTGGCAAGGAGCAGGGAAATATCAGTCCAAAATTCATCCATGTTGCTGACCTTATGTCTTGGAGACACCATTCTGTCCCTCCTGGGAAGCGTATGCTTAATAAAACTTGGGATTATTATTTATTTATTTATTCATTTATTTATTTGCCTTTGATCCGTAGAAGTTCAGCTTGAGTTCTTTTGAAAAATGTTTAAATCCACAGAGAACTTTACCCAGGTGATAACTTTAGGTTCCTAGAGATGTCAGGTGATTAAAAGGATCAGCAGAGTTTTGGACTTCAAGTACGCTAAGTCATTTTGTCCATCTGGACCTTATTGTTTGTACAAGCTATAGGACCGTACTTCAAAACAAATTACAATATTTTCATGTATGTAACTAGTATTTCAGAAAATGCATTCCTGGTATTTTTGCAGAATAATAATTTAAAGTCATCAGATAATGTTTATTTCCAGGGAACCAAATGCGTGTTCACCTGCAGCATGAGCTGTAGTTACAGGTAGACGGTGGACAGCAGCATGTGTAGGCCAAATGGTATGCACTGGCTGGGTAGAACAGGATTGATACCCTGCTGTGGACATCTTAATGTTTTTCAGATCTTTCTTTTCAGACACAGTACATATTTGGGAGAATCTGGTGTCTTTTAAACTGTGTCACTTCTTCAGATTCTTTCACAAAAAGAGAGGGAATAATAATATATTTTTGCTAGAACTCAGGTCTTTCTTGGGCTTATGACTAGTTTTCCATTCCTAAACTTCTTACCAGCTAATGAGTGATGCTAGCATGTTATCAGCTATTAAAAATAACAAGAAAGTAAGGTAATACAGGTGCTAAAATCTACAGAGCAATATCTGTATTCGTACGATTATCAATATTGACTAAGTGTTCTAACTGAAGGTTTGCTTAATACTCTCCTAGAAATCAGAATGGGATTAGTGGGTTTGTATGAAACAGAAATTCATATAAATCTGTCCACTGAAAGCAGACACTTTTTCTATCTGTAATACTTAGTTTTGAAGTATTTTATATAATTGAAAAAAATTAAAAACAATAAGCTTTTAAATTTTGTCTAACTCCACATTATTGCTGTATTATCTTTTGGATAAATTTGATAACTGACTCATGGTTTACAGATATCAAAACTAGAACTATTTCTGAAGAAATAAGGTGTAACTAAGGGGAAAAAAATAAATAATTTCAGATAAGGAAGGTGAGTAATCTGCAATCCACAGGATGCCTGAGTCCTAATGTATATTCAAATGGATGGACTAATTCAAATGAAGTAACTAATCCTGGGCCTCTTGGAATAGGAAAGCATCTGTTGGTTAAAAAACCAGCACAGACATGCTTCAGAAATAAAAGCAATGCCATAATTGTTGGCTTTACTTTAAAACAAAACAAAAACAACCTCTGAAATGATTATGAGTCAACAACACTTGATTTGCAGTACAGGAGAATGAGACGGTAGCATGTTTATGAAACACATCAACACACGCGCTCTCATTGCTTTTTTGCTGTTTAATTCTTTTCCTAATAGATTTTTTTTTCCAAACAGAAAAACTTGTTCTTTATTCTTTCACTTAGTTTTCACAAGTTGTGTCTCATTCTTTTATGCATCCGTTAGCTAAATTTCCCTAATTGTTTCAGAGCCTGACAGCAATGATACTGATCCTTTAAAAATAAACAAATCTTTTCTGTTAACTTCCGTTCTGACAGAAGTCAATGTCATCTCTGCTGAGCCAAGATGCAAAATCAGTGGGTCATGAGTGGCTGGAAAAAGTAATTAAGCAATTTAGATTGCTGTCCATCTATTTCAGAACAAACGTGAGGTTCTGAAACCCCGAGTTAGCTGCAGGTGTGGGATGAGCCTCTCCGTGGCAGTCCAAAAAAGATGGCTGAGTTAAGGCCCCGTCACAGTGTGCAGAAAGAGTAGAAAAGGTGGTGATCTTCCTAGTAGTGGGCTCACAATTGCAGATGGCAGCATTGGCTGCCTGAAGGCAGACAGGTTTGTCAGAGGGAATTATTGAAGTGTGAGGCTGAAGAAAGGTAAATGTACTTGCATTTGTATTACTACCAATGCAATTACTTTTGCCAGGCCACTTTATAAAAGACATTTCCCCAGATGTGAAAATTGTTAATATGTAAGCCCAGTTCAGATTTCATTTACCTAGCATTCCTATTTTTGAGAATTAAATAGTATTTTGGAAGAATTAATTCTTGTATCTCACCATTAAGTTTAGATAAGTGATAATTTACAATTATTGCAACAGATTAGGAAGATACCGATCTAAGAAATTTAATTCCTGCAAATAAACCTTAGGTTATATAACTTTTTAAAACCAACTCATTTGTTGTTGTAACTTGTGTAAATTGTTTTGGAACAGAGATGGATTTGTTTCTTTTTCAGAAACATTTACCTAGGACAAATGTGTGTTATACAGCTTTTTGTTTAGTTACTAGGCTGGTTAACATAATTATGTCTTGATAGGATTCCATTGCTAAGAAGGATCAACACTTTAATCTTACCCTCTTTTTGTAATGCATTGTCTAAAATTTAATAAGGACATGCTATTCCTGCTAAAAGGTGACATGCAGGACATACAGCAGTATACAATCTTACACAATAATCTGTTATACCCAATTCATTTAATTTTTTGTTATTAATCATGGTTTGTATTGTAACAGAGCTGGTTTTTGAAGTAATTGAAAGAGAAGTGGAAGTTTCTCATCTATCACAAATATGGCTTGCTATGTTCACAGGAAAAATATAGGTGATACATTTTAGACAGTATGCCATCCTTTGTGAAATGAGACTTCATACAATTCATTGTATGATCCTACATAGTAATTATTCGCAGTTGTTAGTTATTATTTACTTTAAATAATTTTCATAACTAATTGAAAAAGTCCGCCTTACAGGGGTTTTTGTTTGGTCGGTTTCTGGCATATCACAGTATGGAATTACAGGCATTCTGTTACACTATCTGACAAAATACCAAAACATTTCATGCATATAATTAAATTAGTGGTGTTATTTTTGTCATTGCATTGTGAGACTTGATATTACAGAGTTTGTGGCTGGAATAGGGGAAGTTTAATGTCCTTCACAAGTTCTGACGAATTCAAATATTGAGAAACAGACAGAGATATTCTGAAGGAAAGGTTTGGGGTTTGTGTTACAAACTTCAGTTCAACCTTGAGATGAATCATCCCTTTGTTGGATTACTGAATAGACAGGACAAAGAAGGTGATATCTAATGTTGCACAAAAATCTTATATTTCCTAATATTTTCAAACCTGACTTTGACTAGCTGTCCTTTAAGACAGACTACTTTGCTGTATGCTTTTGGTATACAAAAGTGGCAATTCAATGAAAGATCTCAGATGTTGACTTTGCCATCCTGAAGTGACAGGCTTTTTTCTAAATGAGTACAGAATTCTAAAAGATAGTTGAACTTCATATTTCGTTCAGTTTTGTTTTTCCTCATTTTTCTCCCTTGAGATTCAAGCTTCCACTTCAAATGTATTCTCAAATAGAAATTCATAAAGAAAAAAAAATTGCACCCTGTACTATTCTAAGCACTAGTAGCAGGACTAGACTATTTTGCTATAATTAAATGTATATATGCTTTACATAGTTCCGTTTCTGTTTTATGAAAGAGGTATGATGTTGCAATTTGATAGAGCATCACTGAAAATACACAGTACATTGAAATAAGTACATTCCTTTATATAGCTGGAATAAAAATCTGGTTTATATCTGTAAGCAAAAAAGTGAAATGCTGTGGAGGAAATATATCTGGAGAAGTATTGTACAAAACAAGATTTTGCAAGCAGTTTTCTTCTTTTCCATACAATTTTAAAATTATTTGCTTTTAAAAGTTTGAACAGATGAGTAATTTAGTTTGAGGACATGCAGATCTTCACATTTAGTATGAATGTGATGACAGTCCTTGAATCGGCCTTCAAATGAAAAGAAAAGGGTTTCATAATCTCTATATCAGAATTTGCGGTAGTGCAAATACATTATATATGTTAATACTTCCTTCATTAGCTTTGATGTCTAATTTTACAAAGCATTGAATTTTCTATGAGCTAAGAGACAAAGATTTTGCCATACTTTAATTTTTTTCAAAGTAATAAGTTCAAGAGAAGATAGTGTGCTCTGGAATCAGTTACACCAAACTTCATTCGATTTGCCGACATAAAGGGTTTCTCTTGTTTGTCAGAATTTGTCAGAGAGTTAGGAGTCAGTTAAATCTGTACCTGGAATTTTAGCATGTGAGTCACAGTGAGGTCTCTAATAACAAATGTTTTGACTGGATGTCTCAGGTGGAAAAAATTGGCCACTTAGATCTCACTGAAGAACAGTTCTCTCTTGACCTTATTTTTTATTAATGCTTTATTGTTTCCTGTGTGGAGAAAAAAACCCCCGACATTCACACAGCTTCTTTTATGGTCATGATTCACCACTATGGAAATCAAGCGAAGCCTGGAAGAATACTGCGTGATGGCTTGCCAGTGCTTTGAAGTGCATGGCAGTCAAAGCTATTTGGACATGGTTTAACTTGAACAGTGTGCTAATGTTTGATTTGCAAAGTTTTTGCTTGTGGTTCTTCACCCAGAAAATAAGAAGACAATGACAATGCACCCTCATACTTCTGTCCTAAGAACACATTAGAAATACATAATAATGAAGAGGAGTTGAAAATATTAAAAATGCAAATAACTGTGCTGAAAAGTTGAAGTCAAATGATTCTTAGGAGTGTGGTGGGTTGACCCTGGCTGGACTCCAGGTGCCCACCAAAGCCACTCTATCACTCGACCTCCTCAACTGAACAGGGGAGAGAAAATATAACGAAAGATTCATGAGTTCAGATAAAGACAGGGAGAGATCATTTGCCAATTTCCATCGTGGGCAAAATGGACTCAACTTGGGGAACATTAATTTAATTTATTACCCATCAAAACAGAGTAGGGTAATGGGAAATAAAACTAAATCTTAAAAAACGTATTTCTCCCACCCCTCCCTTTTTCCCAAAGGAAATTCCAAATTCTCTAACTCTTCCTCCCGAGCAGTGCAAGGGGATGAGGAATGGGGCTGGCAGTCAGTTTATCACACGTTGTTTCTGCTGCTCCTTCCTCCTCAGGGGCAGGACCCCTCACACTCCTCCTCTGCTCCAGCGTGGGGTCCCTCCCACGGGACACAGCCCTCCACAAACTTCTCCAGTGTGAGTCCTTCCCATGGGCTGCAGTTCTTCACTAACTGCTCCAGTGTGGGTCTCCCGTGGGTTCACAAGCCCTGTCAGCAAACCTGCTCCAGCAAGGGCTCCTCTCTCCATGGGCCACAGGTCCTGCCAGGAGCCTGCTCCAGTGTGGGATTCCCATGGGGCCACAGCCTCCTTCAGGCATCCACCTGCCCTGGCGTGGGGTCCTCCACGGGCTGCAGGGGAATCTCTGCTCTGGCGCCTGGAGCTCCTCCTCCTCCTCCTTCCTCACTGCCCTTGGTGTCTGCACAGTTGTTTCTCTCACATATTCTCTCTCCTTATCTGGCTTCAGTTGCTGTTGCACAGCAACTTTTTTTCCTTTCTCAAAGGTGTTATCACAGAGGCGCTACCACCATCGCTGACTGGCTCGGCCTTGGCCAGCGATGGGTCCGCCCCGGAGCCGGCTGGCATTGGCTCTGTCAAACGTGGGGGAAGCTTCCAGCAGCTTCTCACAGAACCCGCCCCTGTAGGCCCCTGCTACCAAAACCTTGCCATGCAAACCCGGTACAATGAGTAAAGAAGTCAAGGACAGAATTAGTTACCTATAATGTTAAGATAATTACAACATTCAGATCTCTTTTCTTATTTTTGGTATATCTACAAATGGTTTGATATTCCAGTTTATTAGCTTGGGTTTAATTTTACAATATATTGAAGAATATGCATTTTCATTAGGAACAAGTACTTATCTCGGGCAGGAAATCTTCCTCTGGTATTTGGCTAAGAATATAGGAAGAACAGCAAGATAAACAAATAGCAGCTCAAATTTTGGTAAAGTTATTTAGTGAAAAGCACTTAGGTAATGAAGAGCCATTTGTAAGTATGACTGCATGTAGTGTTACCTAAAATCATCATAGCTGTGTTAACTTTGAGTGAAAGTGAAAATTGGAAAACTGACCTGCAATTTTCAACTCATGCAATAGTGAGAAGCAGCACAGGCTAGTACAGGCTTGAGAGTGTCCCATCAACTAGAACTTGACTGGACTGCTTTGTTTCTATTCTAGCTCTCTAAGCCCATGTGCCTTTAAGCTTTGTTTGATCAGAGTTAGAAGCTGGTTTCTTTCTGGTTCAGTTTCCAGTCAGGATTATTTGTCTTCTGTTCCTTGGTAAAGGTGAGACTCTACTGGCTACTTGCACACGCTCCCCCACCCCAAGGATGAGTACAGACAGCTGTGTCCCCTAGGTTCTCTGAAAGATAAAGCACATATTTTCCTTTAGCCCCCATTTTACTCACTTGGAGATTACAGCTCATCTCTTAGAAACATGCAGTACTTGAAGCAGACAAGCACAGATGTAAAAATTTCATAAAATCACTAATTCCTTGTATTAGCTAGCACAAAATACCATACTGATAAGAAAACAAGAAGTGTACTGTGTATACCTCCCTGCCTCAGTTTCGAATGTTGTTTTGGGCATAGTCTGTGTGCTCCGTGTCATCCGCTTCTGTACATAATTTTTATAAATTATGCTGCATGCATGTCTGTGTCAGAATTCTGAAGCCAGTTTCTTTCTGACTTGGCTGGCCCACAGTTAGCAAAGCGTGCCTCACTGTTTCTTCTCCGTGCACAAGTTTTCTATCTCTCTGTAATTCATGGCATTTCCCGAATGCTTTAGCTATTGAGGTCCAGTTGTCACATTTGATCTTCCTTTCAATTTTTGGGGAAATTCCATAGCTCCAAACCCTGGCTTGCAGGAAGAGTTTGGGTGAATTGATTGCTGTTTGGCTCAGGCACCTCATTGTCCTTTTATTTTCTCTCTTGACTGGGAGCTGCTAGGGTGGGATGTTTTCCACAGTCCCATGTCTGAGACACATATGACTCAGCCCTGACAGCATATGGTTGACTTCACATCCTCTGAGGTATTTAATGATACAGCAATTTCATAACCACAACCAGGATTCGTACTTTGTACAGGGATAGACTTCCCACATTGTCACATATGCTGTTTCAAATGTAGTTTCTTAACAGTTTTAGTGTATTTTACCTACAAGCTGTACTGGTGGCATTCTACATTTCACACAATACTTATTCACCTGGCTGCTTCTTATGTGCAGAGTATGTAAACAGGTGTTAGAGTGGAATAAAATATGAAAAGTGCGAATGAACACACCACATAACTTCTAAGTAGAGGGGTTAGTTGCAAAGCCAGCAGCTTCTTTATATAAATCTTAAAAAGATATAGCCAGTAATTCTCTGAGCAGAAGAATCTCACATTGATTATGAATCAGAAACATTAGAAAAACTGATGGAACAAGAGCCTATTCTATATATTTCCAGGTTTGTTTTAAACAGTTCAGTGTTTGCTCGTAAGATAAACTGACAAGAAGGTTGTCAATGTGTCTTAAATTTTTCCATAACAAACCTATGATGTATATATCAAGTTAATACAGATGTTATTTATTGGATTGCAAACATTTAAAATGATCAGTGTTTTGACAGCTTAGTTTTATGGGAATATACATAAGTCTCTGAAGGGAGAGTGCTCATGGAAATTGTGCCTGACCAGCCCGGTTGGCTTCTGCGATTAAATGACTGGCTCTGTGGAAGGTAAGGTAAGTGATTATTCCCCTTGTCACCAGCAGTTGTGAAGCTGCATCTGAGTGCTGTGTCAGGTTTTGGGCTCCCCAGAGATACTGACAAACTGGAGAGAGACCAGCAGAGGACCACCTAGGTGACCTGGCGACTGGAACAAGGCATTCAAGGAGACACTGAGGGTGTTTTTCTAGCCGGGGTGGGTGGAATCTAAACTTAACTAGACACATTCCAGAGCAAGCTGGTCTAACTTCAATGTTAGTCATGCTTTGAGCAGGAGATTGGATTAGAGATTTTGAGCAGTCACTTTCAAGCTGATTTTCTATAATTCTGAAGTATTCTTTTGGTAGTTTTGTTTTGTTTTTTAAATAAATAAATCACATTGAGCACATCATAAAGATCTTGAGTAGCATGAAGCTTTGTATATCACAACTTCTTTCTTGATGCATTAAGAATAATCAATTTTCCAATCTGACTGAGCCAGTCTAAGAGCTACTCCTGATGGAGACAGTTGTCTTGATCCTGCCTTCAGATTCCTGCCCCTCTGTTATACCAGTTCAGGGAACTAATCTGGCAGAAGATTATTTCCTTTTCTGTAAGGATAATCTTTTACTTGCTTCACTCCCTGGACTTACTGAAAAAGATCAGAAGGGCTCTTCTGACGAGGATCTGTCAGAAGATGCTAGTTCAAGGGGAGGGAATAAGAATGCGTAGCCAGGGGCATGGGAAACCCTTTATGGCAGCACCTAAGTCATCGTATTGCCTTAGCTTCATCATCCATACTTTCACTGTCACGTTGATCATTTTCAAATTAAATTGCTTTCCTTAGATTTTTCCAAATTGATGTACATATGAACTTATCAGCTAAAACTCATAAGTGTTAAAAACTTTTCAGATACCAAATGACTCACTGAGTTTCAAAAAGTGAAGAATGCTAATGATGTACAGTAGACCATTTAGAAGAAAAAATTACGAAGAGGCAATTTTAAGTGTTCTGATTTTACATCAGTGTACATTTTATTATGTCTGCTTGTAATCTCATTAAATATATTTCTTGCCTTTGAAAAATATAATTGAGAATGAAATAAATTTTAAGCTTCAGATTTGTGCAGGATTAATGTTTTGGCACTTGGTCCAAGAGTCTAAATATTCTAAATAAGTATTCCTAGAAGTTGCGTTGCTGTACCCAATATCCAGATGTGATAGCCTGGGACTTAAGCTAATTCTGAATACCATAGCAATCCTTAAAAAAAAAAAAAACAAAATAAAAACAAAACCAAAAACACCTAAACAAACAAAAAACCAAAACAACCTAGAAAATAAACTTTGACCCATTCTTTGTGGAATTATTTACATT
>WHYT01017967.1:80994-117272 GCA_009806455.1 Tetrax tetrax
TTTTTTTTTTTTTTTTTTGTCATGTAGATACAAAGAAACCCCCCACCTCAAAGGTAGTCAAGGTCTGTTCTAAAGGATAGCTTTCAAAAACTTATGTTTTGGATTATTACAATTACCACCACTTTAGAGTCTGATTATCAAAATGAGGAAATGATACATGGAGGATAAGTAGAAGAACATTCAGTGTTTTATTTTTTTGGCATATTAGTACATTTTAGTAAAACTCAGAGCAAAGCATTGGATTTTGGCTTAAATTATAAGTTTTATTTCTTCCAACTGAGATAAATTAAAATAAATCCTGTGTGAGCTGGTTGGAGTTCAGCATTTCACAATCAATGCAGTTAAGTAAGCAGTTGAACTAACCTATACACTACGTATCAAATCTTTTCTTATAAACTAATGCATTTGAGTTGAGTCTATACAAAGCACTTCTTACTGTTATATTGTAGACAGCATATGTGATAATACATAAAATAAAAACCATTAGAGAAAAAACAGTGGATAATGGTCAAAAAGGAAGGAGACAATGGAATACAAAGCTACTAACAGAAATTACTCTGATGGAGCTGTGAAGGGTACTTATGCAAAATATGACTGAACTTTATTTAGGAATCCAACTCACTTCTTTTTCATTAAGTATAAGTGAGAAAGAAAAGTAAAAACTGTAGAATAAACTAATAAAAATAATTTGCAGTCATCCAGAAGATAAGTAGAAAGTGAGTAGCAGGATGGATTTGTGAACAACAGACCATGTTAAGCAAGTCTGATTTCCCTCTACGTCAGGGTAGTGGCTCTTGTGAATGAGAGAGGGGCAGTATGAGTTGTATATTTTAATTTTAATAAGGTTTTTGAAAAATGTCTCAAATGGCATTCTCAAACTATCTAGGGAAATACAATCTAGGTCATACATTGGCAACAGTAAGGGGTCTACGCTAGATTGAATTTGTCCCTCCAAATTATGTGATTAAGAACCTGGTGCAAATTGGGAGATGTCACATCTCAGACAAGATGCTTCTTGCTGGCAATGTCTCACATCTATGAAAGAAAGTGGCTTCCCTGTGATTCCTATTTTCAGGGCAGGCGCAAGAAAAGAGACAGAAATACAGGATGCAAAGACTGTAACAAGCAACTGCACAAAGAGGCTGAGCTCTGCCTGCTAGCCAGTTTTATTAGCTCTCCTGGTGATAACTGCAAGGGCTATGGAAAACATAATAGTTACAGAATATAGTCTCTTTGAACAGGTACGAGTATAACCCTGCACCTATCTTCTGGCCTTTCTTGCAGCAACTCAAAATTTATGTGTAGATTTTTATGTTACTCTTGCTGTAGATTTAGTGATGGTTGAAAAATACTCAAAAAATTATAATCAACTTGGTGGAGCTTTACAGAGATGTCTAAAATCTTGGTGGGTTTTTTTTTTTTTTCCTTTTTTGGTCTCTTGGTTGCTAGAAGTGGATGTTAGAATATAATTATTGAAGTTTCACAAGATCAAGAGGATCTCCTAGTATGCTGAAAGGATACTACAGAGATTATAATAGTCTTTACAAATTCAATAAATGTCTCAAAAATACAATTTAGTAAAGAAAACCACAACTTGAAATGTTTAAGTATAATTCATTCAATTATAAGGGTTATACAGAAAATTATCTCAGTGTTTTAAAACAGTGTAAATAGACTATGTCATGCTGTTATGGCAAAGGAAAAGTGGGAGTTTTGCCATAGCCTTTTAAGCCGCTTTACTACTGTTTGTTTGCCCATTCCTGTTAGCCTTTCAGAACTGCTAATGTATTTTGAATTAGGCACCTCCATATCAGTCATCTTTTTAAAAATTCTGTAGCTTGGTTTCTTTATACCTGCAAATTAAGTCTCTTGTGAAGCACATTTTTTATAAGTTATATGATTTTACAGAACGTGGTTTCCGTCTTGTACTATGGAGTATTTGAGTACTTTACTGAATTCAGGACATGATGACACACAGCAGCTGTGCTGGTGAAACTGTCTTAGAGTCCTTGTTTTCCACTCCTGCTGTTTATTCTGACTTTCATGCCACTCCTTTTGCTGTGTTGTGCTGGCATAACTATCTGTGGGCTAGAGTGGAGCTCAACTGGGGAACTCATCCACCTGAAAAATAACATGGTAAAAACCTACAGCCAAACAAAAGATGAAGTCCATAAACAGAAGGCAGGAAAGACTCTGGAGATCTTGGGGAACACCTAAGGCACACTACAACCAAAGAGATTTATAGAAACATAATCTCAGGGGTGTCCACAAAGGGCAGCTTTACTTTTTGGGGCATTCATCCTGGGAGTTGTCCCATTAACATTTGTTACCAACAAAGGTTGGAATGGGTTCCAAAAAAGTGATTGATTAGGTAATTAGACATAACAGTATGGATACTTTTTTGCTTCTTGTTCCGTAGCAAGTGGAACTGCTCAGCAGTGAAAATCTAAGGAGTTGCATTTGGAGTCACTGCTGACAGCTCGAGAAATAACAGGTGATGAAGAATGAATCAGCACCAACAGCTAACTGTTCATTCTCTGCTAAACAAGCTGTCGAAAAAGCAAAACTTGGCTTAGAAGTACAAGAATTAATTAGTTGGTGTCGGGGATAGAAGCAATGATCATTAATGTGCCACCTGGGCATATTCATGTATGCTGATATCCGTGAATATTGCTGATATCATCAGCAATAAAGAGCAGGACAAATCCAAGCCAGGAAAGTAAGAGTGACCTGGCTCAGCTTCTGAGTTTGTTTTGGAGGTAGATTAGTAGCAGAGTTCTCTCTCTGGTGAATGACTCTGATCTGTTACTTGTCAACTAAACAAGCCAAAACAGAAGAAAAACAAAGCAACTCACCACCTCCAAATGAAGTGGAGGGTGGCTGCCAGGTATGCTCAGCTATCCACTCCACAGTGAATCTGTCAGCCCTCGACCTGTACGTTCTGACAACTGCTATTGCTGTATGTGGGGAAAAGGATCAAACAAAAAGATGTTGAGAAGAACACAGATAGTGTCTTCTGGAGTCCTCAACACTGAACACTTCTTTTGTGTGAGAAGAACAAAAAAAAATCTTTATGAAAAGTTGAAAAATACTTCCATAACAAAAATGAGGAAGTATTCTGTTAACATAGCTTAATTCAGTGATCCACAGACCATATCTTGTCCCACATAACTTTAGGTACTGGTATGTAAATTTTGAGTGTAGTCATCTTAAGGTCTTGTGTCATCATCAGAAAGTTACTTCCAAAGTAAGTTTTCAGGGTTCAGCCTTCCTAAAATCTGCGTTGCCTCTGGAAGAAGCTCTCTTTCTGGCTGGGGGTCACTCAGTGGCTGGTGCTGATGCTATCTCACTTGCAGATGCTATAGAATACCCCTGGCACAAAAGGTTTCTCAGCTTAGCTCCAAACAAATGCAACAGCTCTGTTTCCCCTCAATTCCCTCTCTGTCCCAGAGGTATAGCAGTGAAGAAGAGTGAAGGGATCATAACTAAAATGCATGTTGAGCTGAATATTCTCAGCCCTGGCTATTCTGTGCCATCAGCTAAACCTCTGGCCAGCACAAGAGTGAAAAACTGTGTATGGTTAGGTCTCCAGCAGAGAGAGATCTCCATAAGATCAATTTTTGGTGTGACTTGAAGTGTGGTGCTTAACAGAGTACATTTTGCTTCATCGACCTGAAGACAGGATTGTTCATAAGAAATGAACAGACTAGCTCAAAACTTATACCAGCTCACACATGAGAGATGCTGATTTGACATCTTTGGGGATTATCTGTATTTTTTTCCTTTTTTTTGTTTCTTTTCTTTTTTCCAGTTTGGCCATTAAGCATACACACACTTGCTTCAACCAACTTTGTCATGATCTCCTTGCTAATGGTCAGCCTTCTGTCACTGTTGAGGTAATCAACAACAATGAATATTATTCTTGTCTGTGAAACTATGTTTATTTTTCTAGAACTTTCTTTCTTTAATGTGAATCCCTGTCTTAAAATTAATTTTGTATTGCACTCTGAACTATATATTTTTTTAAAATAGTTAAATCATTTCAATTTTGCTAAGGAGTGAAACTGTAAATAGTGGAGCTTGGTAGTCATAAATATTATACTCTGAAATCTGTTTATTTTTTCACTAGTTTCTTTGTAGAGATAGTCTAAGTAGTGGCATAGAAGAGATTTTAGTATATTACAGCAAAACAATTAGAGAATTAGTTTAGTCTGCAAGCAGCATTTTTACTGCTATTTTCTGGACTTCATACCAATAAGATGTTTGGCTTCTTAATTATAGGTAATAGCACAATGATTGAAGAAACTAAACAAAACTATTTTTTTCATATTTTATCATTTAGATACAGAAACAAATTAAATTCCTCCTAATTGCACTAAAACTGCTGTTACCTAAAGTAGCTCTTAGTTCCATAAACATTGTTATCTTTAAAAAGAAAGTTCACTAAAGTGGCTTAAAGTCCACGGCAAGATGGCTTAAGTCAAGCATGGCAAAATGTCCAGTGACGTGAACGGCCTTTGAAAGGAAGGTGGTCTGCATTGATTCAGTGAGCTCTGAATCTAAGGATGAGCTGAATGGAGTTCTTAGAAGTAGTAAGACTTTACAGCGATGTTCTTACTTTGAATGGTTTGGTAGGAATGCACTTAGGATGTGTACAGAAAGGGTAAGGGAGCTATTGAGTTAAGGGGAAACTCGCCTCCACTGCGATCCATTGGGATTCCAAATTTCCTCTGCTGAGTACTGGGAAATGTCTTGGAAGCAAGGGCTTTCTCATATTTCTATTCGGTGATCCAGCCCTTTCTTTATACAATAAGGACTGTAAGGACTAATGTCTGAGGGAGGGCCACTGTCCTGTCTAGCACAGCCAGCCACATAGCAAAGAGTGATTCAACAAGTAAACCGTTTCATTAACCCATCACGTGTGAAAGCATGAGGAATGGAGAGAAGAAGTCCGAAATAAAATCAACCTTTACAAGAAGATACCAGAGGATTATAGTGGAGATGAAGAGAATATAGTCAGCCTTTATGAAATCTTGGTTAAACAAGATTGGGTTGAACAAGATAAAATGTGGGAGGAGAAGTATACTGGTGTGATCTGATGTTTTATGGACATACTTGTATAGAGATATCTTGACTAGCATGGGTAATTGTAATAACTTGAATATTAAAAGTGCAAGTATGAAAATACTACAAAACACAAGAATTAAGAACTCACTTTTAAAATTTTGATAAAGAAAACAACAGGAGTCAGCAAGGCTCCTGATATTACAGGACATTAAAGAATAGCAAGTAAGATTTTTGCCCTGCACATTAGTATTTTGAACGATGTAAATGATAGTTCTGTGCTTCCTACCAAAGACCTGTAGGCAACAAGATTTCTCTTTCCAAATGTTAATTTTTGTCTTTAAAGAATGTGTGTACATGATTAAACCAAGCTTGCCCTTCTACCTACTTTTTAGAGAAGAACCATCTTTCTATTGGTGTACTATAGGAACGAAGCTCCCTCCCCCTTTACAGAAGATGGCACAATTCTGAAGAAGTTGTTTCAGAACATACTCAGTTTAATTACAGGATCAGTGAACACAGCAATGTTTTCTTGGCAACAGGTAGAAAAGCTGGCAGTTAATCAGTTTCTCTGGAGCAGTTTCTTGGCATTACATTGCTGTGTTAGAAACTTGGATTTTATTTCTTATTTTATTTTTCTGCTCCCTGGCTTCATTTCCTCTTTATCAGTTTTTTTTCCTAGTGGTACATAAAAATAACATGCTGCATTCTTTGTTATGAAGAAAGAATTAACTCACTTGCTTTTTGAATTTGTAAACAGTGTTGGGATGTGGTAAGAATTCTGCATACACGTATGCATTATCCCATAATAAATAAGGTAGCTAAATGAAGATCGTGAACAGCTTAGAAGGAGAGAAAACAGTTTAGAGGGATAAGTGTTGACTATTAAACTTACATAATTGCCATTGCTGAACTTATATATTAAAATGTATTACATCCACAAGAAAAAAATCAGTTAGGTATACAATGTAAAACTACTAGTACACCAGGCACGATGAAACCTTTAGGGTAGAAAGACAGAGACCACTGGCCAACAGTCCTTGTGACTTACGTTAGGGTTTAATTGCTGTTACCTTACTGACTTACTGCCTGCCCCATAAGGTTCATTTCCACTGATGACTGCATATACTAAGTTTAATTCAATACTTGGAAGTAGATATGATATATTAAGAGCAGTAATTGTCAGAGAAAATATATTGTTCTCTTTTCCTTGTCCCTTTGAGAGATTAAAAAACCCAACAGAAGTAACTGATGATTGAAGAGAAAGATGTTGTAAGCCCTGCGTATATATCTGCGCTTGACAGAAGAGCATCATTTTCCAAATTTCACAATTCAGATTGCTACTTTTCTATACTTTAGTATAGTCATACATAGAGAATATGAAGAATTAATTGACAATCTGATTGGATTAATGATAGAGCTATCTGAGGAAAGATGAGTCATAAAGAATGAAATGTTTAATAGTAATTGATAGAACTTTTAGGAAATAATTTGTATACTTCTCTGGCATTCCAAATTGTTTCACTTTTGCTATATTCTTATCTTTATTTTTATCATCTTTGCTTTTAATGCTGTCTGAAAATAGTTTTATCAATAATTTGCTTTTCATAACTAAAAAGTAGCATTTTTTGCTCAGATACATTGTTATTTTATGTTTGTACAGCATATGGAAGCCATAAACACACAGATTCCTCTTAAGGGCATACCATGCCAGCACTCTTAAACTTACAGCTTTGGTTCATTTTTGTAACTCCGTGTTCTATGCAAGGTCATTTTATCCAGAAGAAAAAAGCATTGGAAATAGTATCTTTTCTGTCTTCTTTTCCCCTTATTTATGCCGTTGTACAACAGTAACTGATTATGACTCCCATTACTAATTCACACCATGTACATTATCACGTCTGATAACAGTTTCTCATTCTACAGTTTCTAATGTAGGATTGGAAGGAGTATCCAGATAAGATAACTTTTTCAAAGTTTTTTTCTTAGGATGTAATTTTGTCCCAGTGCAGAAGTGAAATATTTAAATTCCTATTTTGCGGTCTGCAAATCAGAAAGTAGGGCAACACTTTATTAGGTTAAGATGTTATGCTGTGTTTTGTGAATGCAGAGCTTTAGAGTTTTTGGTTTGTTTTCTTTTTTTAATATGAATTATTAAACAGGCTCTCTGCACATCTCTATACTTCCATAAAAACAAAACAAATTAAAATATTTTCAGGGGTAATGAGGAACAGAGGTAATGGGGACAAAAAAGCGTTAACAATCGAATAGTACAGCTGCTGGAAAACTTCAGACTTCTCCTCTAAATACTCATCACAGCAGTAGCCTAAAATTTTAGTTCAAATTTTGCATGATATTATGAAGTGTTTATAAGACTTTGCAGTGCTTTTTACCAAGTCTGGAAGTAATACGTTTAAGTTTTTTTCCAGAAGTGTTGCTTATGTATGTCTAGCTCTCACTTAAGTGGCTTGAGTTTATCTCTAGTAAATATGTTTGAGCAAGCCTAAGCCTTTTCTTTAAGACAAGGATGACATAGATCTCTGCCCATCTATGCTAGATCTTCTGCACAACTTTTGTATTCTGTACTCAGTTAGAAAAACAGAAAAACTAGAGAATGTTTTACTCTTTGTGCAGAAACATTCTGTTTATCTGATAAAGTACATAGCAAATATTAAATTCAATGCTCAGCACCCTGTGCCTTCAAATAGTTTACTGAATCAGGTTGGTACTACTTAAAGTAATTTCCTGAACTTGGGTGCTAAATTATGCAAGTCCTTGGGAGCAAGACTCAGGTTCAGCTCCTCACCTGCTCAAGTATGTCGCTAAATCATGCCTCTAAAAAGGGCTGTACTGAACCTTTCAGATATTTTTTATACATTTTAAAAATTTGTAAATATCTAAATACAGTATCTAAATTTACTTTCAAATTATTTCTATATTTCTGAGAAACATAATCTAGAATGTTACTTCACTAGTTTTAGTTCTTTTTTGAGAACTCACTGTTTTGAGTGCTCAAAGAAGCATTTTCTATTTACTACTACTTTAGAAGTATTCTTCTTGAATTTGTCAGCTTTGGAAATAATATTAAAGATGTGTCTTGGATTTGCTCTTTTCATCTTCTTTCTTCTTTTCCTCTTGACATTGGTGCATGAATATAAAATCCTTCCTGAAGTGCCCAGGATCTTTATGTTTCCAGATTTAAGGGACCAGATTTAAGTAGAGTCCAGTCTTATCTCAGCAATTTTCTGTACTCTGAATCTAGAGTGAATATTCTGTTTCCACCTCCAAGTGTTAAGAAATAGCTTCTTTTTTCTTTTTAGGGTCTTCATTTTATTTATTTCTTAACAGAACACTTATTTAATCACATGGCATTTACTATGAATTCTCAGTAGAATGTATGATTCTTTTGCAGGAGTAGAGGCTTACTATTAGTCTAGATATCGCACAATTTCCTGAAATTAAATGTGAGAAAAAAGCTTTTTCTGAACTGGAGTCATGGGCTTTTATAGCTTACTTTTGAGACATATCGTGTAGAAAGCAACTGAATTTGTTTCCAATTTTTCACATAGATATTTTTCAATCTGATTTATCTTTTTCATAATCATTTTCATATTTTGTTTTCTTTTAACTGAGTTGTTTATTGCCATTTACAATATCAACCCACGTAAAAACGACAAATAGAGGACAGAAAGAAAAAGTTAGAATAAACAACTTATAGTCTTAATAATTCTTAATCAGCTACTGCTTTTGATACTTTAAACATGGTGATAATTAATGTGGAAAGCTCTCGAAGCCTTAGTAAGCTAGCTTGATCATCTGAAGAATGCCAGTACTTATTAGGGAAAGTTCATGATTCATACTCAAGGATTAAGCCAAGAGAATCTTGTGACCTCAGCAGCCTGGCTCTCTAGCGGTAAAAATGGGGTTTTCTTATCTTCAGAAAAATAATAATTCAGACAGAGAGCAGGGATGGAAGCAGACAGTATAGATTTGATTTTAAGAACTAGCAGTACTCAGTGTGTTGGGAAATCGCTGTTCTGGCAAATTGTTGGTATCGTGACAGAAATCTGAAGTTAAACTACAGTAAGTGTTCCGCAGAAGTGAATCAGAGCATGCCTGAGAAACAGTAAAGATGAGAATTGTAACAGGAAATGTTAGGTCTTTTATCTTCCATGTCTGAATTATCCTTAAGAAACTTTTAGTCATTTGCCTGATATTCAGGCAATTGCTCTGCCCTGAGTATTAATCACTTAAAGCCAAACACATGAACATGTGTCACATTATGGTAGGCAGACAGTGGTAGAAGGCTGGATGCGAGATTTGGAGTGAGGACATGAAATCTAATCCTATTTCTAACACTAAGCATTGACTTGACAGTCGGTCAGCTTCAGTGCCTTAATTTCTCCATTTCTACAACTGGAATAATAATTAAAATTTTTATGTATTTGTTGAGAACCTTGAAAAAAGGCCTTTGAAATATGAACGATAAAGGATGCAATGCAAAAGGGAGCATTGTGAACCACCTCCCTGACTGAGAAAGCAGCATAAACACATGCTTATCCTTTTGCAGAGCTCATTGACATAAACACTCCTGGTTATATTTAGATACACATTTAGATGCCTTGCCACCTCTATCCTTCTCTCTTCATCCTTATTTTAGTGCTCTGTCTTATTATAGTTCACATATTGGAAGGAAAAATGAAAATAAGATACAAAACCTCTAACCATCATCACTTTTTAATCAGAACCTGCATTCAGAAGCATGAGAAAAGTAAAACACTACTGGTTTGGTGTCTTTTTAAATTGCTTTCACTTCCTTTCAAGAATGGATGAATATCGGCAGGCAAAAATGTAATTGTTGTATAAAACTGATGATCCTCTGGGTTTCTTTAAACACCATGCATTCAAATTCCTTACATTGACAACGTAGATGTTTCTGGCATGCATTGAGAGAAGTGTCAGCAGCAGCTTTTGTGGGAACTGCACAGGTAGGGTAACAGCAAACTCCTTTCTGTGCGATCTTTTGTGTTGTACAAGTCAGTTATAAGAGAATGATGCTGCAAGGCACGCTACTCATTCTGATAACCTCAGGGGTTTGGTTTGAGTTCTGTGGAGGAAAACATATGCTTAAAGCTTCTTGCAAGGTGCTGATTTGTAGGGAAAAATTTACCATCATAACACTCCTATGCTCAGTTGCAGCATCTCAAATTCGTGTTTATTCATTCCTTCCTTTGCGATCCTGTTGAGTTGCAGTTGAAATAAAACAAATTGTACAGTGAAAAAGTATAAACCTTAGCAGTGCAGAAAGCAAATTCCATCAGTGCTGCCAGAATCTTTACTCAAATAACAAAGTAGTGTAAAAGCTTTTGTAAAACATTTTGATGCATTTAAATTTTAATTTACTTTCATGATGTTTGGAGAAAAAATAGACAAATTACATTAAGGAAGTCGATTTCTATGTAATAATACTTTAGACAATACAATTTCTATACAATAATGCTTTAGTTCCAGAAATTGCAGTCTAAATATTTTATTATTAATTATTTTAATAATATTTTAATATTTTCTTACATTTCAGTAGTGCACCAGCCCTTGGCAAGAAGTAGTATACCTTTAGAGATATATCCTGGACATCCCTTTTGTCCCCTTTAGTGAAAAAAAGGATGGGAAAACGCTATATCAGGACAGCAGTAGTTTTTTGTAATATAAATCTGAAATTCTAGGATTGCTGTTGTACATGGAAACACTGTATAGCAGCCCTTGCCCAGCAATGCTGTTCTTATTTTTACAAATAGTGCCACCTTTATTAGCGGTCAGGAATTTTCATTTCTTCTCATTATAATCACAAAAACTGAAAGGTGAGATTTAGGATAGCAACAGATCTCTTTCTTATCTATGTTTATAATGAACACTTTTCTATATACCGCATTGTTACTGTATTTTCAAAGGGAAGACTTTTAAAAGCAAAAAATACAATTAGATCCCAAACTACATGGAAATCATGATGACTGTATTCCTGGAATACAGAGAATGTTTTAAAAACAATGGTGTGTTTTCCTGAGTTTCATAGTGTTCATTTTGACAGCCTTTAAAAATTTCATGTGAGTAACTGAAACTCAGTCTTTATCAACATTTTAGGAATGTGGTGTATGGACTCCATAAATTCCACCAGTGCCCTGAAATTCCACAAACAGAGTGGGGTTCCAGAGTGCTCTGCCAATATCCAGCAGCTAGTTTGTATCACAGAATAACAATTTGGTAAATCTTTTCTGTATGTAAGTTAGTTAGGCATTTATGGAAGCATAGAAGTTTATTTGAAAAATCTCATTGTAATGTGTCTTAATTAGGACATACCTTTTTTTTTTTTCCCCCAACAAGAAGTCATTTTTCAGATACTGATCTAATCCAGGTTTACATAGCTCTTGACAGAAGGCTGAAATGAATTTTTCAGCTTGGAGCAAACTCCATTGCTAACTAAATCAAATCTTTCCACGAACAGAACAGATAGAAGAAACACTAATAACACATCCATAACTACTTCACTAAAAGCTCACATAGGTATAACAATGATACTTACAATCATATGGTTATTTAAAATACTATTATTTTCAGAATATAAATATTTTTCACAGTGAAATAAATGTGAAGACTCTCCAGGAAATGGTTCTAATGCTGATTTTCTTTAAAAAGTGAGAGATTTCTGCAGTATTTATATACTCCTATACATGATTAATGGTGTCAGTGCTGTCTTTTTTACTAGCCTGTCTTTCCTATGGTATTTACGACATCAGAGGATTAATAGTACTGGCTGCGTTCAAATCTCGTGTAGAGAGGCACTATGCAGGCTTCTCCTGCATATTTTAACTAGACCATTGCTTTTTAGGACTAACTTTAGGATTCTTAGCCTAACAACAGAGTTTGCTGAGATTAACACATACAAAGTGGCTAAGCAGCAGTTTAAAAATCTAATGCCAAATGGAGTAAAAATCTCATTTGGCACTCTCTGCATTTTATTGAGGCAAAAGCCTCTGTAAATGTAGGTGGTCGCTAAATGACCGTATTTTGTCTGTTGGTGGTGGTGGGGATAGAAAAGACCCTGCTCCAGCACTAAGCATGGTATGTTCTACATAAGCCTCTGGCACACAACAGAAAGACGTCTCCAGTAAATCCTTCAGAGATTTCATATTGTAATTTGTCCATGCTCATAAAGACTTAAGGAATTCTGATAGAATTGTGTCTATGTAAGTATTTGTTATGGTGAATGAGTGGTTATCACCATTTAATCAAGGCAATTAAGGTTTTGCCAGATAACTTCAATATTAAAAGAGCCTTTTAATGCCAAACAGTAGCAAACTGTAACCAAGTAGTTTTCTGTCACTGGCCATGAGTGATTCATTTAGATAATTGTTAAGGTGGCTGGACTGAAAATGTGCTTTTAAAATCACTCACTATTGTCAAGTGGCCTCTTTAAGGATAAACCTTATGCTATAGAGAAAAATTCATGCTTGGGTTGGGAGTAAGTGTTATATTTTTAATAGTCATGTATGAATAGTGTAAATATTCAGTGAAAATACATATTTGTATAATTGAAACATGGAATCAAGTATTTGTTGTGCACAGTGTGAAATAATGCCTACAAATAATACTCCTGAATGTGAGTTGTAAGGAGATAGTACAGCCATTTCATAACGTGCTGCAGTACCTGAAACGTGTCTCTGAGATAACATGTCACAATATCTCTTTATTCAGTCCAGCTACTGGAATAATGTAAAAATAATTTTCTAGTTACCAGGCAATATGCTATTTTATAACAACTAAAATTCCTAATAGTGCATTAACAGTCTCGTTTGTGCATAATATTCCAGCCCCACCCTAGCCAGTGCTCCATATGAAGGCGTCTATAGCCATGCTGCGCCTTGCTCTCGTGCAGAACACATTCTGAGTAGAGTGGCAGCTCCTGCTGCAGCAAAGGAGCCTGTTTAAGAGGCTGAATTAAACATACGACTTATGGTTAATTTGTTGTGCCTTTTCCTCCTAAACCAACAGGAGTATTTCCGAAGAATGAGTAAAAAAAAAAAAATTGCCAGTAGTAATATCTAGAAGGTCGTAATCTTTTATTCAGTGTGGTAATCCAGCTGTCAGAGTCTAACTGCGTTCCAGAGAGAACCTCCTGTGGGACAGGCACCAGCCATTTTTATCAAACAGCATTTACAGTCTCTGATGGTTAATCACTGTGCATTTAATAAGAGAGGGAACCTTGCTTGTTCAGCACAGTTGTACAATTTGGGAATTTTGTTTTATGAATATAGCAACAACTTTTCATTTTAGTAAATAATTTTTCATTAAAAGGTTGCCATGGATATTTCCTTCATTTCCATACTAGTTTCTCCTACTTTAGAGTTACTAATACTCCAGATTCCACATGAATCTTGGTCAGAATCTCTTGACTTTCACATTATTTCCTGTCATTAGTAGTAACTTTTTGCTGTGTTGAAATGAAACCATACATCAGCTCAGGCATACCAAGTGTGTTAAATGTGAATTTGGTCTGAGTTTTCAATTTATTTAAAAGGAAAACCTATTGAAATCAAGGCTCTTTTCCCTAAATTGAGATTTCTTTTTCAGTATTTCACACTGATCTATGTGACACTCGTAACTTGCATAAATGATTTTTAGGCTAAAATATAGAAATAGGGACTCAGAACAAGATGTTCTATCAAAAGAACATTTTGCTATGTTCCATTATAAATAAAATGGTCTCTTACAAATGTAGTTGTTCGAAGATATGCTAAACTTCTGGTTGTGCAGATCAGTTTCAGATTTCAAACCAGATCTATGCCTAGCAGAGATTTCAGGTGACAGATACCTGTTTCTGTATTGTTTGAGTTGCAGTAGGGCTTCTCTAAATAAGGAAATTCAATAGTTTCATTATAACCTTATACTACTTGTTTTTACAACATAATGTTTAATACACACTCTTTTACTCTAGAAAGTTTTATCAGTATGGCTGTAATGACATAAAAATATTACTGCCAGTAATTTTCTTTAAGTAGACAATTACTAAGTAAAACTGTGGTTTGTCATTTAGATTTTATCTTTGATCATGTTAGTTCTTTGCGAGCCATGCATCCAGTTGCTTTATTTTTTATGTGATATTACTCTTTTCTAGTACAATTTAGAATGGATTTACAGGCTGAAATGATTTATGCGTGATAAGTGCATGATTTTTTTCTGTATTCACGCTTAATTTTATTTTGTCATTTAGAGAATCTGTAGGTTGCATAAATAGATTTGGGTGGTTTATAAAGTGCCTCCATAAATAGAATAGGCAGCCATAATGAGACACTATTAGAATAGTTCTTTTTTCAGTATTTATTCTGATCTTGTCAATAAGAAAAATAATGTGCTGGATTTTCATTTCCTAATCCTCTAAGGAACGAAGCGACTTTAAGAAGAATTAATCCCTCCTTACTTAGGGCATCTAAAACTTAGGCACCAGGATGAACAGGATCACTGAGCACTGCCCTGTTATCAGGGAAGAGAAATGGCTCCTGACAAAGAGGTGTTCATCCTCTCATGATAAGCAGCTAAGATAGGTAGCACTCAAAGGAAAATTTGCTGAGTTTTGAAAGACTCTACCTTGATTCTGGATTTATTCTACAAAACCAGACTGCCATCTTTAGGGGGCTATGCTGTTAAGTCACACTACAGCCATGAAAAAGTGGATTTTATAGAAAGGGGTATTTCCTTTGCATGTACTGCAGCAAACCATATGTATGTGTATCTCTATAGACAGTTATATATATGTAGGTAGGGAATAGTTAGGTCTTGCTCCTTAAATGACCATCTATTGCAACGGGGCAAAACGAGGTACAATGCGTTACCTGTATTCTGAAATGTTTGTTCTTATTTTAATCACTTTTTAAGTTAGACTCTGGCTAAGAACAATCGATATGGCTGTAAATCTGGAAGTCAAGTAGAAACAGGTATTGCAGCTAAGGTACCTCCCATATTATCAAAAAATGTTTAATAAGGATTCGTTACATTTGTAAAATTTGTTACTTCAATAAGGACTAAATTAGTAATGTTCCGTAGGAATTCTTTCTAATACTCTATTTAGTCAAGAACTTATCATTCAGCTCTATGGTACATTTTTCCATGGAAGAGGACTATAGGATTTCAATTCCATTCACCTTTACATTCCATTTGCTGCTTTACTAGGATTAACAAAGCGTTCCAAGTATTTTAACAGGAAAGTAATACATTCACAAAAATTCTCATTAAAGTCTTTATCTTCAAGTTACAAAAGACTACACTTTTTAATGATTAAAAACTGCATACTGGAGCAGCACATACTTGGAGAATGATTCTGTTAGTAGTTTTGTGGCATTGATTTGGGAAGTTCCCTTTCTTTGCTACCACATTATTGTATCTTGGAGCTTTATTACTACTGTAATAAATGTTAAATTCTAATTCCAGGATATTAGATGTGGCAATCAATGCCTGACAGATCTCTTTTATTATTAAAGCAATCCCAATATGCAAAAGTTCAGTTTTAATTCTAAAGGATCAATTTTGGGGGGGTTTGTACAAAGTGAATAAGGCTACAAGCACAACTAAATAGCACCTTTCCAACAAAGGTTTATTGCCTTTCAAGATTTAGGTATCTCGATTTAATGAAAATTTGGGAGGATTCTGAATTCATACTATGTATTTTTTTTTTTTTTTAATTCAGAAGAGAACTCTGTAGTTACTGTTAGTACTGGAATATGTTATGTAAAGAGCAGACTAGGTGCGTTATCTGTTTAAGCAGAGATAAACGCGAGAGCTCATTAAGACTACCTCTGAGCCATTACTTCAGAACAGCTTCTCCACCTCTAGCACTTGGCAACAGAAATATAAACAAACAGAATTCCCTGCAAAACATTCTGAACTGAGGTGTTGCAGAATCAGGGCAGGTTCCCAAGATGAGTCCTCCCAGAGAAATACTGCTGACCTGTTGTTTTAAACGAAGGGGTCCATGAAGTGCCTTTGTAGATTCCTTCTGCAGTAATGTGTGAGCAGAAGAAAAGAGAGAGAATTTCTCAAAGGTGATATCTACAGTGATATGCCACACACATTCAGATCTTAATTTTGAGCTATTCTGAATTCTGAAGCAAAGCTCTTACTAACTTAGCTGTGCAGTCAGGCCTGTGATGTTGGAGTTTCTAATACATTTCAAGTTATCATTGTACTGACTGATACACTTCAAGTATCATTTGTATTTTACAAATACGGCTGATTGGTTTGGGAGATACACACACACACTTTGCAAATTAAATGAACTGCTAGAACAACGTGAATATTCTGCATGCCTGAAAAACATTGGATATTCACAGAGAACTTAGAAATCAACAAATTCAGTTCTTAATTATTGTTATTCTCCATGCACTTTAATTCTCCATTAATTTGTGATGATTTATGGATGTACACCATTGTTATTTTCTATATGCATACGCTTGCTTTCGCTCACCTCCCTGACAAGTTGCCAGAGCTTTGTTTCTCAAAAATTAAGTTTAAAAAAATTTTTGTAAAGTACTGGGATGGCAAGTGTGTGAAAAAGGGCAAGAATTTGAAATAAAGAATTGAAATATTTTTCTATTGTAGAGAAAATAATGTTTATGGTAATTTGTGCATGCAAATATACGAGCAATTAGCAGTCTTTTGGACATTAAACACATCTTGCAATATTCAATACAATGTGCTGTATTATGAAATTTTAAAAATTCTTTTGTACATTGAGATGCAATATAACTTGGCATTATGCAAATCCCTGCTGGTATTTTTCTGTTGTTGTATGTCTTTTCTCTTAGTGTGAAAGAATCCAAAAAACAAAAGGAAAAGCTGACTATAGAAAAAGAATTTTGCATTTGACTGCATATAGATATAAAATAACTTGTGAAAGCAAATTTTTACATGTATTTATTCATTTACAGATAAAATAGTTCTGATTTTTCTTCATTCATGTATTTAATTTATTAATTTTAAAATATGCAGATGCAGTAGGAATAGTTACATAATTTCCATTTTGCCAACAGGTTTCTTGTGCAAGAGTGTTTTTCTGAAAAACATAAGATTCATTTCAGCCAATTAGTCATTCTTGTCCCCCTCCCCAAGTTTCTGTGTTCACCTTCACCACTGGAAAATCACAAGCTCGTTATTACTACTTGAACTGGTAGGTATTCCAAAAATATTACATCCAGTGACAAACTGAAAATGAGACAACAGCATGTTGACTTAAATGCATTAAAACCATTACTTATATAACATTTCAGAACTATAGTGAATATTAAAGGGAGGCAAATACAAGACCGCTTTAGCTTTTTTTTTAATAGGTCCTATTTCTGAATATTTTGCTATTCATTCTGTATTAGTAGTGAATTTACATTCTTGTGTAAAAAGACTTGGATGTTACTGCACAATTTATATTTGATAAGACTAGTGAACCTGCCTGTAATATGTCTCAAATATTTTAGAAGACTGAACTTTGTTTTAAAATAAACAATAATTACTACAAACGATGTCAGCACTGGGAACAGGGTATATAAATTCCTAAGTAAGGAGCAGATGTTAATAAACATTCACTAACTATATTATTTTCAGAAAAAGTCAACTTAGTTTTAAATAAATCCTGCATTCAATTAGTTAAATCCAAATATCTCTTAGTTAAAAACAATAAAATATTTTCTAGCTATATTCCTGCTGCCTTATATTTCAATTTAAAGCTGATGTGCAGATATAATTCTGTGTGTCCATTCCCTTTACTATGTCTGGAAAAGGTCCTAGCAGATTTAGATTTATCTATATCTATAGATATATATGATATATATAGATATCTATATCTATATGAGGCTACATTTCTTTGGAAGAGAGATTTGCCTCTAAATTGTGCTAAGGTGTTTTCTAGGTTCCAAGAAAATCTGAGCCAAAACTTCAGTTGATCTGAACTGGCATAACACTACTTGCCTCAATGACACTACCATGTCATTCTTTTTTTTTCTCTAGACTTAATAAATCAGGGTAACAGAACAATTCCCCATTAAGGTCTCATTTCATTAATCTAAAATTGAACAAGACATTTAAGATCATTCAGGTCAAACTTTGTGTCTAAAAGTCTTCCATCTTGAAAGATGATACTTGTTTTGGGAGACCTAACCTAAACTAATACAACCCGATGACAAAAAATAAAATTGAAATCTCCTTTAGGCAGGATAATGAGTCTGAAGTGCTCAGTGGTCTTTTGTGATATATGAACTTTATTCTACCCTAAACGTTAAATCTGTCAGACCCAATATAAGACAAATGTTATCAAACAATATTCTCTTCCATTTTAACTTATGTTTATTATCTCCTTGTAGCCATTTGGGGTTTTGCACAAACAAGGGCAGATATTCTTAGACCTCAGAAGAGAAATGCTGTCTGTGTCTGCTGTGTCCGTGCTTGCCATATGCGATCTCTTTGTCTTATGAAATACCTGCAGCACAGTTGTTGGTGCAAAGCTGAAAGATAATTTATTCTTTAAGCAGTGTGTTGCTCCTGTAGGCAGCCAGTTAGCTAAACTGACACATTTCTTGTTTGCTTCTCCATTCTCACAGGTTATTATTTATGTCACAGGCCTACATGAGTTCCCTTGATCCAAAGCTAAAATGCCTGAGGAATGATGATCCAGTATTTTGCTTTCTTCAGGCCACAGTCAAGGTACAGTAATTGCATAACATGGGTTATCTGCTGATTATCACAATATAGGTTATTACAAAACAGATTATCTGCTGATTATCACAATATAGAGGTCTGCTGCCATGAAATAGTAGACACCTGGAATAATCTTACTGCACTGCAAGAGGCTATTGACCTCATAGAAGAATTAATTGAAATTGACAGGTTATAGGCCCTATTACTAGACTGCTTGCATTATGAATCTTTTAGAGCTGCTCTTAGCCCCAGTTGCTTAATAGTGGAACTGCCTTCTGTATCAAGAGACATCAAATCGCAGTGTGCTGTTTTATGAAAGCCATATCCTGTACCTGAATTTACATGTACATGTCAGTGTCTGGTCTGTTGCTTAAGTTTTAACGTTCTGGATTTGAGAATCAGAAGAAACCAGGATAAGCAATTAAATAAAACAACTTAATAAATAACTATTTGAAAATTATTAATGTATTAAATTATTGAACTTGTTTACTTAATTAATTGAAAATATCTAGCATGCCAATAGCAATACTTCTGTGCTATTAGCCTCAGAGTAGTTCCATTTAAAAAAATAATAACCCCTATTGACTAATATTAATATGGTGAATAAATATGCTACCAAGAAAACTGTTTATGTTTTCAAGGAAGCCAAGCATCTGCACATGAACATTTTCTGTCTTGCAGCAGAATGTTATTCAGTGTCTGAGAATACAGAGGGGAAAAAAGCCTTTGCTCTTTCTCCTTCAAGACAGACAGGAGCGTGTTCACTTTCACCAAATATCCATATATGTGACACTCTCTCATGAGCATTCAGTTGCTAGAAGAGTAAAACTTTTTTATTCCTTTCAACAAACATTCTGCACATGCATCTCCTGTGTGTGTGCGCTAAATAAAGGAGGAAGGAAGTCCTGAAAGACCATCTGTGTGTTCAGTAGTGAGTTCCCAGTGGGAAATCAAGGCAAAGGACACAATTCTCATACAAATGGGCAAAGGTATCTACATTCCACAGTGCCAAGCAACCATCAAATCCAGAAGAAATTCCTAGTCCTCATCCTTGCCCTACTTCAGGCATCTGGGAATCATTGAAGTCTTGCAAATAACTGAAAATACTATCCCTCTGGTTACTGATCACATCTTGCTGAAGTATACATTTCATCAAGCCGTCGTAATTTTCTCATCTCTTTTACCCCATATTGTGAGACAGGATATTAAAATAAGTTCTTCATATTTCTTTGACAGAGTGTAACAATATTTTCCAGGCAAAATGTGTCACAATTTTCTCCACAGTGTATTATTGTTATTTCTCCAGAGCCATAAAAATTGGCATACCACAAATGTCAATGGTGCTTATGTCTTAGTGGGGAAAGGGACTATAAAAATAGTATGGATATTTTTGTAACAAAAAAAAAAATTAAAACTTTTCTAAAATAGTTGTTTAATAAAATAAATGATACCAAAAAAATCATTAGAGTTTAGGATAAAAGTCTCTTCCTGTAGCCTAGGAAGACAACCTTTTTCCGAATGTTTTTATCATCTGTGATTAATAAACCCATCTTGAATTTCTGCTGGTAAACCCAGATACAACATCCCTGTGCATTACCTCTTTGTTTCTCCTTGTTTGTAGTATGCTGCATACCGTTACAAAAAGGTAACGAATAGTGACGTTTGGGATATATACGGCAGGATTTTTAGTATTTACTTTGGCAGTTCTTAGTTCAAATACAGATTTGGGGACAGTGTCAAGAATCAAACAC
This sequence comes from Tetrax tetrax, assembly GCA_009806455.1. Classification (NCBI taxonomy): domain Eukaryota; kingdom Metazoa; phylum Chordata; class Aves; order Otidiformes; family Otididae; genus Tetrax; species Tetrax tetrax. The sequence goes on from WHYT01017967.1 coordinate 101,541, forward strand.
TATCAATTTGTTCTAAGGCATACAGGCCTACGTTAGAAAAATAATGAGGCAATAATGTAAGGAGTGCTAAACAGAGGTGTACAGCAGAACTCATCATAGCACCTATTTTGTATCATACCTAAATACATAGTATTTCATTTTCAATAATTACAAAAGATAAAAACGTGGAAAAAAGTCCCAACATCCACAGTTCTTGTGAAAAGATACTGAGCAGAAAATGCTTATTTTTAATCTAATGAAGTCAGGAAGCCAAATTCTGCCTATTATGCCATGACTTTAGCGTAGCTGCTTGAGCTCAGTGTAAAATTTAGACTCCTATATTTGTACTATCTGAAAATCTGGAACCACAACGCAGTGGTGTAAGGTGTACAAAGGAGGCACATGCATTGAGGAGTTTACCACAAACAGAAAGAAAAGTTGTCTGTAGCAGTGTAAGCTCCAGTTACTAAGAATAGAAAACCTTTTTTTCAGCAGAAGAGTTTCAGCATTGAACAATTCTTTTTCAGCTGCACATCAAAACTTTCCAGCACTTTCCAGACAATTTCTATCTTGTTCAAATGAACTAATAAACTCCTGATACAACTCTTGATACTGCTTATCAACTTGTCGCGCATGGCAGCGTTTGTTAACTTGCAACAAGAACATGTTTATCTTTTTGCTACACTCAAAGCAAGCAGCAGAACTGAAAGTTCCTGTAAGAAGCAGCTGGCAAGTGGCCTGCAGTCTAAAGAGATTTTGGTTTGCTCTGTTTTATGGGTTTTTTTCCCATGCCTTTTCTCAGCACAACATTTTCTATATTCTTAATGCTAAAGATTGGTAATAGTTATCGACAGCCTGAAGTACAAAACATGTTCCAAAATAAGGCACAGCACCTTAAAATTATTATTTGTTCTTTCGAATCTTTTAATGCCCGAATGTTTAACACAGACCAGGACTGGGAGATGTAGAAACACAGAACAGAAACAAAGTCTCTATCTCCCAAATATGTTTAAAACTCTATGTTACTGCTCTAACACTGTCATATTCCAGTGTATTAGCATAAAATACTGAAGTGGTTTTAAGTGTTCCATAGCTAGAGTGGAAAAATATATTTTTCTGTTCTCTGTGATATAAGTAAAAGGTGAGAATATGTCCTTGGAATATATAATATATATAATGTTAATACCATCCAATATTATGCTTAATTAGAAATGGCTGAATTTTTGTTGAATTAAGACAAACTTGCTGTTACAGGTATTGTCACACACTCTTCAGAATTTCGTGTTCAAGAATGCTGCTCTGCTCATATTAATTCCTAGTGAAATCAGTTAAAAATGTGTAGCTAGTTTGTCTGTTACGCATGATCGGGGTTGCACGCTGTTTTTCAATCCTGTTATTAACAATGACAAAGGAAATTTTCTGAGGGAGTTAGTTGAGCTGAAGCTCGTATGCAGCAGTTCACCATTTCTTGCAATCTTGCGGGTAACATCTGAGAAAAAGTCAACCAAACCAGACACATCAAATGGCAGCAATAAAGGTCCAGTGTGATCGCTGGTTGCCCCGTCCCAGCTCCTGTGTGCAGCACAAAGGACAGAGCCGCCGCGCTGCTGGCAGGGGATGGGGGTCTTCCAGCCTCCCACCACGCTCACAGGGCCCTGCCAGAAGGCACTTCCCCCGGCTCCGTCACCGCACGACACCCTCCTTCTGTCACACGCACCGGCGTGTTGCACGACCCCCTGGCAAAGGCGTGCTTTTGTTGCACAACGCGCCGTGCTAGATGCATGTCTCTGTTGCAGGACATGGTGCATGGAGTGTCCTGCTTTATGAGAAAATCAAGAGCCTTGAGTTGACTAATTGGTGTAATTTTTCCACTCGCCCACACCATACTGGGATGTTAGCAAGAAGTGTGTTATCAGGAAATTGCAGCTGTGGCTCAGTCTTTACTTTCTGGCAGGAGTGTCTTGAAAAGGAGTTACCTCTGTTTTGGGTGGGGTTTTTTTGACTTCTTGGAACTTTCTGTTTATTAACTGGATAATCTGCAAAGGAGGAGATAGGAATATAGCTGGTACAGAAAGATACTGTGTTTAAGGCCAGAGCTGACTTGCGCTGGCCTACTGTTCCAGATTAAAACGCATTCTGAAATTAGCGGGTAGCTGTACGACTCCCTCTGACAGGCGAGGTGCATGCAGTGCCTTACCTTGCTGAGGTGCTGCTGAAGGCATTCTGCACCTTCCTGTCAGTGGCCAGAGGGCAAATCAGGGCCCAGACCCTGAATCTGGAACCTCTTGAATTTGCAGCGTTCATCTCCTAATACTCAGACTGGAACCAAAACACCACAGTTTTCATTTCAGATATGGTCTAAGAAGAAGTTTATTTTCCTTTTTGGTTTTAGATATACCCAGAGTTTTAAAACAATATTATTGTGAAATTCTGTTACAAGTTAGAATAAACTTATAAGATAAGATTATTTTATATGAATTATCAATATATTGAATCTAGATTATTTGAATATGAGTTCAGATTATATCACAGAGTCTATGTTTGATTCCAACTGCAATATGAAGATCTTCTGGACACGCTCAGTTCTCCTTACTGCCAACTCCAGTCATGGGATAATTTTGTTATGAATTAGTTCAGAACTCCAAAAATTACTAGCATGGATTCCTTGGCTTTATATATAGAATATCTTAGTGCTTCCTCTGATACAAAATTAACCTGCGGCATTCTAGTTAGGTATTTATGCTGTTCTCACCATTGAGATCTCCAAAAGCTTCAGGGAGCAATCATAGCAAAGCTGTAGATTTCTATTTTAAAGGAATATACAAAGTATTATTAGTAATTGGAAAGGTAAAGAAAATTTTAAAGTGGCGGCTTCTTAAAAAAAAAAAAAAAAACAAAACCAAGAAGCAACAAAAAATCATTTTGGTTAAGAATTCCAGTTGCTCAGTAGTTTATTTACTGGGTAATATCACATGTCAAGTCCCACTACTGGGTAAGTCGATAATCTCCAAATATTTTAGCTTCTCTTTTAATTGCTTAAATGTAAAGTAGGTCATATTATCTTGATGAAAACATGATTATGAAATGTGTGATTTCTTTAATGATGTCTGTTAACTTATGATTCCTTGTATTTCTACACTGTATACACACTGGCAAATCTTCCAGCTACGATTAAGATGATGTCAGCACTGTACTTCTTAACTTACAATTGCATTTGTTTATAATACAGCCATAAAGATCCACTTCAGTCAGAATTTTGGCATTGGGGGTTTAAATTTGGAAAGAAAAATGTTTATACACATTTAAAATTAAAGGAAAATGAAAACAAAATCATTTACACATATATCAGCCATCAATGACAACAAATTAACAAAGTCTGAAACAGTTTTGTATAACTGAGAAATGTAGTAGTGACCGTTTATTAACGGAGTTTATTTTTGTAGGCATTTCTACTCCCACAACTAACCATTTAAGGAAAAGATACATTGCAGGCTCATCATGCATACTGATCTGCTTCCTCTTCCCTTAGTTCTGGCCACATTCTTGTCCCCTGTTCTGATAACTAATTAGGACTTTATTCTATAGACTTATTTACAGCATCTGCATAGTAATTTATGTCTTGAAGCTGACTTGTTACTCTGTTTGCTGTAGCTCTTCCCTTTCCCACACCTTTCTCTAACACCGTGCGAACCTAGACGGCTTATCTGAGCTTTTTGAACAGCTTCATTGTGACACAGGTCCAGTACTGCTTCCTGCACTCGAACTCTGCTTCTGTTATTTCTGTAGGCACATGTCCTACAGGTAACGGCCCAGGGAGCTGCACTGGTATCCCCTCAGTCCTGCCTGAAGCAGAACTGATACGCTCTTAATTCAGTATGAAACTAGATCTAACCTATCAGAAGTCAAATAACATAGTAAATAAATAAATAAATATTAATAAAATGGATGAGCCAAGTTCTGTATTCTGAATAACATTTAAAATAGCGTACATACAGTTGAGGTAATGTTCAAGGCTAGAGATAATAATGGGCTTATTCAATATATAAATGAACTTGGTTTATCTTCCTCACGCTATTTAATAACTGCAAATCTTTTCTGCTATTTTTGCTTATCTATTATGAGACTGTTGGTAATCACAAAAACTTTATATATGATTAAAAACTAAAATGCTGTTAATGCTCTTCCATTTTGTAAAAGAACGAAAGTATTCTCGTATTACTCATTTCTTGGCACATAGCAAACATTTAATATCTTTTCCACTGTGGAAATTCCATTTGAAAAATATTACCTAGTTGCTACTGTTCTAACTTTTAGAACAACACCATGAATTTGTTGTTTCATGTTAATGAGTCTTGGTCCTATAATTAAAAGAAATCAAAATCACTAAGAAGAGGCTAATAGAAAACTTTTCTTTGCTCATATTTAAAAAAACAACCATCCAGCAAAATTATCTTTTACAAAATATTTAATATTGCAACCTACTTACAGCCTACTCACAGACCAAATGCTGTTAGTTTCAGTGGACAGTTTTACAGATGAGTTTTGCAGCCCTTCCTCTGGGGCTGTATCAGATTCAGAGGTTTTTGTGACATACTATTTCAAACCAAAATAATTTAAATACTTAAAATAAACAATTTGAAGAAAGTATTTGGATGTGAAGGTTTAAGTACACATCTCAAACCATGTATTTGGCTCCCATTTTCTAATACTTGTTATTCAGTGATAAAAATGTGTAAAAAATTACAATTATATGTCAGGTGATTCCTATTAGATATAAAAGGGACTGGAATATAGTGTTACTGATTTTGATTCCCTTCCTTGAATTTAATCTCAGGATTTATAGGTCTAACGAAGTGTTTTTCTTGACAGCAGTGCTATATAGTAAATATATTTTTACATATTTATAGGGCACAATTTCAGAGGGAATCTGACTTTAGCTATGGCCTGTATGTATATAAGTAGGTCTGTATGTAAGAATCAGCTGTTATACATGCAAGAAATTTTATGAAAGACTGCCAGTTAGGAAATTCTGATATCCTTGAAGGATTACATGTAAGATAAAATTGGATCAATCCTCAACTCTATCACAGTATTCTTTATACAGTATTGTGACTAGCAGAGCCCCCAAAAGACTTTTTAAAGTAATTAAAATTCCAATCTGTTCATATTAGCAGTGTCTTCTATATGAAGGTGATACAATTTATAGCTCTGGGAGTACTCCCTCCACTGATCCTTAATATTACAGAACTTAATAGAATAAATGTGGTCTTCTTTTTTTTTAAAACGTTTTCAATCGGATGCAGACTCTTTAGCTGGAAGTGTTACTTTGAAATAAAAAGTTTGCTAAACATACAGATAGCAAAGTAGTTTACTAATAATATCAATAATTCAATTATTCTAATACCTTGGAAGTAACTTTTATAATTTTAAAGGCTGCATAAGCCTTGAGCCAGTCTGCATTACAATACTTTCCATTTATGTCAGAAGGTGCTAGGAATCATCTTGTCATCGGTAGCCCAAATAGAAACACTGCAGTAGTGATATGAAAATGTAGAATTCATATAATGTTTTTCTACTGCTTTCTGTCTTTACATATATTTTAAATGCTGTTGTATGTTGAAACACATGTGGAAACGTGTTTTGACCTGTGAATATAATATTGTCCAACACAGCTCATTCTGTCCTTCTGGAAAGTAATTTTATTGTTATTGTGGTATTTATCTGGGCATCAAAAGTTCTGGGTTCCAGTCATAACAGCAAGCTTGCTTTGTGACCTATAGGACATGACTTAACCTGTAAGATTTTCCTGCCTGGAAAATGAGAAACAGTCCTTTAGTAGAATGAAGAAGAGCATTTCCTTGGGGATTCAACTTTAATATAAATGGGGCGGGGAGAATCTATCCAGCTAATTTCTTTCTTATGTCACCAGATATTTTGAAGGCTATTTAAAGATATTAGCCACTGTCAGAGAGGCGATGTGACGCCACGTATCTATTATTTGTCTTATGCTAGTCAGTGAAGTCAAGAGTAGATTTAACAGAAACCAGTTATAGTGCTGTCCTACACACAGTTACTGAAATAAATGTTACTAGCACTGCAGGTCAGACTGATGATACATTGCGCTGCAATATCCAGACAGAACCAAACCATGTTTACATTTGTATGTTCTGCCATTTCCTTCAAGAACTGTGGAAATTTGCAGACTTCAGGGGAACCTGCAACGCAGGAGGAATAAACTGTGCCTGAGGGACCAAGTGTGGGCATTCCTGTCCTGGAGGTCTCTCACGCTCAGCTGGAGGGGCAGAGAGAGGAGCCGTGCAGCACAACTGCGTTGCCCATGGATTATGCCATCCTTCCTTCCTCAAAAGCCCCAGCAAGAGGTATGCTCACACAAAGACCTTTTGAGTTGCATAAGCACAGAACAGCTAAGAACCCACAACGTCTTTTCTAGGTTTAATCATAAATTTATTTTGGGACTGCATGAAAAGTTGATTTAAATATTTTTGTGCAATTAATTTAAATAAAAGTACTGGGCAGATCAATTCATTTGATAAATAGCCTGATGTATGTTCTTAAAAGCAGTTACTGTTCTACGTGAGATCTGCTACAGCAGGCGTTCAAATTAGCTTGCAAAATCTGTGTCATGTTTTCAGAGACATACACACTAAATTCTTATGTTAAAAACAAGTTAATCACACCAGAAGAGTGAAGCTCTCACTCAAGCCAGAATATATTCCTCTTCATAATACCATGCAGTTATCAGCACGTCCCTTGGATTTATGACTTACGACATTTGTTTACCAACAGGTGGTTGCATATCTTGCCATTTATATTTTAAGCAACAGTAAACACAACTAAAAATAATATAAGATAAACAAAATAAAACTCAGTGGTTTTTTTAAAGTATTTTTAGAGAAAAGCTGTACTTATAAGCTAGGTCTTCAAGTAGTTCACACCAGGCCCAGCAACACAGAAGAACACTGCAAGAGCAATAAGGATTTTTAGGGGCATTATGATAGTGTAATGAAAACACATCTGCCCCCAAAAGTCCCTCATTTTCCCTGCGGTAAAGAGCCATGCAGGAAGTGGTGAATGCTGTGGAACATCAAGAATGAAACTATAAAGAAAAATCTTTTAAGTTAGAACAATTTTCCAACAATACTTCAGGATTTTGTAATTTCCTGTTAGTCCACTGCATAGGAAAATTGTAGTTTTTCAAATAGCTTCTAACTCATTACTTTGGATGTATACAATGGTTCTGTCCATTCACCAAAGTGAATTCTGAAGCAGCTATCTTAGAAAAACTATTAGTACTGGGAAGCTAAAAACATTATGCATAAAGCACAGACAATCCAGGAAAATTTTTCTTCTTTCAGCTCCCCAAAAGCAAAAAAATAAAACAGAATAATCATCATGAACAGTTGACGAGCATCTCTCATTTTTAAGGATTTACTTCAGTAACAGCGCAAACATTATTTTATAGAAGAAAATGATACATAATAAAATTATGTAACATCTTTCATTTTAAAGAACTCCAAAATATTTTCCAACCAACCATGCTGGCAGTTTTCCATACATACAGAAACACCACTCAGAGTAAAAATGCAAAGAGGAATCCCACGTCAGTAAAGACGGAACACTCCATACTTCGAAGTCTCCTTAGAAAAACAGGTAGGACATTTGAACTTCTAGTTGTGCCTATTCAATTGACATGCCTAATGAAAAGTTATTCTTTTAAAATAATCCACACTAAATAGTACCTAGCAGGCATATTCTTCAATGGATTCTTGTAGCATAATGTATAAAATATAATAATATCATTGAAAAAACCAATGCTTAGTTCCTCATATATTATTTAATATGGTGTTCTGTGTAATTAATACACGTGCTCTTTGTTTGTTCATATTATAATATAAAAAATGATCCCAGTTCTTTCTTCGGGTTCCAGAAATTTTACTGTGATCTCACTTGTATTTTTTTGTTGATGTAGGTCCAGTGATTTCAGTGGAGATACTGCTGACTTAACACCGGCATCCAGGCACCTTCTGACAGAGGTGTGTGCAGTTTGTGTGAATTGAAATAGGCCTTTTATTAAAAAGAAAGTTTTATACAGACAGCAGCAGCATCAAAGCAAAAATCTAGATTATGCTGACTTTAATAGACATTTTTAGCAATAGCAATATATAACAAATAGAAATACCCCTTCTGTAAAATTACTGCATTCAGTTATTTTTACTGAGCCTTGTGGGGCAATCCTGAAACGTCCTGAAATTATTTTTCTCACTCTTATGCGTGCTTTGTTGTAGATGACAGAATGCATTTTGTCTTTTTGTTTTGCTTTGTTTTAATTCTTATCCTGACCTACAAAACAGGTACCTACAAAAAAAAAAAAAAAAAAAAAAAAAAAAAAAAAAAAAAGAAAAGAAAAGCTATTACTTTTCAAAATTGGTCTCTAGCTACTACTTTATATCCATTCATATAGAAAGGCCATGATTCCAGTAAAAGGGTTTGGACTGTCAGACTGAAGCTGAGATACTTAAAATGGCAGAAATGTATCAATATTACATTACAGTGGTGAATTGTAGCCTTCCCCATTACTAGCTAAATTAAAATATTACATCAGTATTAAGTGAAAAGAACAAAATGGTTTTGTTTGAAGTTATCAATGTGTATCAACGATGTAAGCATTCAGTATATTAGGAAATCAGATAGGACTGATGCATCATTTTTAAGACTTCTTTAGAGCTGCGCTAGCAGCAGGTATGCTCCAAACAGGGAAAGAAAAAAGTGTATTTTAAAACTTTGGACCCTATCTGTAGAGAATTATGATTCTAATGTGAGAAATAAAATGTTGATAATTGAAAAGCCTTACATCCAAGAGGCAGTCAGAAATCAGCAGTAACCTTCTGAAACCAACTGCTAACATGTAGTCATATTTGGCTAGCTCAAAGCAAGTTACCTCAGTAATAGATGTGTTTTTATTTCTATTCCTATTATCTTCATTTATTCTGTTCATGTTGTAGAAATGTCCTGAAAAAAATCCACAAGTTGAACAACACCTATCAATTCACACGTCACCTACATAAACATTGCCTTTGCACTGAAACCTTGTAAACAGAAATTATTGGGGCATTTTGACAACAGGCAAAAAAAAGGTGATTCTTTGTTTCATTTTTTTTTATCTTTGTACCTTTACCACATTCACTACACATCTGCATTGTTTGACTGAGAAAAGCGCATGACATTGCAACAAGAGATTTGTGTATTTATTAACTGATGTGCGCTGTGAGCAGGGCAAACGATGCCTTAAATTAATTAATTTAAAACCAGAAGCTTCATAGTCTCAAGCTGCATGGTTTGAAGTGGACTTGGCAGTTCATGTAATACAACCACTTTTCTACCACTTCTTCCACTACAGGTGCAGCTTGCAGGTGATAGCAATGTTTTCCGTTAATATTTTAAAGACATCAAAAAAAACTTCAATTTTTTTTTGCTTCACAAACTCTTAAATATGATTTTTTCAGGACAAATTTAAAAAGGATTTTTGAGTTATACCTTTGAAAAATATGTTCTGAACATACTTGTGTATGCTTGCATAGATTTTCTTTGTGGCATGAGGTCCAGGTTTTACACAGGCAAGCAGTGCTGATGCGTAACATTATCACAGAGAGTGAAGAATAAGATGCAATTTGAAAATCATACCTTGGGTGTCTGTGCTCTTGCCCTGGAAAAACTCTGCATAGCTTCATAGGAAGGGACGACTGAGTCTGTAGCCTCTACTAAGTCAAAATTTTCAGTTGTTCCAGGTAACGGGTTTCCAGACTCAAGGTCACTACCTCTTTTTTTTCTATGGCTAGATCAGAGGGGAGTCACAAAACTTTTCTGTTGCAACATGAGGTCACGAAATGTCAAAGGTTGAGGCCCTGCCTCAGAAAATGCAGGCCACAGACCAATCTCCAAGCCTTGCCTGTGGATTCTGGTGGAGATTCTAATCTTTTCACTGCTTTCAATAAAATTTCAAAAGTAAACAGGGTAGGCCATTTGATAATCCTCTGCTAATTCAGTGTTTGTAAGCTGTTTTTTAAAGGTTTGCTTCAAAATGCAGAAAAGTCATTGGAAAAATGTAGTTTTAAATTTATTTTAAGTAGAAACATAGCTAGTAGGGCTTTCAATTTTATAAATTATAAATGCAATAAATAATTGGAGTTAATATTTCTAAATATTATTTTTTTAATAATTCATGACAGTTTTTATCTCAAGGAAAATTAATTTTTATTCCAAACATACCATCTACTTTTTATCTTCTGTAAATTTCCTTTTTCATTTCAAACAGCAAGATAGATTGATTCCAGGTATTTAATTATTAATGCTCTGGATATGCAATGCACTTCAGGAGTCTCAGCTCTGAGGCCATCACTCCATGCTGCACACAAACCTTGTGGGAAAATCAGTGTGAGAGAGAGATCAAATTTTTATAATATAGATGTTTAGGCAATCTATCACTGTTCTGTCTAATCATCATTAATTTGGGTAACACATATAAAATGAACATATATTTAACATTTAATATAGACACGATATCCATAGTAGTAGAAAATTGTCTGTTTTACTGCACACTAGAGACAAACAGGAGCTCTTTCTGTAAGCTTACTAGTGGGAAAAAATGTGAATAAAAATTTTGGATGAGGAAGGCTTACAGAAGCGTAACTGTGTTCTTTAACACTACTTATTAATCATTTATTAATTCTATAGCTGGGTTATTGGCACAAGAAGGAATGCATGTCAATTTTATGTACCTTCAGTAGAGAATCAAATAGAACCTGTTTGAAAAAAAATCTAAACATAGCTGGTTAACAAAGTGTGCTATGTAAAGCACATCTTACTGAAAGCAGCCATACAAAATTGCAAGTTTTAATTTAAGAGCTTTAAAGTAATAGTTGGTGAGAAGAAACTGCTGTATTTCAGCAGAGCAGAGTTGATCGTTGCTGCTGTTTGGATATGTAAGTTTGTTTCTCTTTTCCCTTAAAGCAAGATCTTCACATTGATCCACTTTCTAATCTCAGATTCCCTGCTCTTACATTCTCAGAATACTAGAGTGAAGAGACCACAGGAGTCAAACCAATCCAAATCTGACAACTTGTAATATCAAACAGGTCTAGAATGTGTTCACAAACTAAGTACTGTAATTAAATAATAAAAAATTTCTACAGTTAAATTTGTTCATGAAAACCTTCTCATAAATGCTGCTTTTGAATACCATTATTTCATGCAAAATAGTAGCTAAAAGGCATATTAGCAGCACAATTCCAACCTAAGCTTTTCCACATCAGATTTCAGACTTAAACAAGTGAGGAATTAGTTGCACTGAGGTTTGGGTATGTCCTGTTTCACATATGTAGCAATTATATTGCTATAAAATGTAAAATACCAGAATCACACAGAAAAATCTTGACAATTCAGCATGATCGCATTTGCATGAGTATACAGGTCATGCAATATAGTCATGTGATATATCAAATACCAAAAACTTCGCTTTAACAGTGTATCACTCTGTAACTTCATCTCAGTTTCCAGGCCTTTTTGAAATATTCAAATTGATTCAGTCTGATTAGGTCAGCACTTAAAATTAATCTGACTGAAATGATAATGTGACCACAATGTGAATGTCTAGATGTTTATGTGTAACTTAAGCAGGTGATTAGCTGGCATAAAATGTCAGAACTATGACAGACGCATTTACACCGACTGAGGGGATATTCCTGTATGTATTTTGTGGGTGTATACTGTATACGTGAGCCATTGTATAAATTATATTGTGTGTGTACTATGTTTCATTCAGTTTTAAGTATATGTACAGTATATTCAGAACCACAAGAAAGTTCAGCTTATCTACAATTTTTCAACAGTTAATATAATCCCATAAGGAAAGTACAAATACATCATTTTCAAGTAAAAATTATGCTTAGATTCTTTAAGATATCGATACCAAAATGTAAGTAGTAACATGAATTTAAACAGCTCTACCAAGCTTAGGTTTATACTCCCTTACTCATAAAAATATATTCTACAACTTTCATCAGTACAAAAATCAGTAATCTTTAAATTGATTCGTAGATACAGACTGTACACGTGTAGACACACAAACACACATGTAAAAAACCAACAACTCGAAGAGATACATTAAAACTGAATGCTTTGTCTGCAAAAAAAAAAAAAAACAAGGAAAGGATTGACAATACACATTATCGTTGTTTATATGATGATTTCAAATTTTAAGCTGCCTGTGTTTTCTAGGGACTTCCTTTTCTCCTAATTTGCCTATATCAAATGACCACTCTTTGAAACATAACTTCTTCTTTGGCTTTAGCTGGCTTTTTAAGAGAAAACCAACAACAACAGTTAGTAAACCTTTTTTTTTTAATGTTTAATTTTCAGAATTATTCTAATTTCTATCCACTTTTTATCGCTTAAGACAACATTAAAGTTAGAATAATATTATTTCTTTAAAGTGTATAGTAGCCTTTTACTAAGTGCAGCAGTAGTTTACTACTAAGTTTACTGTCCACTGTAAGAGCCATAATGTACTGGTTTCTTTTGCAGAGCAAAGTGACCACCAAAAGCGGGACTTTGTGGGCCAGTTGGATAAAACATAAGCTCATCTCGCCCCCAAAACCCCGACTCTGGAACCACAGCCATCTGAGATTCAATTTGTAAGTAAAGTATCTTTGTAAGATATGCCCAATCAACTGAGAGAATAATTGGTTATAAAGTGGGTAATTTTCAGACTAATAAAAGAGAATATTGTAGCCAAGTCACAATACACACTCCTTTGCTTTCTGGACAGCAGGAATTGCTAACAGATACTATTTGTTTTTATTCACATTTTATGATATATTAAGTAGGTAAGCAGCACCTTCTATAAGTGTCTATAAAATGACATCGAACTCCCTCAGTGTTATTTATTAGACCCAGCACTCAAAATATCTATTGAGCTGTCTTCTCAAAGTGAGTAACAACTTCTTTATCTGTTCCACTATATTTCAAACTAAAGTTCATACATTATAGAAAGATGTCTGTCATTATTCTAAATTTGTTATTTGTACAATAAGCTAGAAAATATTTTCACTTTACTTGAGACAGTTAGGTCTCTTCCCACTAAGAGTGGTAGTTTCAAGTATTCTGCTGTGTCTAAATCTTACTACCCTCAGCATTGTTTCTTAAGAAGTTCTTTCTTAAGAACTTCTTTCAGAGATGAGAGATCTGTAGACAAAAGGAACATTTTCTAAATCCTCGGTTTATAATTCCTACAGAACTTCTAAATAAAGTCCGAGTTTAAAAGCATTATAGTTTACACTTGAGTGACTGAAGTAGGTAAATGCTGTCAGTTACTTTAAAAGAAACTAATTACTGTGCTTGAAAAGCCACTGTTGCATTTATTCTGCTTTTAGTAATCAAAGTACAGAGCCAAAGAATGCTGTCCTTGCTGAACTGCTGTACATTCAGCAAATACGTCTTGAAAGGAAAACACAGAGAAGTTGATGGCAATTCTGGCTGACTAGAAACGTTAAAATAAAATGTATGGCCTGTAGAAAGAGGAATTAACCGACTTATTTATGGTTGCGATGACTTACAAGATTTTTCTTACTCTTATTTCACACGGGCTTATCAGACGATGCCTATCGACACCGCTCCTCACGCGCATTTGCAGCGCCCGGTGCTGAGCGAAAGCCGGACCCCAGAAGCCGCGCGGAGGCACCGGGACGGGACCGGTGGTCGGGCCCCCGGGAGGAGCCGACACCTGTAGCTCCCGAGGGGGCCCCCGGCCCCCTTCCCCGCACGGCGGCGGAGCGAGGCGGGCCCCGGCGTCCCCGCCCGCAGCCGCCCCCTCCGCGGCCTGCGGCAGGTGGGCGCGGGGCCGCGGCGGGGGGGTGGGCGGCCGGGGATGCGCGGCCCCGCGCCTCAGCCGTCCTCGCCCCACCGGCGGCGCGGGGCCGCCTTTCCGCGGCCGCGCTGGATCGGCCGGCGCCCGCCCCGCCCAGGTGTCCTCCTGGCGCGGAGCGGCGCGGAGCCGCCCCATCCCCGCGGCGGGGCGCGGCCCCGACTGTCCGCGGCGGCGGAGCGGGGCTGCGGCCCCACCTGCGGGCCTGGCAGGCGGCGGAGACGTGCGCGGGGCCACGCTTCTCCCCGCGGGCGGGCGACGCGATGGCGGGGGGGGAGGGGGGGGAGGCGCGGAAGGAGAGCGCAACTTACCGCTGGCCGGTGCCCCCGCAAGCCGAGAATACAGCAACGCCCGAGGCGAGCGGGGATCCCGAGGAGACGGTGCCGCTCGCCCGGCGGGTTCCCGTGCGCGAAGGGAGCCGCGAGCCAGCTCCTTCCGTTGGCAAAATCCTGACTCATTACATAAAAAGATCACCCTGCCAGGCGCCCAGAAACATTTCTTCATCACGGTCACGCCACAAGCTAAACAAGAGGCCACATCGAGGGGAGGGGGAGAGGGGGAAGCGGAGGGGAAAAAAAAAAAAAATCCAGAAGGTTTTTTTTTTCTTAAGATTCTCTTCCTTTAAAAAAAAAAAAAAAAAAAAAAAAAGTGATAAAAACAGCATGTACTTTCTTGTTAAATTCAAGACTAGTACTGGAAAGTACAAAAAAAGAATTGCAGTATTTTGTAGCTGATAAGAATGCCCATATAAATTTACTTGGGGATTACTTCTGTATCTGTGACAATGTACTCAATTAGGAGCAGAAGTCTGTATTGCAAGGTGAAATACACCCAGTAATCTGCAGTGATATTTTAATAGTTTTTGACTTCACTCTGAGAGGCCTTAAAGGTTCATTTGCATAAGTGAACAAAATATTGCATTTGACTCACAAATGAGGTTAAACTATCTGGGGAATATTCAGAAGCTTGCCCGATCGCACAGGCACAGCTTTCTGAGATGAATCTGTGTGGCCTGATCTGAGCAGCTCAGTGGAACCATTCCACCACTCCAGGGCTGCGACATGAGAGTTCACAGTAGGAACACATACCTTGTTCTCCATTTTGAGTTGCCCTTTTTCCCTCTCTGAAAAAAATCTCACTTGGAGGAAGAAACTCTGGGTTTTTCCTTCCTTTTTCATGCTGGCACTGTGACTCAGAACAGTATTAGAGCCCCCTCTCTCCCTTGCTGTTGCTTTTATTTATGACTTCAGTGTTGTAACTTCTGCCTCTCTCCACCAGCGGAAGGTGTAGACTAACCCAAGAGATTATCCTTGGAGAATTTTGCTAGACACTTGACTCTCTGTGGTTGACAAAAACACATACTAGACTCATACAGTATTTTCCCAACTCTTACCACAGCATCTTGAGTTTTGATAAATTTTTCTTTTTGATGGGGATGGGTTTGAACTAGAGATCTCTTTAGTACCCCTACGCAGTCACACATGGTCAATGCATGCATTATGTAACTGTGAGGTCCTCTTCTGTGCTATACTTTAGAACACTTTTTAAATAAGGTTAGAACACTTTTTTAAATAAGGTGTTTTGCTGTGTGAAAAAGAACAGGGAATGTCCAAAATCTCTTACATGTCTCTGCAGTTGTTAGCATGCTGTCAAGAGCTTCTGAAGTTTGTAGTGTTAACACATGATTACGCTCTGGTTAGCCTAGGAAAAGCACTCCCTTCCAAACTGTTCGTACCTTCTAAAAAGTCTGATGGCAGGACAGGGATAAATTTTTCAATGAACTAGTTAAGAGATGGAGGGGGGGGGGGGGGGGG
>WHYT01017967.1:126669-196444 GCA_009806455.1 Tetrax tetrax
TTAAAATATACTGAAGATCATCACACATCATTGCCTGTGTCTTACGCAATATAGTTACACTTATGCATGTATTAGGATATTTTTTTTTAAATGACAAAAATACTGAAAAGTCTGGGTTCTTACCCTACTCTTTTCTTGAGAAAAGAATAAAGAATAGGAAAGGAATTAATATACTAATATTGCTAAAAAAAAAAAAAAAAATCCAAACCTAAATTTTGAGAGTTCAGGAAATCTCTATTCTTACAGGTTTTGGCTCTGATTTTGAACACAAACCATCATTCTAAGTGCAGACTTAATTCTTATTCCATTTTGTGAGAAAGATACTCGGAACATAGGCCAAATGTTTCTGACTCATAAGAAGTCAGAATTTTTATTGATTATTATTACTTGTATTTTTCACTTTCAAGTAGTAAGTATGGACAAATGAACACAGTTTTCCTTTTTTATTTGAGACACTTAGCAAAAAATGCTGAAATATCAAACATTTCCTCAGTAGCTACAATATTGCCACTATGTACAAAATATTTGATAAATGTAGTACACATATAAAAATACAGTATGCATTACATATATACAGTACAATGTGCAAAACATATGGCATTCAAACATATGGAATTGATTTTAGGGGTGCAAACAGCAAATACAAAGGCATCATGGTTTCTTATAGAAAGGCAATACATAAACTGATGCCCTGATTGCCATAATTTGCATTTAGTAAAGTAGTGCTTAAATGAAGAGGGCCCTAGAGACAGGTGTCTATCTTCTTCTTTTCACAAAATGAGATGCTAAGACATAATTATGACTATGAAAAAAAAAAGAAGAGAAACACCTACTAGGGTTAGCGTTATTTCTACTGCAAGCAGTACTGTGAAGAAAAATCCTATCTGGAAAAAAGCCTGTGCTATTACTTAATACAAATTTCTCAAACAACTAAAACAAATCTGTACTGTTAAACATCAAAAACAGCTTTGAAAATATCTACATCCTTAATTTTAAAAAAGTATGGATAACACTTTTGGGCATTTAATTTCCTGTGCTTCAAAATACAAAGTGCCTCCTTTGGCAATATAAATGGCAATGCTTTGGTTCCTATTTAAATTTTCATATTATTATAATTTATTTTAGTCTGTCATTTGAATATCTGAGCTGTATTTTTTACAAAAATAGTGTGATTATATAGTTTTTAACCATCCCCTGCTTTTTATTGAGAATTTGCTCTCATAGCTGGAACGGCTTTTTTGGCTAGATTTCTACAAATACATTTATGCACTTTTAACTTAAAAAAATGTTTCTATTCAGTATTGGACACTACAGAATGATGTAGGTGTCTCTTTTTTGCGCTTTATTCCTAGCAAACTGGTATAAAAGGAATATTTGAGATTACTTCAGGTTTTAATGGATACTCTTTGTTGGCCATGTATATAGTACATGCAACTCCATTCCACATATCTCACATAAACAAATCTGTAGTATGGTCTAGAAGTCATCAAAAGGCAATCTAATAGACCACAATGTAAAGAGTTTTAACAGAACATTTACTTGAGATAAGTGGAAGAAATTTTTTTCCAGTTTTAATAGACTTTGCTTTAAGTTTATAATACACTGAAGATGCCACCCAAATAATAATTGTTTACATCAGTGAGCTTTACTATGTTTTGATTACATAATGCCCTTCCAGTTAAATGTATTCTGTGATTGCATTTTCTCTGCCTTGAAAGCAGTTCAGCAGCTTGTGCTTGGTTTCCAATTACGGTGCCTACACTTTACAGACATCTGAATGTTTGAGATTACATAACATAAAAGTTGAAACTTCTATTTTGGTCACCTGCTTCCTTGAACGTAACTACTGTTGGTCAATTTAGAAATACCTTGAAAATAAATTTTAGTATTACATCGTGATTATTTCTAAAAGCTGTGGTCTCAGCTTTTTAAAGGTCTGATTCTGCAAGCCCACATTGCTGGATTAGACTTTCAATTTCTGTAAAGAACAACTGCCATAAATTCATGTTATTCCCAGAAAGAACTGCTAACTTTATGACAATTTCTTAACTGTTTATAATGTTAAACAAAATTTTGCCTGTAAACTTACTTGCCTTAACTAATGCTGAATGGCACTAAAAGTGCAAACAAATACCATTTCTGTATTAAACGCAGGATGTGACTCTTCTTGATTAACATTAGCCTTGTAAAACATATGTTTGAGCTCACTCTGTGTCTAGAACTGTAAACACCAACTTTTGATTTTCACACTGATAAAATGGTATTCTTAATTATTCCGAAGGATCTTCTAAGAACACATTTGATAGGATGTGTTCTGTCAGAATATTGCAGCCATTAAATGGCAAGTTTAGTGCCAGCGCATTCCTTTACAACTGTTCTCTTAATGAGAAATATATTCAGTTCTGTACAGTCAAACTGCACAGTCATGATAAAATTTCTAAGATGTACTGTATTTGTGTTACCAAAATGGTCATGTAAAACATGCACACACAAAAGTCTAAGCAAAACCTATTTCTGCCATACCAGGCGTATATGTAACTATGGCAAATATATCACATTTCAGAACAAAGTCTAAAGCAAACCATTATATAAGGTTTAATACACATAATTCTGAAATGTACGAAAAAGTAATCACACATTCCCTACACTAGAATATTTGTACTTTAAAAACTAAACTGATCCCTTAATTTTTTTTTTTTTTAAATAGTCTTTGAGAGTAGAAAGCTATACTGTACTGACTACAACACATCTCAGCTGTCTGGGTTTATTTTTGCACATAGATTCCTATAGATTACTTAACATTCTACACTGCCAATAAGGATAGTGTCGTAGCAAGATGACTTTGCCAGTTTTAAGCTCTATTTACATGCACATCAAAAATGACAGTACAGTTGCTCTAGGTTCATTTGTCCTCTAAAAATTAATTTACTTGCCTCTTATTTAATCAGAAGGCAGAGTCAAAAAGGGGTAACTCTAACCACATATAAGTGGTATCACGTCTGCTGTATCACACATAAATTGACAGTACACTACATTTCATTCAAAGTTGTTCCTATAGGACCAGAAGTCCTTAATTCTTGTTCTCCTAACAGCTGAGGGCACTTAATATCTCAGAGTATTAGCTCCCAAGATAATAGGATGAAAAGGAATGCAAAAAGTTCAATGCATTTGTTCAATGTTATTGAAGAGTCCTATACCATCAAAATTTAAGGCAGATAGTCCAGTGTAATATTGTACTTAAATACTGGAGGCACAGCAAGAAGGAATAAGGAACTATGTGTTTCAACTTCATCTTTTGTTGTGAAAATCTCTATAGATTGTTTTTCTGTACTTAGTTTCTGATTAAAGTAAATCCTGGCCTGTTGAACTACTGAAGATATATAATGATTTAAAGTGCTGATAACTGATATGATGCAAACACATGATTGATGCCAGTTTAAACCCTGAATCAATGGTATAATCCACTCTTTTATCTGAAGCCAATGGAATTCTGTAATATTTGTAAACCAGACTGCATTGTGTATCTGGAGACATAAATTTGCAGTTTAAAACTCCACATTTTCTATCAAAAGTCTTCTGTTTGATGTTAACATGATTGTGTTGTGTTTTTTATCTTTTTTTAAATGTGATATAGGTTGCTAAATAGTTAACAGCTACTTTCTGTTTTCATTATTTCTTTGATACATATCATTACTCTAAGTAGTAAGCAAAAGCTTCAGGGCATTTTTTCATTAGTTCCTACAAAACTTTATTTTTGAAGGTTGGTGTTGAGGACGGAATTCTGTAAAGATCAGTTTTCAGACTAGAAAACGTATTACATTTCCATTGTTCAGGAAATAGAGGACTGTTTCCTTTTATAATAATTTAGGAATTCCCTAATAGGAAATAATTCCAATTTTATGTTTGATTATCAGCCTGTGTCACCTATGGCAACACTTAACATCTACTACCCGAGAGACAACCATAGAATTACAAAGTATTTTACTTCTATTTGCATTTTTTGTTTGGTTTTTTTTTCCAACTGCTTTCATAATAGACTCTGAAAAAAACAACTAAGGGCTTTAAAAAAAAAAAATATTTTCATGTGCTGAGAGGTAAGAGCTTAATTTTTGCTATTATCTGTTTCAGGTATGAAATACACCTTTATCACAAAACAGCACATCCTGATACTGCTTATTAGCCTTTTATTATTTTCTGCAATTTAGGATTCTCACTGAGCAGATTCTCTGTTTAGCTTCCCTGATGTTATGTAGTGGTAGACAAAGCTGTTCAAAAGATAAAGTATTTATTAAGAAATCATGGTTGTCCTGTCAGTACTGTCCCCTGTAACTCTCTCTGATCCTACAAACATCTTTTGCTGAGGGCACTGGGACTATTCTTGCATAGATGTTTGCAGGATCATAGTGCACAACACCATTAATTAAACTTTTCTACTTCCTCAAACTGTTCTAATATGCTGAGATACTGGATTCAATGATCTAACAAATATCCTCAAACACAAAGTAAAATAGGATATTTACTATTTCCTCTATAGTAATCTCTTGTTTGAAGACCACTGTTCCCCTCTGTTCACAAAAATAAGCTATACAAAGTTAAAAGAGTATACAAATAACTAACTGATATACAGATTAAAACCTAGCTATTAAATGCAGAGCATTGCTATACAAAATTCAGTGTTCTCAATATTACCTGGTGTAGCTACAGTGGATTTCTTGCAGTTACACTTAATGTCCCTTTGGATGCAGTTAAATCCTTCCCTCATGATTAAAGAATGGGGAAGAGTTTTAAAAACCACACGATCAAAATATAAAAACAACTTGAACAAATTAAGAGACTAGATATATGAAACTTCACTGAACCAGCCAGTGCTTCTACTTGCCTTTGCCCTCACAATTCATTTTGAACCTGGCTCAGGCTATCCACAGGAACAATGAAGTGCAGTGATACCTCACCCTCCCCGAAATGTTTGCTCACTGTGTCAATACAGACAGTTGAAATCTCACGTTTTCTTCTCTAAAGTTAGCCATGTTGTGTTGCTCATTTAAGCATTAGAGTCAGAGACATAACTTCTTTGTTAAATAGTTGTGATGCATTTACCTTGGGGTACTTTAATCATTAAGTACAATTATCCTTTCTTGACTTGTGAAATACAGCTTTCAGAGGGCTTTGATCTGCATTACTGATAGGAGCATAAAGTAATTCACTGTTGTAAACTTGAAAATCAATAAGGAGTTAGCTTCAAACATTTGTTCTTCCAAATGTTACTGTCTTAATTTATCTTAACTGCAATCAGAATGGTATAATGGACCTCTGCTGTAAAGAGCCTTGCAGGTCATGTTCTCATTGGCTGTAGCTTAATCCCAGTGCAACTGTAGATCCTGTGGATCTAGAAAGTCAGTGGAAAACACGCTTGGGGCAGTAGAACTGAGAGGAGTGAGTCCAGATGAGGAGCTGGGCATTGTAATGTCTAGCCATTCCATGTTGTCCAAATTTGTATCAGGCAGGTCAAGAGACAGACAAGAATTATTAGTGGTAAACTGTGGGTCAGATGTTTCCATGGGTGAATGAGAGTGATCTAGAATGCTGGAGTGATTAAGCAGATCATTCTGGAGGTCTTCAATTAAAGAAAATGACTCTCTGTCCTCATTACTGCTTGTCAGTTGAGGCATTTCATTACCTGATGGTAAAGTTCCATCCAAGAGGGCTTCAAGTTGGTTTTCCAAACTTATAGACAAGCTGGTTGTTGATTCTAAAGACACAGGAGGAGGGGCCATTTGGATTTGTGGTGGTGGGCGGGATATCACCGTATTCACTGGCATTGTAGTGATGTTGGCTGTTACTGGTCTCATTTTAGAAATGGGAGATGGTTCCTCCTTTATTGGAAGGGAAATCTCTGTAATTAAAAAAAAAAAACAAAACAAAAACCAAATCCACTGCTGAATTCAGAAAAGATGATGAAATATCCACAGGCTTACAACTTTCAACCCTTTTTTGCCCACTCTGACTGCCCATTCACACTGAACTCAATAGAGTAAAGAGTAATTTTGCTGTTCTGATAAAACAAACACTGCATACATCAGACTGTCGGGTACTCTGTGAACAACAAAGTATTCTGAAAAGAACTCCAGAGTTCTGCTTTCAGTAATACTTCAGACAACTAGAATATTTATATTGATGAAAAAAGGAACAATTTTCTAGATGTTAGCTCCACCTCCTTCATGTATAATAGTTCTTCTGACTAATTAGAATAATTATGGAACCAACACATTTCGTCATTTAGAGAAGAGTACCTGAACCAATTTTCAGTTCCATCCCTGTTTAGTACTGTGTCCACCCTGATGAATTAAGAGTCTAAGAGATAATTTATGTGATTAGGATGCATTTATTCCTGATTCTAGAATCTAAAACTACTCTTCAAGCAGTTCCATGTAAGATAGTGGCAGTAACAATAAAAGGAAATAAAGCAAAGTAAGTTCCAAGTAATTCTTATATGTGAATGAAGTCCAAAAAAAAAGGTTAGACAGGCCAGAATGGGCAAATAAATCCTCCAGCACAGATGATATTTCTGCCAGCAAAAATATACCTGACAATATATTTGCATGAGTTTGCCAAGCAAAAACCACATTCTGAAAACCTTTAAGAGCATCTTTTGAAGTGATTGCTTAGTAGAAGCAAAGCATTACTAAACAGACCTTCTCGCTCTCTTGAAGTGCATTAATAAACTAAACATTTTTCATTGTAGTGAAAAACGTTTACGTAAGTGCAAGTGCCCTAAATGCTTTACTTCATTTTTCATAAGGAAGATCAGGAAACGTTTTGTTTTTTATGGCAACTTCGTAAATATGGAGCAGTTTTTACCTTTAAGATCAAATAGGTTTAGTAACGTAACACTCAAAGCAAATATTTAAGCAAGCATGTTTCCTACACCAATGTTGCCTACATCCTCTGTTCCACAGGTAGAACTTCTTCAAACTACCCATGCAGTAATTTAATAACAGCACTGCAGCATTTTTTTAATTTAGCTTGAGTTGTTCAGTGCACAGGTCACCTATCTCAGTCTGTCACCATTTTCTTCAGCTGACTTTGCAATTTGCTTTGAAAAAGAGAAAATACTTTGATGTTTAGTATATGGCTAAAATCTTCTAATAGCTTACAATCAGTCACATCCTGGCATTCACTGCTGTCAAGATCCTTCTATGACAATAGTACAAAACATTAAGTTAATTGAATTGCTTAGCACCAGAACATTTCCCAGTATTGTAATGGCTTCTTAGTCTACAAAGCCTAATTAAGCCTGAAAGCCTCCTCCTTTTACTGCAAAGCTACTTTGTATATTACTTTAGTTATTTCAGTTCTGTTCTGATAGCTCCCTTACTTTAACTGACATAGAAAGCTGTTATTCATTAATGTCTCTATGTAGTTCATACATACCTTTCCCAGTATTTTATCTTTCATGTCTAGAATTCATAATACATAGTTATATTTAATGAAATTTTAGTACCAATATGCTTTAACTCTTACCTTATTCTGTTTTTTGTATAATATACATTACATGACTTGCTCAACTTCTTGAATTTTGGTAAAATACATCTGTGCTAACCAAAAGTGTTACTTTAATTGTTTGAATGCTATGTGGATTATTGCAAAGGCCTGCCTGGGCTAATTTCAAAGCAGAGAAGTTCTAAAGCAGGTTGACTGTATGTGCCTTGGTAAATGTTTTCTTTAATAGATAATTATTGCAAACTTTCAGAAATGGTAGTTTCATCCAAGCTGGATAGCTTCTACCTCCTCTCCCTGGAAGAATTCCTTCCTTTGATTATAGCACTGAGTTTTTATTATCACGTTTTAAATCACTACATTACACAGATGTCAATTAGCTTACCTCCACTCTTGATGAGAATATCAAAAAGATCATCCATCTGCTGACTGTGCACACTGGAAATCTGTAGTGCATGAGAAAAGGGTTATTCTTTTTCATGTCTTATTTTTTCCTAAGCTGATTGATCCTAGCTTGTCTCCATAGTACAAAAGTACTAATCTATGATCAAGGCTAAAATTCTTCTTATGAAACTATCAATCTAGAAAGCAGAGAAATAGTTTGGAGCCACACTTGTAATCCCTGTGGTCAGTTTCAGTACAACCAAATACAGAAAAAAATCTGAAAAGCCAAGACAAAAGATTTCACTAAGGCAACCTAAAAGAAAGGTGCAGAAAACTAGAGATAAGAAGGAGAATTACTAACCCTGTTTTGTAACAGGTTAAGTATCTGGAGTAAGTGCAGGACTTTGGGGGTGCACCTTGAACTGCTTTCTCTCAGAGATATCCTGCAAATAGCCATCATGTAAGATGTATTTTGTTAGGTATGTTTTTGTTGTGGTTTTTTTTTTTTTTCCAATTTGTAGTTTCATGTTATTTTCTTTTTTTAAGGAGTGGGAAGCTTTGATAAACTCTTTATCTGTTTGTTTTAAACAGCTACCTGTTGAATATTTGAACCTTAACCAAAAAGTAACAAAACCTCCACAAATCCATTCTGTCTAAGTCTATGAAACATGGAGACTTTTATGATGGTCTCAAAACTAAAACAGTTTTTTAAAACACTGGTTAAACTCTGGAGATGGGAAGTAATTTGTCATCAGGACATCTGTCTAGCTCCTGAAAAAAGGCCAGTGGGGAGGCACTTCACTAAGTCGTAGCGATAGTCACATAAGACAGCCCATGTGCCTTCACTTTGAGGAAGTCTCACACATGCCAAGAACACGTGAAATGGCATTGGATACCCATACTTCTGCCTGAGTGTCTGCCACCACAAAACCAGCAACCAATATTAAGTCACTAAGTTTTTAACTTTTGGGGTAGTTCTGAAAACGCATGAGGTTAGGGATGCTCATTTGTTTTGCTTGTAATTTTCCTCCAACGTGAAAAGTATGACGGTAAACTGACAAAGCACTCTGGAGGATTATTCATCAAGCTCACCGAACATAGACTCTTTTTAAGCAAGCACCTAGGCTCCTGTATACATGTTTGCCTAAGTGTGTATAAACACACACACATTCTCCTCAAGTTTACTCACTTTGGAAAATATGAATATATTTTCTCTCTTTTAAGTCTGAAGTTTGGGTATCATACATCCTTGAACCAAATCAGTTAAAGCTTAGTTATTGTTAAGTATCAAAAGTAGCATGATCCCAATTATACGTATCACCAACTGGATACTGTAAGACTTATTTACATGTCTGTTGCTTTAATAAAAACTTAAAAAAAAAATAAAAAATCATGCTTTAAAAAAAAGTAATGAAACAGGAGTCCTGTAGTTAACCGGTTATGGAAACATTAACAGAGTACATCAGAAAATCTTGACACCAAACAAAAAACTAAAATAAACAATGGCTTTGATATTCTAAAGAAAAAAAGTTTTTAATAAACCAAACAGGAGAAAATAACTACCTCATGAGGTGATGTCTGAATATTGCGAGTCTGTTTTATGGCCTCTTCATAACGAGGAGGATCTTTTGTCTTGGATACTGTGTTGTTGAAGAGAGACTGCTGAATAACATAAGGCTGGGCTTGAGATGGAGAGCCAGGCTGTGTGAAATAACAAAATAATGACTGAACAATGCATCTACTGAATTCAAGATGTATCAGATTTTACAGATTATCCTATTATGTCATACTAATCTACATATTTATAAATAACAATAGCATAGGTAATCAAAGGGATAAAATAATAATTTCTTTCTCACACATAGATACATATATTCATTATTAAAATCTACAAAACATTCTTCCTCCATGAGTGAACTGCAGTATGTACATAATCACGTTATTTAAGAATAGTAATGTAAAACTGAACTTTATGGAACGTTATTGGGCTAGTCTTACCTTGTTAGGAGTAGCAGGTCCATTTTGCACAGAGGCAACCTGATTACCACCAGTGTGAATGTTAGAGTTGGATGTTTTATTAGTAAAAGATTGTGAAGGTGTTGTAACTGGTGCAGTCTGATAGGAAAATACTGTATTTGATGTAGTAGGTGGAAAAACCTGTAAAGGATTAATAGGTCAGTCTTAGGTTGTGGGATTTAAAAAAAATAATAACGTTGGGTAAATTACATTAATAAAGTTTAAGACCTTTTTTTTAATAATACTTGCCTGCTTCAATTCACTATTAAGGGAATGTCATTTGTACTCATCTTTCTCTTCTGTGGAATAATTTGTAAATCTAGAAAAATTACACTTTGAACAAAACTTGGTGCTGTGCTTTGCTTTCATTCATCACTGGCAATGAAAAGTATTTTCCTGTGACTTTCCAGGACGGATGAGGAAGCGTAATAAAATTTTTTGGAAAACCATTCAGAAGAGTATGGAACAGTTTAATACAGTATGCATGATTTCCCCCCCTAGTGGACAGTCAATAAAATGAACTTTTTTCTGGCCTGATACAGACTAGTGTATGTATCCACATTTGTCCTATGCTGCCTGTTTTAAGATAGAATGATTTGGGTTGTGCCATATAATTCTAATTTCTTTTAACTACAGATAGATATGAGTAGTGAGGGAGAGGCAAAATATATATCTGATGAACTTGGATATCAACTGTAAATTTGGTTACTGGTATATAAACTTTATTTCTTCCACTGATAGCCCATATGCTCATTGCAAATGATTTCAAGCAGTATCCTACTTCTCATATTTTTAAGTTAAAGGGAGAGGCAGAGGAGGTATGAATGTATGAGTGCATAAGACTTGTTTTAAATTCAGTCTCACTCCCAGATACCTTATGACAAAGGCGTGACAAATCTTAGATCAGGGATGGGGATAAAGCTAGGATAAGCTTTGTGAAGTACTGCCTGAATACCAGATCAAGTTTGCTGTGAGAGGGCTTAACATATTTTTGTTAGCCACCTGGATGATCTGTATGAAAACTGTTGTACTTCCCAGCTGTCTACTACAGAGGTGAATGGCTGTGGAGATGTCTCCTTATTACTGAAGGAATTCAAGAACAAGAGCCATGTGGTAGCTAGAATGTGAAGAGACACCTCAAGTGTGTAGGAGAAAATAAATGGAATAATCAGATGGTTTGCATGAAAATCTGAGCTATCTGATTAAGTCTAGATGGATTTAAGGGTTCTGAAAAACCTTGGTTTTGATGATGGTTCTGGAAAACAACTATTTATGGAGGTGATCACTATTATGAAGACCAACTTCACTAAAAAGTATTAAAATTAATAAGCAGCATTACTTACTCACAGTTCATGAGTTCAGTCTGCCTGCTGAAATATCCAAGCCTCATGAAATGCAAACAGCAGACAGGTAGATCTAATGATGAATGCATTAAGACTGTCCTGATCTATTGTATCACATCAGTGGTTTATATTCTGATGTAAACAACAGTGCAATTATGCTGTCTGGTTTCCTCTGTAAAAGATGGCAGTAGATGTGTGAGAGAAACAGCTAGGATAGGCAGGCTGTTCAGCTGCAGCATAACCAGATGCAGACTAAAGTCTGCTGGGGACTACGTGTCTCCATGACAACTGATCTCAAAAGGGGGAAAGACCAGAGGGTACCATTCTTGGTTATCTCCTGTGATCATTTAAAGGAACTTCTAGACAGCAAAGGAAACAAACTGCTAGTCTCTAGCACAAGTACATGCCTCCAGATGACTGGCAAGTTTCTCTATGGTAACAAGGGAAGACTGCCCCCCTCACCAAATCCCAGAGAACCTGGATGAAAGCTGCTTTTTGGATACATGTCAGTTTTGACTTCTGTAGGATAACCTCAATGTCCATGAAATTAAACAGACTGAACAGATTGAAGCAGTCTGAAGAGCGATGATGCTCATTTAGTTGTGTTCCCCTTTATTAGCCAGTTGTCTAGAGAATGGCAGGGCATAATCATACATCTTCTACGACAAATTATTATCTGGAACAAGAGCCTTAGCAGAAGCAGATTGGAAGATACTGCACAGGTAGAAGCCCCAAATCACACCAGAACATGGGTTTTCTGATGCACTTTTGTAAACTGAGATATCAACTTTGAAGGCTGAGATACTGTCTCACAGTTACATCATGTACTGTAAAAATTTCCTTCTTCATCTTGAAATTTCAGTTGTTTCCAAATTATTCTTTCCTTGGGGCAGGCTGAAAAACATTCTTCTCTTACGTGATAGGAACCTTAGAGCTGATAGCTCTAATAAGGAAGCAATAAAGGTCCAAACCCAGTCTCTGAGTTCCTAGTAACAAAGGTCAGCCTGGAAGAGGCTCAAAGGAGAAGAAAGCCTTTTCTTTTGTGATGAATGGTGCTGATGGGTTGATATCAGTTACCACATGAACATGACTGGATTGCACTAACAGCTGCGCATCCAGTGCTGATGAACATCTGTTTTGGAAATGGGAAGTTTCAAAGCTGATTGTTTTGAGTAAAGATGAAGAGAAGGATCTCCCTCTGAAACATTCCCTACATTCCTCAGGAAGAGATGTGTTGTAGGTATGATGGGGTTTTGACTCACTGAAATTGCTGTCCTCAGCATCTGAGTTCATAGCTTTCTTTGAAAGTAAGGGTGAAATCAACAGGGAAAGTAGGAAAACTAAAAGGAACTGCTATAAAAGAATAAATATTGGAAACCATAGGTAAAAGCTTTCTCTTAAGAACTGCCTACAAGAATCTTCCATTTTGAGCCAGTGGCAAGTAAGAGAAACTGACTGGAATAGCTGGTACACCACTTGGGCCAAGCATGAGGAAGAACACAGTAAGAGTGGTGCCACAGGAGTACCATTAAGATAAAAATTCTTTAGCCTTATTTGCAACTGAAAAATAAAGTCCTGCATGGACTAAAATTTTGCTAAGTATCACACTGAAAAACATGCTACAGAGATGTTAGGTGACTTGATCATTTATACACAGATGACAAAAGATGCCAAAAGCACTGCCTGGAATTAAATTACACAACTCTATCGTAATGCTTATTGCTGTCCACAAACCTTTCTGATTTGTTGGGTCTGACCAAGAGCATGCTGCGTGATGGTATTTTGTTTTGATTGTGGAGTATGCATCTGAGGTGCTGTCTGGACCAGGCCAGAGGAAGAAAGAGGAGCAGGTATTTGTGATGGGGTCTGTATTCCAGCTTGTGATTGAGCCTAAAGGATAAAGATAAAATATTTGCATTATTCCTATCTCACAGTAAATTACATCATGCAAAATTCTATTGCATAGATTATGCAGAATAGCAACAGCATGTATTTTGGAAAGGAGGAGTGTGAACTGTGTATAGGAGTAAAAATTTTCACTCTGTTAGGTACTGGTGAGTTCCTAGCTAAAAGGTGGTGTTTATTTTGCCAACAGACTTAAAGAAAGATAAAAGACAAACTGGAAAGAGTCCAGTAGAGGGCAATGAAAGTAAGTAAGAGATAGCGAGAGTATAACCAGTAAGAAAGAACTGTAAGAACCAAGTTTGAGTAACCAGAAAGACAAAACTGATGATGCAAGAAAAAGGTTGTTTTTAAGAAGATCATAGTAGTTTTCAATGGCCACTGAAAGGTAAGAAGCGTATCTAACCCATGAAAAGACAATTTTAGCCAATAGTTAGGAAAAATTTCTGCAATGTCAGTGAAGTGAAGTACCAGAACAAGCTGCTTAGGTTGTTAAAGAATTCTAGCAAGACTTTAGAACAATTTAGACAAAGATCTGTCTGGGTGCATAGTTGCCAGGAATAGCTCTTGCACTGCGGACTGTGGGGCCCATCCCTGTGAGAACTTTACAGTCCTCGTAAGTATTGCTAAATGTGATGGTGCACACGCTAGCACCAACGCCTAGGCCCACAGAACATGCCACAACAGCCAAGTAAATGCTGGAGCTGAAAGAATACTTTGCTGGCACAATAACCATTTGAGTGGCAGAGGATTTCATCTAGCTATGTCCCAATAATGCCACTGGGAAGTATATGCTTAATTCTGCCTTAGAACAACAGGTTAAACTGTTTCAGCTTGCTCAGATTACTCTTGTAGCTCTTCATTAATAACCTGTTGGTTTATGCTGTGTTTATTCAGTGATACTACCTATAATCAGCCTAGAAATAGTATTTGTGTAACCATGGTTTCTTTTTATAACTCCACTGGAGTCCTACAACGTAGCATTCACATTTTAAAATATAATGAGCCATCACTACACAAGGAAGTTCAAACACACATTTTGCAAACAGGTATACCTCAAAAATAAAGTACTAGGTTTGTAGCTCTCTATTACAATTTTGAGTTAACAAAACAGTGGTATATGTGGATATAAATCAAAATCAACTGTGCATGGAGGCAGTACATGGTAAGATAATTACTTTTCAGGAAGGAGTATCTGGGAACAAAAGTTGCAAAGAGAGTAAGTAGTAGAAGAAATTATAAAGTGATTGGCTCTTAAGTTTTTCTTCTCTTTTCTCTAAAGCAGAAACAGGCTAAGCCTGATTTTTAAGTTAATCTTACAAGCAGCACATTTACTTATTTATATAAATTATGCAAATAGTGCCATGCAGTTTACATGATTAAAAAAAACCCCAAACCTTACCTGCAACTTTATATTTCCAACTGGTAGCTGCACTGCAGTGGTAGAATTCGGTCCCTGGATAGATAGGGGAAGGAGCAGCTGTGCAGTTCCTTGGGTAGTTAATAAAGCTTGAGGTTGGGCAACAACTGCAGTTTGTGGCTGCCTCTGCGGATTAACATAAAATTGAGAAATGGCATTCTGAGATTCAGCTTTGGCCACAGGTATCTCTTGCTTGATAACAATTGCCTTTTTGGCAACTGGATTCTGGCCACTAGTGTATACCGACTGTCCTAAAGAATGACTAGCTACAGGTACAGATTGACTTGTAGTAGGGCAGTCAGAAAGAGCATTTTCATCTTTGACAGCAGCACTGAATTGCTTCTGTTCCAACGCAGCTGAGTTACCAGAAGCCTGAGACTGTTGCTGTTGTCCCCGTTTTTCAACCTCAAGTTGCATTTTCAGTACTTCCACAAGTTTTTGCTCTTGTTCCAGTTTCCTTTTGAGCTCTTCAATCTGCTTTTCTTTTTCTTGAAGCTTGCGGTCCTTTTCTGCTACATCAAACTCCATGGTTGAGATGCTTCCACTACTGCGAATTTGATTATCATCACTTGTATTTGCTTTTAGTGGTGAAGTACTTAAAAACTGGGATGGTGACATCATGCTCATCATTTCTGTGAAAGTATCTGCCATACTAGTATCATCTGTGCTCAAACTAGATTGTTCTGAAGGAGAGGGAGATATAGGCAAAGGAGAGCTAATGTTTTCAGTATTTCCTACTTTGCAGCCAGGTCCGGTAGAGGCAGGAAAGCTGGATACTGTATTAGCTGCTGGTTTATTTACTGTTGCAACAGGAAATGCCACAGTCACTTCCCCAGTGTTACCTGTGGCCCCAGTAGTAGTGGTTACTGTAACAGAGCTGCTAGTAGCAATGCCATTGTTATTAAGATCTTGATAGGGTTTCAGACGCTCAATAAGATCTGTTTTTGTTCCAGACACTGGTAATCCCCTCAATTTCAACTCCATTTTAAGCTCTGCTACCTGAAATAAAATAAAGCACGATAGTAAAAAAGTAAAATATCAAAACTTACTTATATACATTCTACCTTATTACATCTTAGTAAGAAAAAATATTTCTCAGCATATTTGCTAGTTATTATACCTCTGCCTTCTACAGCATGCATGATCCATGAACACATTTCCATGACCTGCTACTTTTAAGTGGCCAAAACCTTAGTAGTATTCAGTTGTTGTACAGTGAATAGGAGCACAGTTATGCTGATTTTTCATAAATATTCAAAACGAGAAAATGAACATACAGCTCCAATTCTGGGCTAAAACCTTCTGAAGCAAACCTGTAGATGATGGCAGCAGTGCAGATAAAAGCACTGCACACCAGCACGCTGAACCCCTTTGTTACACTATCGAGAGAGATCTATTTCTGAGAAATTTAACTAGGTCAGCTGGATGATTCAATAGACCCATCAAACGCAAAAGGCACTCACTCTAATTAGCAACTGAACAGTTACAGCTATGTGCCATCTGGGATTCTTTTACAAACACAAAAAGTATAAGCAGTCAAAATGAATCTGTCAGAAAAATATTCTCAATTTCCAATAATCCTACAGACAAAGTGAAGTACAAATGTGTTGAGTGTAAATTAATTCTTTGCCTCAGAATATAAGTTAAAAAAGAACAGTTACAATGAATGGCTTCTGTTTATGATACACATATACCACATATAACTGTAGAGTGTTTGGGCTACATGTATGTTAGAACCAACTCTAAAAGTATAAAAGGTAGTGGCTTGAGTAATATTTCATTACTTTGCCAGTCTAGAATTTTAAATTATAGGTCTTCATGATTGGGAAATGATAAGAAATTAGAGCAATCCATTTGCATAACATCTTCAAGAACCACAGCAATTTTATGTTAAATACCTATCTACCTAACAATGATTATCAGCTGTTTCCCCAAATCTGCTATCCTCTACACTTGCTTTTTTTTTTTCAACAGTGCATTTCTGAATTCTTAATTAGAACCAATTCAGATGATTCAGTGTTAAAAATATCACCTAAAAACTTAATAGTTAATAATGTAAAGTTTGAAAAGCTTATTGCAAACATTTGTTTGAATTGCATTTTACAGATTTGTTTCATATTAAAAGATTGGCTTTAACTGACGACCACGCATTACTGTGTTGAGAATCTGATCTTCCAAAACCTTTTTATCCTTTCAAGTCTAAAAAAAAATACTCACCCCCATCCCTGAAAAATCCAACACCTTGGTAAAGGAAGGCAGAAATTAATAAACTGCTCACTAGATGTCCCTACTCCTCTGCTCACGTTTGGCACATTCGTGTAGTTGCTATTGAAAGGATGTAAACCTCCACAAGATTCTTTAGATAAATTTTTGTTAGGTCCCTCACAGTATTAATTCTTGTTAATGCACTTCTGAAGAAAGAAAATGCCTTCATATTACAGTTTAAACAGAGCTTACATATTTGTAACTTAGGGTAGCTTTTATGAAATTTAGTGTTCATTTTCAGATGAAGTGTTAAACTCTGGTATGAAGATCTCTTCTTTTCTATTCTCTTTTACTGCTATTTCTGTGTTGGCTTTACAGTAGTGACCTCTCTGAATATGTTATTATTAGGGCATCTTTTAATTTACACTGCTTAACTAAACCTCTTAACTGATAGACTAAAATTGTAATGAGGAAATTAATGTGGCAGTATTTAAATTTGCCTGGACTTAAACTTCACACAAAGTGCACCTCATAGTTTAGTTTACTCAAGGTATCAAATTATGACCTATACAATCGGTCTGAAATTCTTCCTCTTCTAGTTCTTTGGGAAGGAAATGTCATTTCTAGAACATATGTGTGTGAGGAGGCTAAATCAAAACACATATTTAAAGTTCAGAAGACTTGTGTATGAAAACTTTGACAACCTTATTCTAAACAGTTAAGAGAAAAGTACAGTTTGTGTTCGTAAATAATAGCTGAGCTTATTCTTGACAATAAAAGTTTGCAAGTTATGAGCTACGGTGATGCACAGGAATGTACAAACCCCTCTTATCTTTTACCTTCAAGTCATCCAAGCTTGAAGGTAGAGGTCCTGGTTTCCGGCTAGGAATATTACTGTTCTGTCTCGGTGAGCTGGCAGCTGACGTGGGTGTACTGTTGTTCGAAGTATTCAGTGGTGTACTGCCGTTGTTACTCTGTTTCTCATTCAGTGCCCTTCAAGTGATAAAAAAAATGGGAACAATCATGTCAATACTAAATATATTGTTTTTAGTCAAGAAGCTGTGATTCTGAGTCTAATGTCTACCAAGTTAATGAACAAATCAATTTTTTTACAAATATATATTTAATGTAAAACATTACCATTAAATATATTTAGTAAAACAACACAGAGAAGAAAACATAACAGAGAGTAGCATGCTGATGTTATAAGCGTACTATGCTTCATAGTTTTTATTATTGTCATGGCATCCCTGAAGGATACTATGGAGTGCAGAATCAGTTTATACAAATTAATCATCAGCTAGGGCAACTAGTTACTTTTTTGTTTGACATAAATTAAAAAAACCCCCACAATACTGAACTCTATCTATCAGCCCTACAAAGAAATCCAATGTTCCTATATAGTAAGGACCGATGTGAAGGCAGTTTACACTGGAGGAGATACATTTTTATCAGCTGTACTCATAAGAAGAATCTCAAAATAACGGTAAAAAAATGCTGTAATTTACACTAGGTACCATAAATGTATTCTTGTATTTTGTTCAGCTGATTTATGAAGAAATGTTTCTGAAATGTCAGTAAATGGAACATAAGAAGCGTGGGTAAGCAGGCAGAAACATCTCTCGTCCAAATGTTAGGCTACATGATAATTATAAATATAACCACAGATGGTATCTTTAACTTTTCTAGCCTCACTTGCTGAAGAAAAATAACTCAGTGAAAACTCATTTTAAAAAAATCATTTGGAAGTCATTTGAATTTAGGGTTCTATGATTGTGACATGTTACACCATAAGCACTTCTAGGAAAAGACTGGTCTTAGATGGTGAGAATGAAACTGCAGATAGTCAGCTTCTCATTCTGCTATAGGGTGTTGGCAACTCTTTGAACATTTCTTTTTCTACCTAAAAATTAAAAAGTATACTTCTCACTGTTGAAAGTGCTAAAGATCAACGCTCAGGAGGAACTCATATAAGCATCAGAGATGAGGCTATAAGCAATATACAAATTTTATCTGATTTAAAATTACTGTTTCTTCTTATTTGTAAACTGCAGAAATGTGGTCTGTGAAAGTGATATAAAAAGACAATAAAACCAGAACAGTAGTATGTGTCTTTGTAAACCATTGTCTATAAGCTTCTCTTCTGCTCTGCCTATCTCCGCCATATTTGAGTGAAAATGGTGTCAAAACTTCCTTGCTTTCGCATAAATGCTTTTGAGTTTCGCATCTGACAGGTAGGAGGTTCTGTTTCCATGTTACACAAAAATAACTAGGACCACTTAAAGGCTTATCAAATTTCAGGAGAATTTTAACAAGAGAAGCACCTCATCACCTTTTTAAATGAGGCAAATAATACCCACAGTGATGCACATTGCCATTTAAGTTTTCCTGGGTTCCAACTGTCTCTTAACATTTGAAAATACATTTACTTCTAAAGCACGAAGTCTATAACTGATGTATACATCTTTTCTTTAAAGGACACAAACAATGCTTCACATACTTCAGTGGTGCAGGTAGAATTGTCTGGTAGTTGTAGTGTTGTTGCTGTTGGCTCAGGATCTGCAGCTGCAAAAACAGTTGCTGCTGTTGTAGCAGACGAGCATAGTTCGAGTCCATCTGTGGCTCATTTTTCTCACCTTTCTGATCAGGTGGAATATACTGATGATACTTCAATTTTTTCACCCTTGGCTTAGGTTCTTTACATTTCTTGCTCCGATGCTTATCATTTGGGTTCTTTGGGTGGCTTTGCTGTTTATGGATGAAAAATATTGAAACAACTGTAACAGACATTTCATTTACAAGCAGTTATGGAAGGTACAAAGGTAAAGCATACAGGAGCACAT
The DNA here is from genome assembly GCA_009806455.1 of Tetrax tetrax. NCBI lineage: Eukaryota > Metazoa > Chordata > Aves > Otidiformes > Otididae > Tetrax > Tetrax tetrax. The sequence continues at coordinate 146,280 of WHYT01017967.1, forward strand.
TTACTGCAAAGAGTTCTGAATACAATTATCCCTGCAAATCTGCCCAAAAGGACCACATCCTTGAAAAGTTAGTGTACTCCAGCTGGCTTATACTGTGCACAAGAAGGGGTCATCAAGTCACAATTTGTGAATGTTTTTTAAATAGATGGCACAAGTGAAGCTAATGGATTCTGATAGTCTTTGCAGAGGCATTCTTCTTAAACAGGTAAGTTCAAAGCCACTTTACACTTTGTATCAGTAAAAGCTGGTATCTTAAAGTCCATCTGTAAACACTTGGACGGTAGAAGTACTTGCAGGTCTAGATTAACAGTACGGACAGACAGTCCTATAAATGACAGGATTACTCTTATGAAAGTTTCAGCAGTATCCTTATTAGCAACATCTGACATGTGATAAAACTCCCTTTACAAGCTTTTTTTTGAGGGAAAAGTTGAAGGCAGTAACCTAGTCACACAGAAGATACCCAAGCAGAAATGTTGTGTGCGCATTTATTACACAGCCTGTTTTGGGGGATATCTGAATTTGTCACTAAGATCATGCATTAAGTAAGCTAGTACAAGTCCAGTGATTTAACTGGATACAGCCAAATTTATACTACAAATTGACTGTTAAGAGGTCATCCCTGTAAATTTAACCAAGAATTAATTTCATGTACTTAGGTAGAAGTCTACAAACTTATAATCATTACACAGCTGAAGCCCTTTGGCAATGTTGCTGAAATGATGAAATATTATACACACCTTCTAATACAACGCCCTCTCTAATTGTATTTGAAAAAGTTTTCCATGCTGCTGGCTAAGTCAGTGCAGAAAAAAGAATTAAGTATGTTTCTCTGATACTCAAATACAAGGATATAGTAACTTCCCTCACACAGCGTGTTCTGCTTAGACAATAAACAAACTAAGAAAATAGTTGTGGAAAAGGAGCAATGCTGTTCACTAGTTTGGTTATAGGTAGACTATGAACACAGTTGCCTCTGTTCCTATAGAAGGAATAGAAAGCAGAAACTCAATATTGCAAAAATCTACTGTCCTTATTTCTTAAAAAACTTCCACAGTAACATAATGCAGAATTCTGCTTGAAAACTTTTGTCAACTGTACTGTTAGGACCTCTTGAAATAATGAGCCAGTCCCTACAAGTGTTAATGGTTGATCTTAGCATAGAAAAGCTTTCACTCAATAACCCAGTATGTTCTCCTGAACACTAATAAAAGTTGTTGGATGTTATAGGCACTATAGTGTTACTCATGTATTTTTTCATTAAATATAGCATTGGAAAAAGGACATAGATAAGAACTTAGTCCTCAGATGCCATTATTACAGATAGAGACTGACCTGGTTTCAGCTGGGATGGAGCTAATTTTCTTTCCAGTAGGTGCTGTGTTTTGGATTTAGTATGGGATTTGGTATGTGAAGAATGTTGGTAATACACTGATATTGTAAGTTGTTTAGCAACTAAGAGACTAAGGACTTTTTCAGCTTCCCAAGTTTCGCTGACGTGCAGATGCAGGAAGCTGGCAGCGGTACTGCCAGTACAGTTGACCCAAACTGGCCAAAGAGAGTGTTCCATGCCATAAACATCATGCCCAGTATATAAGTGGGGGTTGGCTGGTGGGGTCCCTCTCAGTTATTCTCTCAGTGCTTGGGATTGCTCCAGGGTCGCTTTCAGTTTCGTTCCATGATTGCTGCTTGGGGCAGGCTGTATCAGTCATTGGGTGGCAAGGAATTTTGCATTGTTCATTTTGTGTATTTTATTATTCCTACATATTATCATTATTAAAATATATTCACTTCCTTTGCTATCCTAGTAAACTGTCTTTATCTCAACCCATGAGTTTTTTTTCCTTCCTGATTTTCTCCCCCATCCCCTGAGGAGAGGGAGCGAGCGGCTCAATGGTACTCGATTGCGGACTGAGGTTAAATGATGATCCTTACCTTTACTAACGTTGGCCCGGGCTTTGCTGCAGATACAGTGCTTGTGGTCAGGGTGGTTGTAGCAGTAGAACGTGTAACATGCTGTTCAATTGTAGAGGGAGTTTTGAGAAATTCAGGAACTGGAGAGGTTAGAGGTGGATACTAGTATTAAAAAAAAAAAAAATAGTAAGGAAAAAGAGAAATATTAAAAACCTCCACCATCTAAAAAATTGAACAAATGTGACAAGGTTAAGACAATTTACAAAGTATTTTTACAAGGAACGGTGAAAACAGGGCTCTTTCATATATGTTTTGGCACACTTCAAATATAGTAAATAACAGAAACTGGTTTCTTACCTTGACTTCATAGTTGCACTTTAACTACTGCATGTAAATGTATCCAAAATCTGTTTTTACTAATACAGAATTCACTTCTACTTTCACCAAATAGTATAACAAAATAAATATTTTCCCAATATTAACATTTTAAATTATTATTGTTGGTTTTTCTACAGATAAAAAGAACAATAACCAAAAAGGATTTATAACAACATACAAAAAAAAACCTCAGGAAGGGTTTTGCTTTCATAACATTTACATGGTTGTTTTAACTTGCAGAGTTCTTTACTCCTTTTAACATACATGAAAACAAATAAAGAAATATCAGGGCAACATTTTCTTTCTGTCTTTCTTACAAAATCATAAAAAAGAGCTGGAAGGACTTTCAGAAGTAAGCTCACCCATTCAAGTAAGGAACATTTTACTTAAACTGCTTCTAACACGTACTTGTCCCTGGTTGGTAGCCCAGAATCAGATTAACTGATGCCAGTTCTTAACTTTCTAATTGCAAAATTCTTCTAGAAGTGACAGCTGTCATTAAGGTACTTTTGCTCCTGGTATAAGAATAAAAAAGAAATCTTCTCTTCAAGGCAGTCAGTCTTCAATCAGTCAGAATTACAGGAAAAGGTGATGTCAAATAAATTTCTGTTCTTATTAGAGCTACCAGGTTACAAACGTGAAGGGTTCTAGGACCAAAGAATTCCAGATTTTAAGGATTAAGTAATTTTTATACTTGTATATGCAACTAAGTACAGAAAAACAGTTGAAAGAATTTTTTAATAATTATAAACAAAAGGAGAGATAAGGGTTAAAAATAATTAAAGGAAGAGTGGAATGCATTGTTAGCAGATACACCACCATTTGTTATTACTCTGCTTGAAGCAACATTAAAATTTGACTTCAGACACACGACTCATACTGAAGCAGCTTAATGAAATTACAGAAAACACTGCTTTATTACTATAGAATTGAGGCCTTCACTGTTTTCTGCCTGTGAAGTCAGAATCTCGTGTACACAAGGAAAATCTTAACACTCAAACTAGTACTGTCAGAAAAGCCTCTCTTTCACGAAGGTCAAACATCAACACAAGAAAACAAACTTCTTGTTTCAGAATGATCACGCAGCAGCAGAGCAGATGTATTTTGAAGAGACAGCGTCCTACTGTATTTTCATGGTAACCACACCTCTGACTGTGCCAGGAGGTGCACTTATTCTGTATTTGACCGCCAGTACAATCCAGTAGCCTGAACTTTATTGAATTGTTCTCTTACTGTTAAAAACATCATATGTGTAATTTCTTCTATAAATTTAATGAATTCCATATACACTTAGGACTTTTTCTATTATTATTCTTTTCCTGGCAACACTACACCTACCAGAAAATTCCCAAAGTTTTCCTACATAATAACCAAACCTCACTGAACTTAACTTTGTCATATCTATTTTTTCTGTTCTGATTTTTTTTTTCTGATTTAAAACTTATTTCCTTCTGTAGTGAATATGCCTGTGATTGGATAGAGAATCTGTACATAAACAAATCTCAGCCCTTGTCTTCCTAGCTACACAAATTAATTTTTATTATTTTTTCATAGAAGAGATTTTTCATTCTCTGATCATTCTTTCCTGTTTGCATTACAGTTTTCATTAGTTTTGCTTTGATATAAGTAACTGGAAATGTATAGGATATTCCATACGGGGTCTCACTGGATCCTTACAGTGCCACGAACACTTCAACTGGAATACTCTCTTCTGACATACTTGCCATTTTACAGAGGAAGTACACAGTAGCTCACAGTCACTTCACTGCTTCACAGTCTGCTTCACAGACCACTACACCCCAGCTTGTCTTCCTCCTCAGTTGACTCTTGAGTCAGTCTCCAGGTCTCCACATTTCTTTTCCACAGGAAGGAGAGGTGGTCTTTTTCTTTTTAAGAACTATTTGGAATTCCATTTCTCTCCTAAAATCCAAACCAATTCTTTCTGCATAACAACAATGCAACTCTATGCTGACTATACCTTCCAGCTTTTGTTAGGTGACCTGTTCTTATGTCAAAGTTGTTAATGGTAACATAAAACCAGAACGTCCCCAAATCAACTCCTGCAGAGCACTGTTACCAACTTCCTTTCAATCCAATACTTCCCTCTTTCTGTCTCATCTCTGCTAGTCTCCATCGTCTCCTGTTTTTGCTGCTGTTTAGTATCATACAGTATTAAATCCAGACAGATGAGAGCAGTTGCATTTCCATTGTTTAAGAAAGCAATTAGATCACCTAGTACAATATTCCTTTTATAAAAGCCCATTTCCCTTATATTCCTACCAGGAAATATAATTTTCCTTCAGAATACATTCTAAAACTTTGCATTCTAATTAAGTCAGATGGGTACTTCTCCCTAATTCATTTCTTCCTGTGCGCTACTATACTTCCATGAGATTGTACTACAAAGGATTTAAACCAGTTTGCTAAGAACACTTGGTACGCGCTTTGCAACTTTATGTCCTGGTTCTTCTATGTTTCTGGGATGGCAATTATCAAGCTGCTGGTCGGCATGCACTAAGTTCTCCGATTTTTGCTTACAATTAAGTGATAATAATTTTCCCTTCTATCTCTACATTTCTTCTGTACATTTTGCTGCATCTCCAACTGTCAGCTGCCAACAAGCAGCCACAGCTAGCTTGCCATAACCTATCTACATAGTATTGTGGTTTTGACCCTTCTGTAGTGCAGCCATGCAGGGGAAAAGCTCTTGACACTGCTTTACTAAATTGCAAGATTTAGTATGCCATGCCTGGCCACTGAAACATTGCACACGTGCCTGTCTTGGGGTCGTGTCAGTTTATGGTGGCAGGCTAAAGATATAAATGCCTCTATTTTTATATCCAGCTTTCAAAGTGTTTGCTCTGGAAAGCATCCGATATCTACACAGTATCTGTTATTTGTTGGACTTGTGTAAGAATTGGCAGGGGACTTCAGAGGGACTTAACCTTTAAAAAAGGGTTCTGGATGCTGTATTCCAACATATTGCACCCCTGCTGCTATGAAGTTTAAAAGGCTTATTGTAGTTATAGCAGTAAAATTTTTAAAAGCACTTAGTTTGTCTTTGAATCAAAGTGTCCTGTACAGTATTACTCTAAAGCACAGGAGAATACTAATGATCTCTCAATTTTCGCTGGTTCTTAAATTTTCTTTTCCTGAAGTCCCATCTAAAAAACATTTTAAATGTTTGATACTTCAGCTTATTAATTACATAATCTTTTACCACTCATCATTCTGATCCTTCTTGAATGCAAACAAATAACTTCACTTCAAACATACTGTTTAGCAACCCTTTACAGGCTAAATTAACAACTCCATGACAGCACAACAAAACACTTGAAAACTGAGAAGTCAGTAACTTTCAAAAAGTCATATTGATTGAAACTGATGGTGTTAAACATCCTCCTCTTGCTCTAGAGTAAATTACTTTTCCTTACATTAGTTGTTATTCTAAACTACAAAGGATTAACAGCTACAAAGCTTTTTAAAGACCTCCCAATTTTATCTGCAAGTGTTTGATGAGGCAATGAACCATGCATATTATTTATCTGATAAATTTTAAAATTTTTAAAAAAAAATTACAGGTCTCAACTTCTTAACTTGATTACTTCATAAAGTAATATAAAAATTATTTCTTTGGAACAGGCTTTCTACTTCCAGTTACAGATAATACAATTTTTTCTTCTAACTGCAAACAAGCATCTAGCAGGTGAAAAAGCTACAGTGAATATATTAAGGAAACAGTCATTATATTCTCCCTCATCAAGCAAAATACTTTAGCTGTTTTAAAGATAACTGTTTAATGTCTTCAGAATTGCGAACATACCAATTTGATCTGTTTGGAGTGGGGCAGTTAAAATGCCTAATCCTTACCAGATGCAAATACATCAGGTTAAAGCAAGTTTTAGGTCATCGGTCAACGAGAGCTAAAGGTTCTCAAAGTTATGTTACATCCTCTGAGGCCTGGAAATGTGTGGAGGAGGAAGCCTTGAAAAGAACTCTGGCTGCACTCCACTGTTTTCAAAACATTATTTGTACTTTATGTTGTAATAAAATGTAAAATTTGTCAGAGGAAATTAAAAGAATGAAGGAGCAATTTCCCAGACACATCTCCTGTAGAGACATGCTGTGCTGTTATTCTTTATTTAAAAAGGAACAACAAGGTAAGCATCTGTTTTATTCTGCAGATGAGCAGCTTCTGTGCTGAGCTATGCACAGAAGCAGCGGTAATGTTAAGAAATCCATAAGCAAAGGACTGAAGTTCTATCTGAAGTGCTTTTTGAATCAAGTTCAAGTGCTCTGTTATTTTCTTCCTGCAATCACGTATCTATGTTATGCTTCCTACTTGAAAAACTTTTGGCATGTATTGCTTTGAGTATTTTTATTTAACTCCATTAAGAACCTAACTGCTTATTTAGGAATCTAATTTAATGTGCCTTGTTTTCAATTAATTCAACACAAATTACATTTTCTCGACATGAAGCCAAATTAAAATCTTAATCCGTAGGTCAGGGAACAATGAAATAAAATGGATGTGCATTACTTTGTGTCCAGCATTGTTTTTTAATATGAACTTTGCAATACTTTTCCTATCTACTATAGTAATAAGAAAACCATGGAGAGTATTTCCAGATCCTGAACTATTCAGTTGTTAAGTATCCATAGTCATTAAGACAGTAACATCTTTTGAGCATGAACACTATTTATCATACATTTAAGCATTTAATTTTACAATGCTTTATACAGCAAGAACTCGATATTCAGTTCTGTCTTATCTTTTGTGTGTCTTAATTTATAAATTGCAGCATAGCTCCCTATGTAGAGCCCTGGCTTTGCTATGAATCCTTGGAGAGTTTGAATATATGAATAAACATGTTTTCCAAAAGAATGCTTAATAAAAAGACAAGCATAAAATAACTTGAACTGCAAAGTTATACATCTTTTTCTCCATTGTGTAGTGGAGAAAGTGATGAAGGAACACTCTTAGGAATGCCTCCTAAAAAAAATGTTACAGATTACAGTTGATCAACATTCAATTACACATTTATAGTAGTACCACTCACATACTGGTCTAATTTTGATACTTTATTTTGAAAGAATTTAACAGTGTATTTTAATGATTGTGTTATACAGGCTAAACCAGTTTGTTTTTACTAGGTACAGGCTTGCATTAAATGAAACAAGTTAGTTGTAAAGCTTTTGAATTTCCATCAAATTAATACTTTCTGCTTAAAGAATACTGCTCAAATTAATACAAAACATTTCATCTAATTAAACAAAAATGACATTACTACTAGAATTTCTTATTGTGTTTGCTTATACATGCATGGAACATTGACATCAACTACACAAAGCTGAGTGCAATACTATTAAACTAATGTCATTTGTAAGTCACTAATACTGTGATGAAAACCCAAGTCGTTCCACTAAACTTATTGAAGTGTAAACATGGATAGTATGGTAAAATGGATCAATCTGAAACATAAATTATTTTTCTGTGATACAGCTCCTTTGATTTATGTACAACAGGAAAATGGGACTACTGGGAGAAACAGTAGTTTGGGATCAAGGAATTTTTTTCTAGCATCCATGACTGCTCAAGCAGACATGCATAAATTTGATTCACCAATTAATGACAGCATGGATCAAGGCAAAAGTTTTGTTACTCTTCATTTCAACACATAAACATAAACTAATGGTTCCTCTAGGCAAGTATAACTCAAAATATAAGCAAAATTTGTCATTTACTTAGGTCTGTCGCAAATTACAAGCTGTTAATAAATGGAGATGAGTACTGTTAAATCTGGCTGGTTTGGAGTTTGGTAACTGTTCAAGCTAGTTGCCGTCAGACAATGTATGATGACTTTGCTTGCTTTTTCCTTCACTGGTGCCTTAATTTGGGTCTCTCTCTATCCAGAGAAAAAGTTCCGTGAAAGTTGCAGAAATCTAGTTAAAAGCAAAGCCTTCTCCTCTTAATTGGGCATAAGTTAGTGGGTTTAAAATTACTAGCTGAGGCATGACAGAAAACATAATAAACAATCTATTTAAGCTAAACATAGTAACCTTTAAATAAAAACATATCTATTAATGAGTAAATGTACTGATTAACTCAATGGTGAAGACAAAGACCTGTGAAGCAAGCACTGTACTAGATATTTTAGAAAGCACCCAGATAACTGTATGATTATGCATAGAATCCTGTGTTTTCAGTAGCTAATGGAAGAGAAAAAATTTTCCTTTGTAGCATATTATTTTTGTTTCATTGCTGGTTTGGCAAATTATTTTACATCAGCACTTTTATGTGTTTAAAGATGGAGTAGGCAATGTTACTGTCCATTTGAAATCACAAAATTAAATTGCTGTAAGAAAAGTTCTCTTTCAAAACTCCTTTTTGCAACTCCTGTGAAAAAAGTCAAGTGTTTTCATTCAAATCACTGTTCTTCAAATTCTCACACATTTAAATACTGTACTATGAAGATAACATGTTATCTGCCATGGAATACTTACTTTCCTTTCTAAGTAACTCGAGAAAATACTAAAAGCCTCAACAAAAGCCTCAAAAATCAACACAAAGGTTATTTTCGTTTCTTAAACAGTAAATTCCTTAGGCAGTATTTTAAAACTATAGGAGAATACATTTAAATTATGAGGGAAACCTTATTTTTTTTATGGCCTTTTCTGGAGATAATGGAACTGATGTCAGCTGTTGTTGTTTCAGCTAAGTTTAATTCTAACCAAGATCAAGACCTTGCCCAAAATGAAGACAGACACCAAGTAATCAGTAACAGCTTGAGTAAGCCATGGATATGACCTTTTAAATGACCTCTGGGAAAGCTGTAGATCTTCTGTGGGCCATAATGAATTTCCGTTAATTTATGGCTTTAGGACAGTCTATGGGTATTTCATCACTGCCTACAGCTAAGCCAGGGTTCTAGTCTACACACTCCCAAACAGAAAATGGAGTCCCAGACACTCCTTGGCAACAGCAAATGTATTAATTCCATGGGAAACTATGTCCCATTTCTATAGTGCCAGACCAAAAAACATCTTGTTAAGATTTTGTTTCAACATTTAAAAACTGTACCTGTGTTGATGTAGTAGCATTTGGTGTTATTGGTGATGGTGAGTCACTTGTTTTTGGCTCACCAGGGGAAGCTGCTGAACCCTGGGATTCTTGGCTGGCTGGCTGATCTGGTGATAAAGCATCGCTGCTATCTTCATCAAATGAAAAATCATCCAAAGCTTGAGGATAATTCTCTTGTCCAACTGCTAGAATGTTTACAAAGAAAAAAAGCAAAACATTTTTTTTTTTAGTTATACAAATTAAATTAAGGCACTGGTGGCAGAATTAGCTAATTGCTGGAAAATTACCAGTTTTCAGCCCAGTCTAAACATATGGTACATAAGTATTTATTGCTGTTTTAATATAATGACAACCATACTACATCATATTCAAGGAATCAATAAAACTAAGTGCATAGCAGAAGTTGTTTTAATAAGAGATTAAAAGGTATGGTCAACATACATGGAGTGCACTTAGACACCCATGACAGATTGAGTAATGGCCACATATGTTTGATTATTTTGTAATAATTTTTATTAAGAAACAAGTCTTTTAAAATACAGTATTATACTCCAGTTATACAATTCTAACTTAATTTTGAATAAAAATAGGATAACTTTAATTAAATGAGGACAGAATTTAGTACTTGGAAACTGAAAGAATAAGTAGTAATAAACTTTGAGTAAGTTTTCTTCTAGTGAACATTACTCTTTAGAGTTAAATTACTATTTTCCACAATGCCATACAGATAACAAATAGAAGCTGTGGGACTTCTACTTGCCTCTAATAGCTTCTTTAACGCTGGAGTCTACGGGAAGAATATTTTTTTCTACCAGTTCCATTGGGCCAGGCCTCTGAGCAATTTTCTCATTCAGATCATCTGCCAACCGAGCTCTCTTCAGTTTCATCTGAGTGGCTTGTAGTGAAGGCTCTGCAAAGGTCTCTAAAAATGCACATTGATTTAACTACTCTGTTCCATCTTTTCTGCAATGTCAGGACAAACAACATTGTCTTGTCTTTGCAATAACCACTCCACTTTTGTCAAAGGCAGGCAAGTATAATTTTGAAAATTCTCAAATTAGTAAGTAAAAGTAAGATTATATGAGTAGATGTTCTTCATCCTCAAGATCATGTTTTTCTATAAATATAACCTCTTTTTTAACAGCAGTAATACTTTTGGTAAATATTTGTATAACGTCCAGCAACAAAGCAGACAATATAAAATAAGAAATGCTAATTATAATCTGAAGACAGCATTTGCTGCTTTAATGGTTTATCAGGGTGAGCTATACTGAAGGTTTAATCAATCCATTAATTTTTGGATTCTCTCTTGACAAACATCTTAAGAAGTTTACCTTTAAAAATAGCTTCTGGCACAAATTTGAGTCTTCAAAATGGTATTTCAATGAAAATACAGAGATAGTCTGTCAATATGGATGTGACCTATCAATATGGAGACTCCTATCTGGGTTTAGTATGGAAATGCATGTTTTGAAAACTACTGGCTCTTAAGTTGTCTTGGATTATGGTTATTTGGTAAGATTATGATGTAACACCAGTAATACAGCCCCATTCATAAAAAGACTGTTGTTTCAAACCACCTGAGCAACAAGGAAAATAACAAGGCAGGGCAAAAATTAAGTTTATTAAAGACTGTTTGGAGGGATTGTAGAGAGGGAAAAGTACGAGGCTGTCAGGTAATATTAGGGTATGAGCAGAAACTGAAGCAGTATCTATACTACATATACACACACACATGGTATAATTACCATTATAGAACAAAAGCAATATGCAACTGCAAACAAATACATAGTTCAGAATACTTTCACTGCCACAGATACATCTACTATTACACAGATTTAGAACACAGATAACAACAGACACTACAGAAGGAGAGAAACAGAGCATATGAACCTTTAGAAATAATTCATACCAAAGCCTAATTCAGGCAGAAAACTGAGTGCTTAACAGAAGTTCCTTCTAAAGCAACTGAACAGGTACACAGAGCTGGGTACGTACCTTCGAGGATGTGCATTCTGACCAACTCAGACCGGTCTGGCCTGCTACGAATCTTGTGCTTCAAAAAATTTTCAGTCTTTAAAGAAATGAGGAAATAGCATTAACTGCTGTTTACTAGAAAAATCAAAGTAGTTTGATAAATCACTGATGTCCAATCAATGAATATTTGCAGTTGCATTCAGATAGGTGAATGATGCTGTTAGAACATGGGCAGTAGAGGGGTTTTCTTTTGTTCTGTTTCAGTTAAGCAGTGCTAATGAATGTCTGTCTTCCCCAAACAACTTAGAAATGTTTCTGGATTTGATCCCACATCACCACACGAAATTGAAATAGTATAGATTTGGTATATAGATTTGGTTCAGAAATACTGCACAACTAGAATTTACCCAAGCGTCCTACTGGAGGTGGCTATGTGTTACATTATGACTGTCAGTTTATGCCCCCACTTTGATATGCAAAGGATTAATAAAGTTCCTCTCAGATTTGACACTGCTATTTTATTTTAATGGATTCTTCCAAGATAAAAGTGTATGTTATTACTGTAATGGTAATAATTTGTTCGTGTACTCAGAGAATTTAGTATCACATGCTACTAACTATCCATTTTCAGATGTTAATAACAAGTTTATACAAAGTGGTTTACCCTGGCTCGCTCCAGGCTCTTTATCTGCTCATGGAATGCAGCTGGACTTTTCAAAGCTGTGAAGAGAAAGTAAGAGTTAAATTGACAGGAAGTTATTTCCAAGAGAAATATCCTAAGCAGTATGTTTGTACGGGTGTTTAACATCATCTCAGAGTTGCATTTCCATCCAACCAGGCTTACATTTGACTCATGCTAGTTATATTCACTTATATTTAACAGAAATGAGCACCACTCCTATACAGAATATTTGGAACATTTGACTTTAACAGTTATTACCAGGTAACAGTTAACTTTTTCACTATGTACACCGAGGTCTATTTACCAATGGTGTTCCACAGTAGAAATTTTACAAGGTAACGTTCAGAATGCCAAAATACTGTTTCATCTATTCCACTGTATTTACAATCTGTTTATACCTCACGCTTGCTGTTACTGGAGAGAACTGGACCATCCCTTAAGAACTATTTAAAACCCCACAAAAAAAAAACCAGATAACAGTTGTAAAAGCCTCAAATGTTCAGACTAAAAAACAGTTAGCTGCTAAATAGTCCAATCCACTAAAAAACTCTATTCAGCTAGAAATAATATGAATTGTAGAGTGCTTCATCTCAATTGGATTGTTGAAAGGAATTGAAATGGCAGCAGACATGACCCATCTTATTTGCCACACTTTTGGCAGAGATAAGATACTGTAAACCAAAATCTTTAAAGCTTTTTGACAGCTTAGAAGTTTCTTCCCAGGTTTCACTCAAAAAGAAACAGATCATTCCGTTCCTGAAGATTATCAACACTACAGACCTGGGAAGGTGAAGATGTTTTAGCAAGGCAATCTGGAGTCTCCTGCATCCTCAGAAACCTTCTAGAAGAGATTAACTTTAAGATGCTGTGCTTTCAAGCTAGAGTCCACCAGTGCACACTAGGCTATTTATAATAATTTGACTTGATTTTGATATGCTTTCAATGGCTGGGGGGTTTGTTTGTTTGAAGAAAAATAACTTTTCACAGTTGGATCTTTTGACAGCTTGGACCAGTCTCATCCCACACTGTCCACTCAGGGATTTTTTATGTTTTCTGTGCACCCCTCACTCTGAGGCCAGGCTGTCTCCAGAACAAGTAGAAGACATTATACTAAACAATTAGCATAGTCATTGGAAGCCCAAGTGGAGGAACACAAAACATCTCTAAGGAAAGAGTTAACTGCAGTTGAATTCTAGGCCACTAAGTGTCCGTATTCAGGAGGACTCTCTTCTGATTCCCAAATTGATTTTGGGTATCATAAGTGCTGCTTCTGAAGCAACCACCATCTCTAACAGACTGAAATCGATCAAGGAGAAAATGGCAATAAAGTGCAATTGCATAAAGCATGCCAATTACTTGCTTTCAAAAGACAAGTGCTGGGTGTTCAGACATACAAATGTAACAAATACCCCTATTTACAAACATGATTTGCTGAATCAAAGCAGTATGATCTGCAATTAAATTCCAGTGGCAGACCAGAGTTAGAAATAAAAATGGTTTATTGAAGGACTGGTAACTTCTTGCATAGATGTCTAGAACGGCGGGTAGTCAGGCCAAAGAGAAGCTCAGCATTACAGAACCCTGACATGATAAATACATCTCCAAGTGTATTTATAAACTTGGTGATGTTGCTGTCTTAGTGAGACACTTCACAGTGAGGTGATCAGCAGCATCTTAACTCTTCCAAAGATACTATCTAAAGGCACTATATAATCTTTGTTTTGGAAGAGAATACAAAACTCTTACACCAATTTGGAAAGTTTGCCAGATGTGGCAAATTGATCAGGAACTTCTGGCAACTGGAAAATATGTTCTAAAACCAAAACAACTTTCTTAAAAACAAAAAACCTCGAAAGCCTCTTCCCATACTCTTGGAAAGGTATTCATTCCCAAAGAAATGCCTAGACACAGAAGCTTCTGCATTAGGTCATACAATCAAGTTCCAATGTTCAGCCTAATCCACTGCGTATGTCCTGCAACATCACAGCTACCATCATGCAAGATCTGGCACATGAGTCAACTTCTATGCGTCTTTTGTTTTTGCTTGGCAGCCCTTGCCATCCTGCTCTTTATAGACTGCTGGTTTTGTTATTGATGTCCACTCATTTATAGAATTCAATTTATTGCAGTAAGATTAGTCATAATTTAAAGACAGAAAATAAAAAGAGAATCAGACTATGTCTGCAAATCCTTGTGTTTTCATCACAATGGCTATTTTAACCGAAACATTAGGTAAGCATAATGAATTTACTTCATATTCATTTACATTACCAAAATGATCCCACAAGTCTTTTCAAATGATAAAGTTATTTTTAATTATTCTCACAGAAATGCTTATCTTCATTATTTTATATATTCAGTTCATAATTAATACAGTATAGTAGTTCCAATTACTAGAAATAATGTCTTACGTGGCATGATGCCCTGGTCCACCAGCTGTTCTCGTGTCCGTCTTTGTTGTAGCCTCAGCTGAAGTACTGGCAAAAGAAAACAATAGTTCATTCATATGTAAGCAAAGTATCCCTCTGAAAGTACAAAAAGCATTCAAAAGATACCAAGTATGTCAACTTTAGAAATATTTTTTTCTGTATGTATTCAAACTTGAGAGTTACCTCTAAGAGACTTATCATTAAGGATCAACTGCTATTAAAGTGGTTGGGTGACTGCTTCCAATCCCCAGTCATACTGCAGTTTGCTGGTTTTGGTCACATCTGATGAAGGGATGGTATTTCATACATACATCCACTGTTCCTATCAGCTAGGCCTCGTAAGAGGTATTAAGTATATATCATAATTATTCCAAGGGCCAACTAAATCCAATACTGTAAAATTTTGAAAAACTATTTACAGTTTCAGAGGTAACTTCTTATGTTTCATTACATTTCATAAAATGTACAGAAGCTCTCATCTTATTGTTACTGTAACAATAACCATGTGACACACACTAAGTACTACCCCAGGAACTGCACAAAACCTGGGGGAGGGCACAGGCATAAAGGCCTCGTACTTTCAAAGATCAGGGCTTTTTTATAAATGTCCCCAGGAGAAAAAAACAAAACAAAACACAGAGAGAGAAGAAAACTAGTTGTTTCTTCTATTGTTCCCTTCCCTGTGTTTATCAACTTATCATAGTGCTTCATTTTTTCTTAGATACATGCAGCCATTACCCTAATGTGAAATGTCATCTTTTGAACAAGAGATGGTCAAGATGCTTGGTCAAGAAAAAAAAAATAGATTAAAGATGTAGTATTTACATTCTTACATTCTGCTTTGATAGCTTATTACGGATGTATGATTATGACATGCTGTTCCCATTGTATTTCACAAGAAAGCAAAACAAACTAATGCATTGTCCTAAACATCAAAATGAATGTAATTTTAAAAAATTAGGCTATGGACAAAGTTCATTGTTTTCAGAATTTAAAAGGAACCAGCTTATTTCCTGTTCTACAGTACAGGAAGGATACTCTTCTGGCTAAAGCATTAAGACTGGGAATAACAAGTCCTGAAAACAAGGACATTATTTTCTTGTGTCACACAAACACTGAGAAATTAAATACAAACATTTCAGGGCTGTGGCACAGCAGTTCTGCTCAGACCTTACAACACCGTTACACAAGAATTAGAAAGGACAGAGATGGGTGGATGCAAAAGTAACAACAGTAAAAAGTAAATTGATGGAAAATCATTCAAAATGTATTGAGTTCCTCTGGAAACTCGAAAATATACCTGCATTGTATTGAATTGTATTTTCCAAGTAATACTAAATGACTGTAAAAAGTTAACTGATTGAAAGACTTGGTTTTGGTCTTGCTTAATTGCATGTGGCTCCAGGTAAGCCGTGACCTCTTCTTAGGATATCTTGTGCTAGTGGACACACACTTGCGCTGCCTGAAGTCCTGAACGGTGCTACACACTCCTTTCAGCAGTGCTCCCCAGGCTGGCTTTGGCAGGGCAGTACAGACAGCTACGCACTGCCAGCATGTTCAGAGCATGGGCGGAGAAAGTTCAAATCTTCCTACAGAAAACCACATGAGTTTTAAGTCCAGTTGGTCTAATCTGCCATCCAAAATGCAAATAGGTGTGTACAAACACACATTTATGCAGCTGTACACCCAATTTTAAAAACCCACAAGCTCTATAAAGTGTGACTTAAGAATCATGTATTGGGTCAGGACGTAGCCCATTCCTACAGAAAACTTCGAGAAATGCACATTTCAATGGACATGCATTTTAAGCATGCAGTATAATGTTATGATGTTAAGCTTCTGTCCCTGGGGCTACCTGTAAGAATTTCTTACTCCACTAGTA
This sequence comes from Tetrax tetrax, assembly GCA_009806455.1. Classification (NCBI taxonomy): domain Eukaryota; kingdom Metazoa; phylum Chordata; class Aves; order Otidiformes; family Otididae; genus Tetrax; species Tetrax tetrax. The sequence goes on from WHYT01017967.1 coordinate 162,623, forward strand.
CTGAGAAAATCACTAACTGGTGTGGTGTTTACAGGAAGGCAAAAAACTGTTATGTTCTTGTTTTTGATACCTTTGCTTACAACTGTAAAATTAAGACAGCTCAGAGTTAGTCTTAAAACTAAATGGGCAACCCTTTTAGAACTCTTAAGTAAGTTTTACCCTTCCAAATGATGTGAGAGACAATTTATAAATAGCATGGCAAGACTACTGTACTTCAGACCAAATATTTTTGGTCTTGAGTAGATTAAAACTTGACTTTCTACTGTCTTCACTCAAACTATGCTTCTTTTTACGTAACTAGGAAGCCGGGGAAAGGGCTGACAAGCACGTCCTGCCCTGGGCAGGAATCTCATTCATGCTATACACCTGTATTTGCTCCAAATTTACACCATATTTAAATCTGGCTTTCTTGGAACCCTAAACACACTACAAATGTGTCTATCACATCTTTTACCCAGTTACAACTCAGCTTTAAACATATGCCTCTTGATTTCAGGCTCAAGGTCTTCAAGAAAAATGACCTGCTCCAACATCAGTTATGTCCCGGCTAGAGCTGAGGTTTGTCATCAGACACAGTAAGTAAATCAGAATTAGTATTTTTTTCAACTCCATCACCAGTGGATTAACAAGCAAATGCTGGTAATGTTACAACAGGTGCAGGAATGTTACCACTGATGTGGGTCACCTGCCCACATCAACTTGATAGGCAAGTCATCTTTTATGAAAAAAAAATGCATTTTTGGTACATATTTCTTATCTATAATATGCTTTTTACTCAGACTTTCTTTTTTACTGAATTTTATGATAAAACCGATTTTATAGGTGTAGCTGGTTCACCTAAGCGTTGCTAGTATGGTGCTTTCAGATATTAGTAAACTGAAGTGGGAAAGTAAACAACTCTCAGACTGCCCTTTGCACTGTAGAATGATCACACTGTTTCACAGAGTTGATAACAATTTGAAAGCCTTCACTATTTCACCAATTTGGACAGCTGGCTATACTGGAAAATTATTTTGAGGAAAGTGCATACACCGTCTATGCTCTGAAATCTGCTACAGAAAACATACTTGTTCTTCATCTTATCAGACTTTACTTCTTTATGATTCTAACCTAGTATCACTGCAATCTCAGATGTGATGTGCAAAATCTTTGTACAGGAAAAAAATAGCGTGACAGTGTTTTTTGAAGAAATTAGTTTAACAGTTAAAATCCCATATAAAGGGGCAGAGTTTTACCAGAAATTTATTATTTATTAGTTAGAGATCTGTCTTTCCCAGATCCAGATATTGACATTACTCTCAAATCAAGAGTTTTAGTCTTTCATATGAAAAGGATCACACTTCTATTTGGCATTCCACTCCACCAAGACAGACAATGCTCACTTAGTCATATTGTTAGACTGGACATCCCAACAGTTCAACATTTAGCAACTACTTCTTTAAAGAACATTAATTCCAAATACAGATGATGGAAAGCCCTGCTACATAATTTATGAATGTATTATAATCTATGATTTGTGGCTTCAATTATGATCAGATATTTGGCATAAGCTTTGCAGAAAGAGTAAAAACAGACCCATATCCTACACAATGTGTAGTCTTGCAAGAGAATACACAGCAGACTATAGCATAAGGACGAGAAGAGCAGTAAGAATGTACCTGCACATAAACCATATGCACTCAGATGTGAAGCTTTAGCATTTTTAAGGAAAAAAAAAAAAAATATATATATATACACACACACACACGGCCCCACACACACCCCAAAGAATTATCATCTCTTATAACACTGCTTGCCTACCCATTATCTGTTAACCTACACGGGGCATCACAAAGCAACTAAGGGATGATTTTGAAGTTGTCCCATATGTATCTGGACAAGTCATAAGAACTGTGGGATGAGCAAAAAAATAAAAGCTATAGAAGATAGAGAACATGCAGTTATTCACTTATTTAATAAGTACCAGCAACTTTATATATATTACATAGTAAAGAAAGAACAGCCTGTAGCATGACTGATAGGGAAGCACCGCAGGGGGAATACTAAAGGAGAGATGACTCATAGTTAGAAAGATGGTCTAAGAACACAATCATTGAAGATTTTGACTTGATGAGAGCAACGAGGTTAAACAGAAACAAAGCTGGATGAAAACCAGATGTCTGCTTTCGCAAGCAACTCCAAAATTAAGAAGGTTAAAAAAATTGTCATCTGATTTTTTTTGTTTAAATAAATATTGAGCAGTTGAACACATTATTAAAGAAAATAATGTTTCTAAGTAGAAAGTAATTGTGAATAAAAAACCTAAACACTTTATTTGTAAAAGCTGTAAAGCTGTAAAAAAACCCTTGCTTCTCCAAAGCAAACAGATCAGGAAAAAAAAATAGTATTAATATCTCAATAAAAGACATAAGGACCTAAAATACTTTTAGCCCCAAGAGCGACAAAAAGTTAAAAGCAGACACATAAGTAATGGTAACATCTGTACATGAGTTGCATAGCTACATCTAGTCAAAAGAGGGTATTTGTCTTACAGGTCTGTGTGTCAGAGCAGATGGTCATACTACAGTCAGTAGTGACCTTTCTATTGTCATTGTAGTTAAGATGGACTGAGCAGAAACAAGTTACAGACAGACTCCTATCTTTATACTGGAGATGAACCTGAAGTGGGTATACAGGAAGGGAACAGGAATGAGGTTTGTGAAATGCTCAAAAGGAAATGGGGGCCCACAAAAAGCAGTTGAAAGAACAGCCAGAGAGATACAGAAGATTGGAGTCATGGAAACTAAATCACAAGTTTTCAGTAAGGAAAATGTGATTAAATTATCTTTAAAGACAAGAATTAACAATGTGAGAACTGAGCACAGCTTTGCACTTTTGGCAAAGAATTGCTGATTTATTTCAGTGAGAAGCTCTATAGAATAGAATGCAGGTTGGTTTAAATCTAATGTAATTAAATCTAATACAGACTTTGCTTATCATATATATAGAAATCCATACAGCAAAAGATTTCTGTAACAGTCAGTTACACTCAAAGACGTAAATCTAACAAGGATGGATGAGACAGGAGGACACAGCTTCCAAAAAAATCTAAAAACCACTAAGGCATTAGCCAAAACTATGACACTGTACTATTTGTTCTAGTGTTTGGGGGTGGGTGTTTGTTTTGGGTTTTTTTCCCTTTATTACAAAGAACAGTTTATAGACAAACTAGTGTGGTATCTGGGGAAGGGAGAATTTCAAAGACAGAAGGTACTACAAAACAAGAGTTCCCCATGGGGTGGTACTTACTCAAACACTGCTTAACAGTTTTTTCTTATCAGGGTAAATCCATTCTGCTTGTTGCCTGATAGTTTACCTCTCTCACTTTTACACTTCTAAAATCAGGCAGTTACCTGCATAACATCTAAAATCATAGAAGATGCTCTCCAAAATAAAGACTCAGAATAGACGAAGATTTAGGTATGTTAATACGCTATTAATGTCAGTCATAGTGTTCCTCATATTTCAGGTGTATGTGCAAAAGAAGGGCTATGTTAACACCACTGAGCAATCTAGTCGCTAGAAGATGGCACAAATATTTTGCACTTCACATTATCTGCCAGGAATCCCCCGTCACACCACTGCAACTCTAAGAAATTGTCTTTGAACTGCTTTCTGAATAGAGGCCATGCACAGAGAGGTTAGTCAAACTCCTGTTTTGACTGAGGGGGAAGGGAGGGTACTATTTTTTATTTTCTAGTAGGTGTATGAGTTTAAGATTAACACTTTAATATGAGGTGAAGAGATGCCAAAATTTCCATGTGTTTTCCTCAGTCAGTAAAAAGATCATTAAAAGTTAGATAGCTTATTTAATACTTACTGACAAACCAACAAGGGTAATCCCTCCTCACAATAAGAACATTGGGTTATCTGATTCTCATAAAGACTTCTGTCTTCTCCAGAGGCATAGACTTTTCACCATCTGAAAAACTGAGTGCCAGAGGCTGGTGCTCCCACTCTATAATTATAGTTTCTTCCAGTGTTAGCATACCAGAGAATCAATGCTTCTATATGCAAGGGAATGGAGATGATGGTACCAATAAGGAGAGCTTATCTGTTAACCAATGCACTTTTATTATTTTGAAACCTATTTCTATATAGCAGTCAATTTTATAAAGTTAATGGCCTCTGTTTTCAAACAGAAAGTACTGTTCAGGTTCACATACACTACGCCCTAAAGGGGTATAAAGAGTAAGAATAACCGAAAGAAGCAGCCCCTCAATAGCTTGCTGAAACACTATGCTGGTTTGAAAGCAAGAAGACCAGCACAAATAGGCACTTAAGCCAGTACTCATTACATTCTGTGTAAGACCCTTTGAAAGAAATGTAGAGTGGTTCACCTAGCGTGAATGGGAGAATTAAGTGAAAATAAAGCCTAGTATTAAGTAACTTGGAACAAACAGCTATTATCAAAGTTGAGCAAGTGATTTCTGTTACAAATCTGTAATTTGTATACTGTGGAAAAGATGTCTCAAAGTAGTACTAATCACAAGCACTGGAATGTAAAGAGGCCAAAAATAAATTGATAGTTGTCCTGCAGGAACAGTGCTATCTACACTGATTGACAAGCTTTCACCACTGCTTCTTGTCTTGAAAAAAAAGCCAGAACTCATACTGTACACAGTTCCAACACCAGTTCCACACCTAACACAATTAGTTACATATTCTGTTAATTTAAAATCAAATTGAAATAGCTTTTTATAGAAGGTACTATGAAACAGCAAATAGTTGTTGACATTTAACAGTTACACAGATGAAACAGACACTAAACCATCGAGAAGGGCTTCATCACACAGCATATAGCTCTTTCAAATGACTAATTTTTAAGAAAAATAGTGCATTGACTTTTTTTTTTTTATGTTCTGTATGTAATCATCTCATTATTTCTTCTGAAGTCAAAGTCCAGTGGATATTAGCTATTTAAGCCCTTAAAACTGCAAGCAAAAATGGGAAAATGTAATGCCCAACATTCCTGCATACTCCCTTGGAAATTTCCAAGAGCACAGAAACTCCAGTGCCGGCTGCTAGGCTGGCTGCCATGGAAACAGACAGTGCTGGAAACAGGGCCGTTTCCTTTAAATTAAAAGCTGTTACACAGAAAGCCTCCATTTCTTTCTGCCAGCTTAAAACAGCTTTTATGAAGCCAAGGTCTCTAACACGTTGAGGCTGAAACACAGCAATAGATGTTTACCACAGACGTTCTGGTTGCAGTGAAGCACTGCTGCAGGAGGCGGACTGTTCTATGGTACCCTCCATCTGAAGTAATTTCTAACTAGTTATTTGGCATCAGGACTGTAACATTAATACCAGTATATGGACAGCAGGGTGGCAGTAAAGTAGAACAAAGTGTTTTATCTGACGGTAGGTAGACTGTACAAGTGATCTAAGCATCAGCTTTGTATTAGGTTTCTGACAAACCTCGCAGCACAGGGTGACAGTTATAGAATTGTAGAAATTGTACTTAACTCTGTGCCATCTGCTTGGACTTAAGAGTTTATATGGCATTTTCTAAACAGCATCATTTACACAAAGATAGATGTTCTGCTTTCTCCTAAGTCGTGATTGTTTCTCTCTCAACTCTATATGGAGTGTTGTACTCTTATTTATAATTCATTAAATGCTTTATTGAGACAAAAATGGTTAATCTTTTCAACTAGTATTTGTTCTCTGAATAAAACTAAACATTTAATAAACTGAATGTTTTGTGTAAGTAAAAGAAAGAGCAGGTGCTATGCAAGGTACACGTTTCAGGAAGGTTATGGAATATGGTAGCTAGTCTGCACCTGGCATTACTCATTGCACATGTGTCCAAAGCCAGATATTCAGTAACATGGCGTTCTTTTCACTTATATGGCATGTCAAAAAAGGAAGGAAGGAGAAGGAAAAGTAATGAAAATATTTAGCTACCTGTGATTTGTTGGAAGTGATCCTAAATACATTGTACAGCATTTTAAAGACAAAATGCATTTAAAATTGTGGTACTCACCTCCCATTAGCCTTAAGATGGTGACAGAGTAGGTTAAATACTCTCCATTTTAAAATAAAAATCATTCGTCATTAAAGAAATCAGACATCATCTAAACATGAGTGAATATGTTATACTGGGTTCAGTCTTCAAAACTTTTATGTATGCCAGGGTATCATTTAAAAAAAAAATACTTATTTATACTTGTTTTTATTAAAAAAATATCTTATTTATTTTTAGATACTGTTAATGTTCTTTTTGCCATTATTGTATATGTGATTTTTCTGCTAAGAGTATATCCAAAACAATTAACAGAAGTGAAACAGCCTCTGATACATACTCATTTTAAACAATTATTCAGTCATACTTTCATTTCAGCTTAGAAATGTTCTGGATAAATGCAAAGTCTGCAGAGGGCCACTGCAGACAATCTCTTCAGAATTCTGGAGGGAAACCCTGCAGGACCTCCAAATCTTTTAAATCATACCACTGTGATTTAAAGCTTTTGTCTGTAAGCCAGTAATAACACACTCATAACTGTTTTCAGCATCATACTGAAAGTAGAAAAATGAAAAGCTAGATGGGAAAGATAGCTAAATGTAAACTTAACATTTAAAACAAGAACATAAAGCATAACAATATAATCAGTTGAGAAGCTTAAATGACCAGGATATAGGACAATCTGTATTGCATCCTACTGCTACAGAACACGTTGCTTAGAGACAAGCCAGAATATACACAAGCCTCCAAACAAATTGCCGGAATGTCTGCTGGGATGAATATATATACACACACATATATATGTAAAAAGCAAAATCTATACTTTTCACAGTTCTGTTTACATCTTTAAAATGAGAAAAATCACTACCATCTTGGGTGGAAAGTCTGAATAAACTAAAGCTTCCATTTCAAGTATTCTGTAAAATTGCATACCTTAAGTATATTATTAATAATTACATTTTCTAAACCTGCAAGTATTCATCTGCTTAGTACAGTTTTCTGATTTTTTAAAAAATAATTTGCATTTCCTCAAATACTACTATCAGCCAAGAAGTGTTCTGTTAAGGGACTCGTGAAACTTGTGTTCAAATTCTACGTCTACTACAGACTTGCTCTGTGGTAATTTGGAACATATTACATTGAACGATGACAGATGATTTCCAGCCAAGCCCTCGAGAAGGTACTACCTCCATTTTCCATCCTTTTCCGAGGCACTGTAGAGCCAGCAAACGAAACGCATACCCAAGCAGATCCTCCAACTCATGAGATTACACATTAACTCAAACACGGAGGAAGGTGGATTTACACCAAGATGCCTGATTGCAAATTGGAATGTAAGTAGTGGCATTGTTTCAACTTTATGTAGACAACATCACCAGATTTCTGCAGGTGCTTGCTCAGTGGATGAGTCACACTGCTTACAGTGGCAGTGAAGCTGGTGCATTAAGGAGGACCTTGCATTAAACAGGCTGAGGTACATACATGTTTGTTGGATGCTTTGCGAAAGGAAAGAAACCTCCAGCATAGCAACAAAAGAGACAGTGGCTTCAGAGTGTGGTTTCATAACTTAATATGATGTAAGACAGGATTACTGATGAAAAGACAATGGTCTTCCCTCCAACCCCAGCTGCTTCTGTTGTGTCAACAGTGGCAAAGATGCAGCTTCTCAGGTCAGTGCTCTGATCTGGCTGAAAACTAACACTATTGACATGGTTTTCAGTAATACCTGTTCACAGATCCTACTCTCTTCAGGATTGCCTCATTGCTACTGCCAACACAAGAAAGAGGCTGGCAGTAAGCAGGGTAGGGCTGGATGAGACTACGCCTACTTTTGGCAGCAGCAGTCTTAATCTTAACCCTTTATAAAACCTTTAAGAAATCTTGTACTTGCCCTATCAAGTTTCCTTAGAATTCTTGGGTAGCCGCTATATCCTCTAATTGTATACAGATTACATACAGAATCAAATTAATACATCGTGGCCTTGGTTTATTGAAGTATTTCAGCATGTGTCTATTACAATGGGATTACTGTGTATTTCTTGTTCGTTTAAGTGTTACACTGAAGAAGAAAATTTTGTGGAATAAGTGCTGATTTACTTGTAAGACATACAGTTATCCAACTGTCATTAGAGAGACTGTTTATGATAGATATATAAAGTTAAGAATTTAACACAGCCTCACAAGATCAGTACACTGAATTTGTAGTGCTTCCTTTATTAACTAAGGTGACAGGAATAATTTTTTTTTTTTTCAGTATTTTTCTCATTATCTGTATCTCAAGAAACATATCTGATAGACTGCCACTGATAAGGGCTCAGAAAAACACCTCTAAACACCATATAACAAAACTTGAAGCTTTCTTGGAAAAAAAAAAACCAACAAAAAACCAAACACCAAACAACACCACCACCACCAGAAAACCAGTAATAGTATATTTAAATCTAACATGCCACCGCAGGAGAGCAGTAGAGGTCAAGAGTATCGCCAATACTCAACATGACAGCAACAGCAGGAAATCTGTTAAATAAACAATTCTCATGCAATATTGATTTGATTGCAGGGGAGGAAGGGAAGAAATCCTTCCTGACCAAATCTGGTAATCTATTAACCACAGTATGAAGACATTTCCAGCAAGCACCTGAGAAATCCCTGTGCTTCACCCATTCCATCCTGTATCCTGTTTCTAGCACTTGCCAGTCTCCAGTTCCTCACATAACAGTAAAATTAAAAAGCAATACAAATCCAGGAAACAAATTACATTTCAAGGTGGAAATAAAATTTCCTTCCTGGTTATTTTTTTTTTCCTTCCAGTAACCTGCAGGCAACTGGTAAATTAGAAGCTCAGATGAATACATGAAAAATATGCTGCAAAGAAACTGGGATCCAGTCTCCTTTTAGATCCCACATGAGATAGCACCAAACTGATTTGTTTCACCAATTTAATACTGTGTCTTCAAGAGTTCTGCACAGTCATACTCTCCTGCAGGAACTCATCAATCTTTATACTAAAACAATTCAGGGTACAAGGCAAGACTTCCTAAACTCACTTCACTCCTCAGTTAGAAACCTTCTAATCTGCAACCTAAATATATTTCTAATTCCCAATATATGCATTGTTGTTGATACTAACTCTTTCTTACTAACTGTATGCATTATGATGTCCTCATTTCATTCAAAACTTTTCACCTGAATTTACTAAATGTTTTGGCCACTTACTTGACATTAGAAGTCAATGCTACAGGAATCTCTGAAAAACCTGTTCAGTTAGCATTGTATTAGCCTCAGAGCCAAAAAGTATTTTTGTTCCTTGCTTATAAAAAAACTAATTTTGATTAAACAGATAAAATTAAGAACTGTTTTCACAGAACAAAATGTAATGATAACATATGAGTTGTTTACAAGAAAGAAGGATAACTAAGAGTTTCCTCCTGTGCTATAGGATGCTATAATGTGTATCTTCTAAGAGTCTTTATTACCTTAAACAAAGAAAAAAAAGTAATTATTGTAATCTAACCTTCCAATGCCCTTAATATTAATTTGCTAAAGACAGTATCACAATTTGTGTTTCCATCAAAAGTCTCTTTCCTTATAAAGAAATAGTAAGTAAAAAAAGCACTGCATCAAACAATTTTCATAAGATACTAATTGCTGAAATAAACACTGTACTATCTCTAGATTTTTAGATTTATCAAACTGTGCAAAACAGATTATGAAGCAAAGGCTGTAGCACCTTCTGAATTACTGGACCTCTACATACTTAATCTGGGTTTGCCAACAGAATTACATTTTCAATTTTTGCAGTTTTAACCATTCACAGATCATATCCATAAGTATTTTTGTGTTGTAATAAAAAATGGTTAATGATTCTGGTGGCAGAACCAGTCACATCATCACTTAAATGAAAAGAAAAAGAAATAAAGCAAGAAACAAAAAAAAAAAAAAAAAAAAAAAAAAAAAAAAAAAAAAAAAAAAAAAAAAAAAAAAAAAAAAAAAAAAAAAAAAAAAAAAAAGAGAAAGAATGCCACAAACTAATTTAGAATATACAGTTCTGTAAATTAAGAAGTGTTTTAATGTTATTAATAGCATTATTTACATAGGATGAAATCAACACTGCAATTGTATTTAAAAAAAATGAATCTACAAAATACCTCAACTACACATCTTGTAACATCAGAAACTGAAACCATGAAGCTCTGTTTTAGTCTCTCTAGGTGCAAATAAAGCCGATTTGCAGTGTTTTGAATAATTCATTCTATATAGTACATATAGAAAATGCTTGTTTTTCTTAAGCTTTAGAAAGAGGAAAGGCTGGAAGAGGAGATCCTGTAATCATTCATACTCTCAAAAAGAGATTCATTATTTTAATTATTAGGCTACTAAAATTAGGAGAGAGAAAAGGATAAGCAATATTCCCTGGGGAAAAGTGAAAATGGAGAACAGGTACTAAACCAGAGAAAAGGAAGCAAAGACCGATTCTGGAAAACAATTAAATCTTCTTTTATGCACTGAATAATTTAAACTCTAAAATATTCATTAATTTAGACTGGAAGAGTGTTGCACACTTGCAGGTTTTTTGCTGCTCTGACATACCATCGTTATTGTAATGTACGCTGTTTCAGTTCTTTCTACATAACTGACATATTCAAAGAAGACTGAAGATAATGATTACCGTGGTTACTTATTAGCCCACCTACATATCTACCATGCTCAAGTTTTTTTCACGTCTTTCTCCCCTTCATTTCTTAGTAGATTATATGAGTTTGATTTTTTTTTTCTTACAGTATTTCCCACAACAGTATGTTTACTCCTCTGTCCCTCTCAACTTTTTTGCCTTCTTTGTTCCTGCTGCCCCACAGAGCTTCAGAGGCAGCAGCAGCACGTTTAACGGGGCCTCTTTGGAGGTGCAAGGCAAATATTGTGAAAGAGAAGCCACCGTTGGCCCTTCCTCTTGAATTCACTGTCTTTCAATCAGTACTTTCCAGCTGTAAAGGAAGCAGAACTCTTATGCTCTCAGCAACGGCCACATGCATCAACACTCAATATCATCTGTCTTTACAATCAATAAGAAGCCTTTGGTATCAGTACATTATATAAAAATCAGTGTTTTCTCTACCTGTAACTTGGAGCTAAGTAAAGGGTTTTTTAAAATAAACTGTCAGCTACTGAATTCAGTAATGAACATGGGCTATCTTTTTGCTACTTTAAACATTATTAAGATTCAAGCTTAAAAACAAACCAACCCCCAAAACAAATCCAGCATTTAAATTCTAGGAAAGGCATGATCTCATGTAGGAGGGAAAACAGCAGTCTTGCCACAACATCCAAGAAATCAACTCTGAATCACCAGACAATCCAGAGATACCTAAAGTAAAAGCAAGGCAGACTGCTGTAAAATGAAAGAAGGAATTTTGTCTACTACAAACACAGTTTGTTTCTGGCTGATTAAGCATCTGGAGTTTTCAGTCTTGAGCTGCGAAGAGCGTGGTATGTTAACACAGACCAGTTAAACTGTTCTGCGCAGAGCTGGCAGCTGACCTCAAGAGGTCTCTTCCTTCTCCTCCTTAACACCGGCCAGCTAGAAGAATATCTCCAGCTAGAAGACAACCTCCATGTCTCAGCAATATTATTGCCACAGCCTAACAAGTACTGCTTTAAATGAATCCAGTATAGTACCATTTGTCAGCTTTAAGTAACGCTCAAAATTTCCTCAGACTATTGCTATTTTACAAGCTAATGCCTGTGCATTATATCAATTCAATGTATAGTCTAAAAACAATCATTTAAGGAGACATAGCATAATTTAAAAAGCAGAGTCCAATCTAATTTAAAGAACAACAGGAGAAGGGAATTCTAGAGAAAGACAGCCGAGAAAAACACTGTTGAAAATGAGGTAGTAATAGGTGTCTAGAACTAAAGGTTTATGGGATTGTATTTTTAATAGTGTCATACTTAATGACATTTATTTCATTACATTTATATCGATAATGACATTTTGAAGCATTTTGTGCAATAGCTACAGGATGATTTCAGAATATTTCATGAATTCAGCACTAAATGCTACTCTGAAAAAGAGTACTTCACTAATTTTTCTTCATACTACAGCTTCTATCAAGCTATTGGTATCATTATTCTAGTAGTCTCAGCTAAATTCTAAACTTAGCTTTTAGAAAATTTTTTAAGAGGGAAAACTACTTAACCTAATGCACAAAAATTCTTCCTGACATACACCATTACACCACAAATGCTAGTGAACTCAATCTGCCCAGTACTTCTGCATTTTCTGTCCCCCAACCAGCAAGTGACTGACCTTCCTTGAGACTTTTCTGGCTGTTCGCCTCAAGGCATTCCTTCTCCTTCAGTGGCTTAACATCTCCTGCAGGTAAAATCTCGGAAAAGCCCTGTTGCTGTTTCTTGGAGCTGTCAATCATGATGAGAATCCTTTAGAATGACAACATCCAGCACAGGAAAAAAAAATTAATTTGTCACCAAGCAGTACACTGCTGTCCTGAACACCGCTTCCAGGCCTTTTCTCCTAATAAATGAGCAACTGTGCCTCTGTGCAGCCGAAAGCAGCCATCATCCTTTACTTTCCAGGCTGACCTGCAGTACGCTCAGTCTGCTGTGGAGCCTGTAACTCGCTCAGACAGCAGGCACAGAGCATGTGAAGCTGAACTCCCAAATCCCACCTCTTTTCCCAGACAACCACTCCCCCTTTTCCTTTAGTTACGCTTGCTTCCTCTGCACATTGGTGTTTCAGTATGCAGCCTGACGGTCAATCATCTGACAAAGAATGAGTCAAGCGGTTAAAAATAAATCCAGCAGTTGCTGAAGGAGCAGCATTTGCTGATACCTAAGACAAACTACTGCTGAGGACTCTCTCCCTTTTCCTCCTTCCTTCTCCCTTCCCCCACTGCTCTCAACACTGCTACAGGCAGCAGAAATACTTTATCTTTGCCTGACTGGCACATTCATTACTCATTAAGTTTCATCAGTAAACAAGGCTGCACGCTGGCATTTGAAAAAGTTATGCTGAGGAACCTTCCTAGCCACCTCGGGTATTGTTTCAGAGCCATTTATCTAGCAGAGGTAAGTGAGGAAAAACATTGATTAGTCCCATGTCTTTCCATGCAGTATAAGAGAGATTGCGTTCCTTGTTGTAAATATCTAAAACCCAAGCATTTTATTAGTTTCCTTTTTGTATTACAGTTAAACATCTCATCATTCCCAGCAGTTCTAGGAGTACTTCCTCCCACAGCTTCTGATCTGCCATTCTCTCCAGCAATATCCCATTTATCTTATATGAGTCATCAACTTCAGTGTCAACCTGGAATATTTTGGAGAAAGGGATCCCCTCTAATTATTTGGCATTGGCCATAAGGGAAGAGCAAACTAGTTTACATTTCATGCACTTACAGAGAATAAACTATACATAATTTAAAGTAGTCCCTACATGTCAACAAGTAACTCTAGCAAGTGTATTTTCCCTTCCCTTTGGCCTAAAAATGCTATCATTATAGCTATTTTCCACCCTTTATAAATCCTTCAACCTGAAATTATAAAGGATATCTCCACTCAGAAAAACTGTTTCACTTTTATGGCATCAGATTTGAAAAGATCTATCTACAATAACAAACACCTGATGCAGAATTTTAAAAGTCGAAACTAGAAAAAAGTAATCTTGCCTCTTCGGATCTTTCTACAAGATGATCATTCAACACCGACTCTTCACCCTCACAGCGCACTCCCGGGGCAAGCAGCTGATCCCACGGGGTGTGGGGCTGTGCAATGCAGCCAGCAGGACTTGAAAGTTTCTCCCTGTCTTTCTGCTTCCAGCAGAAGGGAGACCTAGGGCTACCCAGAATGGCACATGCAAAGGAGATGAGAGCTTACTAGGTTGTATCAACTTCTTGACATCTAAGCAGCTGAAAACACATGCAAAAAACAACTCTCGCAGCATAAATAATTTGAGGTGGCTCTCCCAGCCTAAAGATCTGTTGTTTACACTTCATTTGTATAAAAATTATCAGCTTAAATTAGATTTTGCTTAAATGCAAGTTATAGATTATTCCAATACGTTTGCTTTTGCAGTGATTTTTACTGTGCACAAGAAGTAAAACAACAAAAAAATACCTCCAAACACGGTCAAAGGACTTCTTCATAAATCAAATCAACTTCCTCACAGCCTGCAGCCAGAACACTTACTATGCGTAAGATTACTGTTGAGAAACTCCACATATTTTAAAAAAATCAAAACCAGACAAACAATATAAACACATACTGCCTAAGAAACCTATATGAAAATCTGATACAGTCAATAAATAGAATCTTACCCAGTTATGGATATATCAGATTGTAAAAACCTGTGTGTTTTCCATGTAACCAAATATAACAGTTGCCAATAAATGCTATGGTGAATAGCTGGGGGGAGGTAGAGATAACAACTGAAGACAAAGAAAAGATACCTTGTAAGAAGAAAACAGTTTTTGTTCAGATGTAGTTATACTGAGAATATTGAGAATGCCTGCACATTCTGCCCAGAGAACAGTTTCTCTTAAATCCCTACATGAAAACGACATTTATCCCCTACCAAACCCAACAGACTCTTATTCCAACACCACCTTGTTTTCCAGCAGCCTTGACTATACATCAATCCAAGCTCAGCTAATAATTTGGATATACCTTTTACTTGGGCAATCAACAATATAGTTCTACTACTTTCAGTGATAAGGCTTCAAAGAAAAAATAATCACCCTGTCTCAACAAATCTATTAGGAAAGTCTAAAATTGTGAGCCAGTTTCACAGGCACCTGGGGGCATCTCAGCTGCCGGCTCAGGAGCTGTAGTCGCAGCACTCTAACATGGGAAAAGTGCCTGTTTTTACCAGCAACTTTCTCACATTCCTAAGAACTGTACTAGAAGGAACAGAAACACGGTTATCTCGTTAGCACATTCAAGTACTAACAATACAAACAACACAAGTTGTTCACAGGTGTCTTCCAGTCACGAGCAGGTTCCATGTGAATCAAGGCAAAATGCCTCCTCATGACCCTCACAGAGCCAAACCATCTGCCATTTAAGAGCTCCCTTTTCTCTGCTAATTAAGATAAATTTGTAACTCTCCTAGAACAGTTCACATTTGTTCTTACCTTTGATTGCTAAAGCACCATACCTAATTCTCAGATTTACTTATGCACTCTCAAATCTGAGAGTAATTTTGTAAGTTCTTGCAAAACAGCAGAAGCCCTGTCATCAGCCACCAACAACATGTTGATACTTTAAACATACTTCCTGTGTTTGGATAGTATCTGTCTTGAAGGTCGGTGTTTTGACATATAAAACTGCTTTGTGCAGCAGTTACTGTCATTGCTGGTGTTGAAAGATGCTCGTTCCACATTTATCTTAAAAGAACTGGTGAAAGACTCCAATGGTGGGAACTTAATACTTTCTCATTCATTACCCATTTTGTCCTATAACACAAAATCCTTTAGAATAACTAAGTGAAATATTAGCAACACTTACTTGTTCTTTGACTACTCTTTAAAGCCTTTCCTTTATTTTTGCAGTTATACAAGAAACAGAACACAACCCATTAAATATAAAATATATATATATTAAAAAAAAAAAAAAGGTTGAGGTCTTTCATCTCCACTTAGCTTGAAAAGCTTGTGTGTTCAGTTTCTAAAAGGCAGCTGGAGTTCAGACTGTCATTTGAAATTGATAGCATATTAAAAAACAGGCCAGAAAACTTTTTCAAACTGATAAATTTTCACCTTGTCTTTCTGCTGATGATTGTATACTTAAATACAGAAGGTTTTGTAATAAAGGAAAGAGAACTACTCATTTCCAAAGTAAACACTGGATGTATAATCTCTCTGATTTGAACATGTACCTGTTTACAGAGAGCTATTTTTAACAGTACAAATAGCTAAATGACACTGAGGATCACAGAGAAACCCCTAATAAGCTAGAAACAAAACTGTGGCTCAAACACTAGTTTCTATCAGAGATCAAAACATAAGTATCTCTTTCAGCTAAAAGAAAATCTCAAGTGGTGCATGTTGTATCTATCAACTACAGGTTTAAACACAATTACAAGCAGCACCAGTGCATCAAAACCAGAAGCTGAAGTAAAAGATACACAAGGAACTTCTTGTTTCAGTAAAAATTAAATCTCGGAATTCACATCATCTTCAGAGGGTGAAAGTACCGCTCATTTTAATTTCAATTTAAGCTGTATATATAGTATACGAATGGGTGAAATGAAGAAAAAAGGCTTCAGAATGGAACACCTCTGTCAGTTCCTTAAACCAAAACCCAGTAACATCTCATTTAATAGCAATGTACTGCACAAGTTTTTCATAATCATTTGTTTGCTTGTAATCTAAAGAAATCCCTGTTTTTTCTTTCCATCCTCCTACAACAGAGACTTTCAGGTGTTCTGCCAACCTTCAGCCTACAGAGAAAGCATTATTTTAAAAGGGGAAGTGCTTAATAGGTATTTGACAAAATCAGAATGTATAGGAGGCAACAATGCAGCAACATTGTACCCTCCACAGTGCCTGCTTATCTGCCGCTCAGAACAGACCCCTTATCTTTTTAAGTGTCAGTGGTCTAATGAGCAACTTTACAACCTCATTAAACATGACATAACTAAGCAACAATTGCTTTAACAGTACATTCCAACTCTTCACATCATATGGAGTTCATGTCTTTGCAATCCTGTTAAAAAACCCTGTACACATGAATTTAAGCTCTTAAGATGAAAAAAAAAAACCCCAAATTAAAACAGCCTCAGGTATTTAATCTATTTCACTACTGCAAGATTTTGAAGTGGGGGAAAAAAGCTCAATTACTCAAACATTTATTTCATCTTGGTGCTACGCACACCTTGATGAATATCTTGGTCCTTTATTATTGTGTTAGAATAATCCAGTTGTTCATCATTGTGTAATAATTTTATCACACAGGAAGATAATGCTCTGATTACACAAACTAAAACATTCTTTAAATAACCCCGGTTATATTTTATTCTATTACTTCTTTAAACAGTGAGAATGTTACCTCAAACCATTAACTTAAGGGTTTTGCTTTAGGTTTTTGTATTTGTTTCCTCCACCCCAGTTGTGATTTATAATAGATTTCTATTCTGTTGTCTTGTTTTTTTACAAAAACAACTTCTTTTTTTCTATATCACTACATAAGTTCTTTGCTTTAAACACTTAAGACATTTGTGAAACAACGCAGCAGTAAATCTCATGCAGTCTCACACTTGTATTTAAGATAAACACACAAAATTCAAAACATTCAAGTCTCATCTTCATATTCTTTCGCTAGTAAAACATCAAGTATAACTTTCTATTTGTTGTTTTTACAAAAAGTCAAATGAAAAATTTGAGTCATTTTTGAAATAGCATTGTGTATTATGCTGTGACTAAGGAATTACCTCAGAAGGACTGGAGACTTCTGCCTATGTTCTCCACCATTGTGGTAACGCACACCCAAACAACTGAAATTACGGTCACCATCTACCTCAGTTACTCTTCCCAGAAAAATCCCAAACACTTACAGTGATGTCATATTTGTAAGTCTGCATCTTCTGCTCCTCTTCTCCCACTAAAATTTGCACAAATTTCTTTTAAGAGAGGACACAGGCTGGCCATGTTCACTGTTTAAGTGAAAATTCCCCACCATTCACCCTTGCTCATATATACATATAAATAAATAAATAGGAATTTAAGTGTGTGTATACTATAAAAAATTATGTGTGTGTATGTTTAACTGCATATATATATATACACATACACACAAAATATAATTTTTAAAAGGACAATATTTGGTCACCCACCATGCTACCTACGATTTGCCTGAGTACTGCACATCAACTACCAGCTCTGTTTGCACGATTGCCTTCTTGTAGTGGCTGTGTCACAAGGTACCATCTCAATGCTAACATATGCAGCCAGGATTCAGTTATAACAATTTAAAACAATTATATAGTGGAATTTAAAATTAACTCGACATTCTTTTCTAGCTATGCATTAGTTATCCACAAGGAATTTCAGGAAAAAAAAAAAAAAAAAGTCAGAATAAGACAGTTTGATCAAGAGATCTCTTTAAAGGAAAACATACTTTCTGTATCTCCTGTAATCACTCAAACGCCCAGCCCTCTAACAGGATCTTTTCATATATACCAGATGCCTTAAATTGAGCCAGTCACAGGTCATATCTCCCATGTTAATCTCTTCATAATAAGCAGATAATTAAAAAAAAATAAAAATCTATAAATCAAACTAAAATGATGGAATGTTTGTTTAGAAGTTTACCAAATGGAATGACCCTGCTGGAATTCTTTCATGTAGCCTGTGAAAATGTCAGAATATATTCCATTTAAGAGGTCACAGTCCCTAGGGAGCTCTGAGTTTTGGCCTGTATGTCTTTTCACATGCTTTAATATTTGAAAATTGTTCCTTGTAGACACTGACTGATGCCCTGGGAATGCTAGGATTGTGGGAACTGGCAGTACCAATGACAAAGACAGGCTTACTGGGAAATCAGTACCTACTCAGTTTGGTCTCTCATCTCAGAACAGATAAGACAACATAACAAATATTTACAGGGAGACCAAAAGAATCCACACATTAAAAGACATTTGCTTTTAATACTGACACTGTTTGTTAAAAAAAACAAAACCAAACTGAAAAAACCCCAACACATAGCACCCCCCAAAAAACCCAAAACACAGAGACAAATACACATTAATTACAATATGCTGTGCGTTCTTACAAAGGACTATTTAGTAGAGTATTTGCACTGGATGTTCCGTGGACTACTAAAACCTTAAAGGAAAGACAAATCACAGATTCGCTGAGGTTGGAAGCAACCGCGTGAGGTCACCTAGCCCAAGCCCCTGCTCAGGCAGGGTCAGCTGGAATTGGCTACACAGGACTGTGCCCAGTTAGATTTTTAATATCTCCATGGACAGAGATTGCACAGCCTCTCTGGGCAGCCACTCTTCTACACACGCACATTCTATGTACACTGCAGTATACACACACACTTCTGTTGTAAATGTATACAAATTGTATACTACTTCTGTATCTAGATAGGACTTTTAGAATATACTTACTTTGGAGTTCAGGTTTATTTTGTCATGAGGGTGTTCTTGTAAATCAGAATATCTGTATGCTGTTTTCCAGATCTCATTGCTTTCAGCTTAGTGACTATGAAACTGCCAAATTTAAGTTGACATTTACCATTATTTTCTGTGCCAATCTACTACTTTAATCAGAATTAAGTTTTCCTTTTGTTGTCCCCTAGTCTTCCCACTAGCCATCTTTCTTCCACTTTTTCTCTCCAAACTCTCTCAAGAAAATAACTTCCAAGCACAGTAACCTACCTATGTACCATTAGGAGAGATAATGGAAAAAATGTGCCTAAGTGCAGTTCTCAAGAGTGGAAAAAAAACCTGTCGTACACAGATGCAAGGAGAATGTCCCAAATTTCACCTGATTCCCTAGTATCACATTTACAGCTTCATTATCTATTAACTGCAGAGGATTGAGAATTTCTTCAGAAGCCATAAAGCTATGCAAAGAATGTACGTTACCAGTGCTACAATGAAGATAAGCAATAACAGGCGAGCTAATATACTCACTACTCTTTCAGATGCCGGAAAAAATTCACTTGGTTCATCAAATTAAAATATTTTTTGTAAAAAAATTTTTACAATCAGGGCAGTGAAACACTGTATCGGGTTGCCCAGAGAGGTGGAAGATGCCCCATCCCTGGAAACATTCAAGGCCAGGTTGGACGGGGCTCTGAGCAACCTGATCTGGTTGGAGATGTCCCTGTTCCTTACAGGGGGGTTGGACTGGATGCCCTTCAAAGATCCCTTCCAACCCAAACCACTCTATAGTTCTATGATAATATCATTAGGTTAAGTGTGATGTAGATTTCATTCAGTTATTTTGAGAACTACCTCCCACGTGTTTTGACTAGTCCCTCAGGAAGACTCAGTGTATACCATCTGCAGTATTTGTTTTCATTTTGATTTGTTTTTTGGGGTTTGTGGGGTTTTTGGATTGTTTTTTTTTTTTTGTTTGGGGTGGGGAGGTGTGATGTTGCATCTCCACCTCAATCGCTACAGCTCCCCACAAGCCCTAGTGGCCCCGTAGGAAGCTGTCATTCTCATCTGACCTTCAGTGCCTTGAAGTCTTTGCTCCTGAATGTGGCAGTGTTTATGCAGTTAGAGGCACTCATTTCTTTGGGCTAATTTCTTCTAATAGAGATTTTACCAGTCTTGCTTTTACTTTAAGATGTTCACTGTCCCAAGGCTTTTGTCTTGACAAGACATACAAGACTTTTAGATCTTTTCTCAAATAGCTCAATTCTTCTGTAGAATATTAGCTGTTAGCCATCAAAGAGCGAGATCGAGCAGACAGCCACGGTAAGCACATCACAATCTTTTCTACTCTCCTCTAGTACAAGACAAACAGAGCCAGAATGCAATCCTGTACCTGCTCTGGTTCTGAGATCAGAGAAGCAGACACGATTAGCTTCCATTAGCTGGAACAAAACTGCTTCTCCACACAATGCAGAGGATAGAGAACAGGCACACTCACCATCTGAAATGATTTACAGCCAAGACAAAGAACTGAAACAGGCCTACAAAGTGCTAAAGGAGAGTCAATGGCCCATACAAGAGCCAACCAATTCTTTACCCATTTTACAAGACTATAACCAGGCTCTCATCTGTGGATGACAACTGCACAAGAGCAACTTACGTATCTCTCATTTTCAGAAACTAGTAGCCACTGTCATGAGGAGATTCTGGCACAGTGGGATTAGTCAAGGAAGCCACTGCAAAGCCAAGAGAGATTGCTGTAAAACACAGAAGCCAGGACCTTTCCATTTTACAGGTCTACGATCACATGGCTCCTGACACCCAGACCTTCACACCTACCTCTGCCAGCCAAAGTGGCATGCTCACCAATTCAGCATGCAAACAGTTTTGGTCATGCACTGCTGCCCTTTTTTTGATGGTAACTGCATGTGCAATCCCTTCCCACTCTAGCTCAGAAACAGCAGGTTGGAAGGCTGCAAGCAGCATCATTCCCATCCACCCTCCTGCTGTCAGCAGCAGACAGCCTATCCTTCCCTCCCCTGCCACCTCCTGGCTCTCGGACAGAAGCTTGTGAAACTGTGGTGTAGTGTGTGGGCAGCATATTGCTCTGACTAGTACTTCAGCTGTGCCATGCTGCCTGCTACTCTGTCATTCCTCCTCCACTGCAGTCCAGCTAAACAGCACCTAGTCATCAATTTTCTCCCTCCTGGTCCCAAAGAAGAGCCTTATCTGTGTCACTTTTTTCCTCCTCCAACAACAGTCCTTCCTAAGGACAGAGCAGCTTGACTAAGAAAGCAAATACAGCGTACACAACCTAGCATCCTTCAAGCAGAGATGCAAACCAACAGCCTCTTAAAGCCATGGCATTCTGTTTCCCAACCTCCATGTACGCGAGGAGCCGAACTGCTCACATGAGAGACATGAACTACACACCAGTGGTTGTCGTTAAGACTGCCAGAACCACAGGCATGTCTTCAGTGTCCATTCAGTAGGTGACAAGTACGAAACACAGAACCAATGAAAAGGACACTTTTGCTGCTTTTTGACAAGTGGAACAAGAGCTGGCCTCTAGAGAACACGCATGATAATATGCTGCAATATATAGGGCACAAGTTTACATGATCAAGGCATGTATGTATTGCCTAATTATCCAGAAAAAATGCAGACTAATGAGAAAATGAAATTAAGTAACCAGTACTGCCCACAACTGTTAACTTGAAAATGGCTCAAAAGAAAAAAGGAAGTCTTAAAATTAACACAGTCCTGCAGACCAATATACAACATCCTGGAGAAATGATTCTTTGTTATTACACCCAATTACATACACAAGGTAACCTTCTATAAACAGTTTGATTTTCTAACCCCAAATAATTACAATATTTGCTTCAGAGATGGTTCAGTTGAAGTATTTCAGACCTGGAATAAAACCTTTATCTAGCAAATCAGCTTGAAAACTCCCATTACTCGCCCTGCTATTAAAATGCAAAACATTAACTGGTTAGTATTTGTGCTTCACACTTTTTTGATGGAAGACATTAGTTTGAAAAATTATAATGGAGAGCACAGGAATATGTTGTTGCCCATCTCTCTCTCCCTCTCTCTCACTCCCCAAAGAAATTACCTGTTTGTCTTTATTCAGGTAATAAACACCTGCATGTCATAAATCACTGGAAATGCTTAAGGCACTACTGCCCTCCAACTGTTTGTTACTGATCCTCTACAGGAAGTTAAATGTCTTCAGCAGAGCCGGCAGAGCATCTAAACTGTCAACTCAAGGACAATTCCAGCGGAGCTTAATCTAAACCATGAGATTTTCCACCAAAAACTACTGAGCTATGTTCACCTGAATTGCTGTGCTGGCTTTGCTGTTACGACTGTGATCTCTGGGAGTAGACTGGGCAGGGGAAAGAGGAGTAAAATGTAAACAAAGGATGAAGTAGTAGCATCTCAAATGATGCTGGCTCACCAGGAATGCACTTGCAATCTCACCGCAGGTTTCTGTTATCCTGCTGTGATTACCTCCATGCAAAACAAAATCAAACCAAAGCATAAACCTCCCACACTTCTAGTGTCATTGGAAAAGCTTGAAACGCAATTTCTGTGCTAACTTGTGCAAGTCAGCTTAAGAACACTACACAGAGCAATACCAGAATAATTCAGTCCTCTACTGAACTACTGCCAAAAGACTCATTCAAGTAAACAAAAGGTTTAAAGGATCACTACCAAGACTCACAGTAAGCATAATGCTTCCTGCATACAAATATTCAACAAAAACCCCTTAAACATTTCAGAGCTGTTTTTATCTTAAGTGCCACTATATTTCTGTGTACTGAAATCTCTTATGTTTACGGACTGTATAAAATACTGACACATTAAAATACTCCTGAAGAAATAGATTTTTGGTAAAAAGTAAAAACAAAAGACTAATTATTAAAGCTACTTTTAATATGAATCCATCAAATTAAAATTTTACTTTTACAAATTTTCTTCTTACTTTCATAATTTCTGAAAAAAAAAAAAATTACTTTCAACCAAATTAACCAAAATTACTTAACATGAAATTATCGGTGAGCAATAGTTTGGGTGCTCTTGAGGAAGAACCTAAATCTCTTTTTGTCATTTTAAGAAAGTGATCTGAACACAAATGTCCGTTTCTTCCGAGAACAAAAGCAGCCAGCCAGCATAAAGTCAGATACTGTAAGATCTTTTGCAAAAGGACAGGAAAAGAACTAGGAAGCTCCTCTTAAGTTCACTTAGGAACTATTTAAATACTGCTAAAGCAACATTCTTTCAGTGGCAGGATGCTTAAACAACATTAGAAAGAGCTATAAAACTGAAAAGGATAGGCAATTGCACCAGTGTCCATCAAGCACTTCTTTATCACATCTATCAGACTGTATGCCTCCAAAAATTCCTCCAATTAAATGATTTCTCAATCTGCCCTGCAAATCATTGAGCCTTTTCCTTTTCAAAACCGATAGGGTTGTGCCTTGAAAACAATGCCTAATCTTTTGGCCAAACCCAGCCAGATGACTTAGTCTTGTCACAGATGAAGTGAGGCCACAGCCCATTTTGTGAACCTCATACACTCTCTTCCTCAAAGAAGACACTAAAATCTTTGTGAGAGGCTTGATACTTACTATGGACAAAGTACCCAAAGTCATAAGAGGAATTATCATAAATTTAAAAAATAAGTAGTAGCCAACAAAAACCAATGTCAGTTACAATTTTTTTTTCTGCCTTACAAAAAAATTCTTAAGGATGTAGAGCTAAAATACTAATAAATTAGATGCATGTCCCTTAGTTTAAAATACTTTGAATATATTATATCATTTAACATGGTATTCCATATTTCAGAATCTTCATTCATAAATAAGGAAGCAATTGTAAAAGATAAGCTCAAGTATTCAAGGAGGCTGTCATTCCACTTCTATATAAGCTAAGCCTAAGTCTCTGCCCTACCATATTTTCCCTTTATTACATTTTTCTTTCTTGGACAACCATATAATACTGAGTGTATGAATAAGAATGAGCACAGACTTAGTCCCTCATTGTATAAACAGGAACACCTTTGTTACAGACAGCATGCTATGTCTTTCTGAAACAGAGAACGCCATGACTGGGGCCTGTTCCCATGTGTTTGGTATACATACAGCCTAGTAATGTATATCCCCATTTTTTGTGCTTTAAAGCCAGGATATGCAGATAGTTTTCTTCTTATTTAATAATGCTTACACCATTACAAATGAATTAGTAGCTAACTGTAGGTAAGCTGATTTTTAAAAATGCTTCAGAAATCAAATACTTCATTTACATACTTTCAATGTTCCCACTATTTACTACAAACATTGGAAAACAATTCTTCATTATTAGAAGCTATTAGCATGAGAAAACAAAAACACCACAAAAAAAAAAAAGGTTCCTGCTTTCTCCCTGGTAAAAATGAGCCTACATTTGGATTCAGACCTAATTCTTTCTGATGCTTACTGTAACAGTAGAAACACTTTTTTTCCTAAGTTGCCATGCCAACATCAACAACAAGGAAAGATACTGGAAAGATTCCTAAAACGTAGATCTTATTTTTCTTTCATTATTCAGTCTTAAACTATGGGATGAATTAAACTTTCTAGGATACAACATGAAACTTCAATTCTGTATTATTTCTGCAGGAAAATACTTGTTCTTGATAATTATCTCTTTTTGTCTGATAATAATGCAACTATAAAAAAATATGTAATTAACACTTCTGTTATACACTAGCTGTGGTTTTAAAACTACTTAAAAATATAAATAACTCCATTCTATTTGCCTCAAAAAAATATTCCAGTCAGGGTTTTAAAGTCAGACTTACAAGCTGCCATGATGGGTGAAGCTGATCAGGACAGATATTATAACCAACACTAGCACTTTACAGAATGTGGTTTGAGAAGAGCAAGTTGATTAATGTATTTGAGAACAGTGCAGAGAAAAAGGAGAACAGTTGCTTTTGCACTCACCATTCTTCCGTTCATTGAGAGGAGGTAAATACTGACTGGGCTGCAAGGAGAGTTCCTTAAACTCATGCGCAACTGCTTCGCTATGAGGACTGGGAGCGAGCCGTGTTAGTGATCCAGAGTCGTCCTCAGCATCCGATGTCCCCAAGTGATCCATTGTGTTAAATCGTCTGGAGACAGGGAGAGCAAGCGGTCTCTTAATCACACTATAGTTGACAAAACTAATAAAGAAAGAAAAAAAAAAAAATCACGGATACATATTACTTTTTTTGTTTGATTTTTGGTTTTGGTCAGCTCCTTTGCACACAAAATTCAACTTTAAGATGATACTTATACACATTATCCACTGATTTTCCACAAACATTACAGGTTTTAAAAAAATATAGTTAAGCAGTGGATTTACAAGCAATTTAACAGGCATCTGGTTCTGAGAAGCAGGACGCTTGCTCTGCTCACTTCGGCAGAAAAATTCCAGTGTTAACTCTCAATACGGATGTCTGTAAGCTCCTGTGCCCTACCTTCTAGAGTAAGTGATGCAGCCTGTTCATCCGCAAAACTTTTTTTTTTTCAGAAGCTTATATTAGAGAATGCTGAATTAATATATGATAACGTACAAATGTTTTTTAATATTTTGAAGCACAGCACAACTTTCCTTCGGATCAAAAATCAACTTCGTTATTAATCCAGGACTTCGTACCACCAAAGAACTATATTAGAGCTAGTTAATCTTTAATCTCTCCAGCGAGGAAAACTTTCTGCCATGAATTTTTTCAAACTGATTTTATTACAAACTAGCTACTTTTTGTAAAATACTCTGCAGAGTGGAATAAAAGTCCCAGTCTATTATTTCTTTCCTTTCTATCACTAAAGCAGTACTTAATCTACAGTGAGGAGAGAGAGAAGTATGAATTACCAGCACAGACTTTTTATAGCTCACAGAACTCTATCAAGTCATTAAAATTTCAAGAAATCAATATCGACTTCAATGAAATTCATCCCTGGCTTCTTGGAAACTCGAATGATATGAAATATTAACAATTCATGAAGATCCAGAAAACCAAAGAAATATCTTATTAAATTTTTCATTTATTTTTAGTTATTTTTTCTTAAGAAACACTACTGCTGCCCATAGTCAACCTTAAAATTAAAACTTCAGCTATGGTGAATATAAATACCGCCCATGTTCAGGTCTGTATTTAAAGGTTATTAAAATACAACATGTGTTTCAATGACCACATCCAAAATATTTCAAGTGTTACCTGGTATTTTAAAAAACACCTAGATGACAAAAAATGATCATGACCATTCAAGAATGGCCTACACCATAAAACGGGGTAAAGAATCATGTTGCTGAAAATGCCGATTTAAAAATAAGAAATATAAGCAAGTACTGCCTGATATATACCTCAGTAGAACAATTATGATGGTTAAATGCATATTTTTCATTATTTTCCATTGTTACCAATTGGTGCTTTCACATTAAATGAAGACACATTAACTTACTGTTATGCAAGATTTTTTTTTTCTTTGTTCCTAGCTTTTAGAAGCATAATTTATCCATCTCTCATTTGATTTTCTGACATTACACTCTCCTCAAACTCCCACTCACCCATACAAATTAAGTACATTATTAGCCAAGCAAGTCTCTTCCTAGCAGAATTTAAGTGAAAATTTAGCTGCTTATCTGCTCATATTCACAGCATTTTATCTGCAATTTATTAGCTATGAGCTATGCCTTGGAGTCACTTTTCAAAGAGATTAAACCATATTAGCTGTATTCATACCATTAAATCCATATGAAATTAATAGAAACACCTTCTTGTACTCAAGGTTTAACGTTTATCATGCTGCATGTTAACTGACCAACTCTTTTCCCTGTGAGAGATAACTAAATAAGTTGCTTTACATTAAACCAGTTTAACTTTCACAACTTCTACAACACACTGCTAAATTAGTTACATGTCCATTTCCTAGTTTTCATTTCAGGAATGTACGTAAACGTGGTTTTATTGTTCAGATTCAACTAACAACAAGGCATGCAAGAATTATAAGCAACATATTAAATTATATTGATTGCAGCACTGCAGTGCAAGTCAAAACAACTTGACTTCTCACACAGTGTGCTTCATCTGTGGTTTGAACCTGACTAAACCAGGTTAGAAGGGACCTTCTGGAGGTCTTCAAGTCCGCGCCCCAATCTCAACTAGTGCTACCATCTGCTCCGGAATTCGTCTTGTCAGGTTCTGAAAGTCTCCAAAGCTGGCGATTCCACCACCTCTGGGGAACCTCACTGTGAATGCCTCATATCCCGCCCTCCCTCCCAACAGAATTGCTTTTACTGCAACCTGTGACTGTTGTCTCTTGCAACTTTGCTCTAACACAGCTGATACTGCTGACTGCAACTCTTGGATCCCAGTTTTCACTGTTGTTTCATACAATACACAAACTTGCTCTTTAGGAAAGCTCCAAAACTGAAGTTCTCTAATGCAGAACTCTAACCCTAT
This sequence comes from Tetrax tetrax, assembly GCA_009806455.1. Taxonomy (NCBI): domain Eukaryota; kingdom Metazoa; phylum Chordata; class Aves; order Otidiformes; family Otididae; genus Tetrax; species Tetrax tetrax. The sequence continues at coordinate 190,247 of WHYT01017967.1, forward strand.
TTTGAAAGTTTCCATTTCACAGTGAAGTCTCAGATGTTGTTAAATTCCTTGTCTTAAATTTTTTCATAAACAATTTTAACCACTAAAAATAAGCTAAAAAAAAAATTGCAGCAAAACCAAACATCCACTATTTATCAGTTTACCATCCTTCACCATTACAGAATTTTACAGGAACAGGCCTCTAGGACGCAAAACTGAGGCAAGTTGTAGCATGCACACTGAAATACCACAGTTGATGCCTTTTTTGTTTCCTCAAGCAGTCATCTGCATTGATTGACAGAGCAGGATGAGGCCACTACACACTGCTACACGCAGGCGGCCTTCCCTTTTGCAATTTTTCCTCTGTAAGAGTGCTGCAAGCGCCTTTACCTACAGGCTGTTAAAAATCCAGGTATTTTCCCAAATGATCCTTTAACACTAGATCAACTCTGCTGCTATGTTGCCACATCATATTTGAAAAAGACACTCTAGAATCCCCAGAAAGTCTAAATTCTTCAAATTCCTCAGTCATATCTCAAATCACATTTTGCTCTCATTTCTAGTATAATTGATTGATTGGACTCAACAATTCAAGCACAAAACCCAAAGAAAACAGTTCACCTTCATTAAAATCAAACCCTGTACAATAAATACTTTATCCAGTCAGCAGGCACAGAAGTGAGAAATGTATCTGATTTAGAATTTAATGTATCATGATACAATCATCTTCTATTAAAGGTAACACATTTGCCTTCCCTTTCTCATTTATCTGAAGTCTCCTCAATCTTGAAGAATTATTTCGCATTTGCCATCTGCATTTACAGATGGTAATCATTATCTCTGTAACCCCTGACTTCAAGCAGACCTATACACAAAAGTGTATTAATAACATAACTGAAACTCAACAGTAAAAAATGTGATTTAAGAAAAAAATAAGTACTATTAGTGTCTCAATATTCTACTCTGCATAATCCAAGAAAGCACCATTTTAAACAAGGCTAATCTGACAGACAGAGATCAGTTGTCACTTCAGGGGTTTCACTCCCTTCCTTTAAACTAAGACATCTAAAGGTTTATTAAGTTGTATGAACCATCATTCTATGTGGTATAAAAAACATTTCTACTTATAAAGTGTTGGACAGTATAATACCATCTTACTTGTAGCAACAAAAATAAAACTACTCCATTCTTCCAGTAGTCCCAAAGGATTTCAGGTTTGGGGCGAGCTTTTTGGTTTTGTAGTGTTTTGGGGGTTTTTGCTGTTTGTTTGTTGTTCTTTGTTTGGTTTTGGTTTTAATACATAGATTCCAGCAAAATGTTTAAGTGAAAACTAGAAAAAAATTATTTTCCTACTGAACTGCAGAATAGATTATCAAAATAGAATATGCACCAGCACTGCAAGCAAGGCTTTGGTTCGTATTTATCTGACGAAGACACAGAAATAGTGTTCTAGTACTGGGGAAGGAGAACTCCTGTACAGTGTGTGAGTCTTATGTAAGTGTTCTCACAGATTGTAGGTGGTTGCTATCTTTCTTCACTGCTGAAGACAAATGCTTCTTTCTAAACATTTTGTCTTCAAAAGACAACGTATATTTCCTTAGAAAAATCTTACAAGGTGGGAAAATACATACTTCCCTGCCACTCGAGACGCCAGGACTGGTATTTTATTTGGCACAAACTGTGAAATCTGGATGACAGTTAGGTAGTAATCAGCTTTTATTTTAGAAATCTGCTGGAAAAACACAGTTCAAGAATCACAGTGCATTCAAACTCTGTCTCATTTACACCTGCAAGGAACTTGGGTCACTATACACAGCACATTATCAAATTACTAACAGTCACACCAGATTAGAGATTAGCAATACCAGGCTCCAGTACAGAATTTATTACAGAATCATGCTGTGAACACCAGCAGTCAAATTACCTAAGTTTAAGTTTCTCCATTTAGAAAACTCAGTAAAACGCTAAATGATATAGCTGGTAGTTTGTAATGCATCAGATTCTTTAGTGGAAAGAATACTAGAATTGCAAAATATTGGGTTTGTTTGTGTTTATTTTTCTTCAGTGTTTCAGGAAGCACTAAAAAATACACTTCAAAAGCTTAAGCACCACATCCAGCAAGTTAGCTTCCAGTTGCCAAGGAAGGTCATTTGCATTAAGCTCTTGGATCTCCTTGTAACATCTAGAAAGATTTGAGAATCTGTACAGCGGGGATGACAATCTCTAACACTAGAGTAGTAATAAGCATTTAGGGAACTGTTACGACTCCAACTATTACATCAATTTGAACAGTGAGCATTAACAATTTGCATCTGAGATAACGTGCTAAGTCACAACATGAGCCTAACTTTGCAATTCCTCTTTCTGTCTCCTAAAAGAAGGGCAAGAACTGTGCTTTCAGAATGCAGCTGGCCCTATCAAGTGCAGAGATATGCCTACAGTAAACTTCCTTTCTATACTTCAGATTAGTCGAGTTCCAGTAGTCAGACCCTTGGAACACTCAGTACCTCCTTTTTTTCCACAGGATCTATACTAGGAGGACTTGGACATAAACATTCAAAATATACAGGAACATTTAGCTCGGTGAACAACACAGTAACTGTAAGCTAAGAGAGTCATTTCCCAGAGAGGAGAACTGGGGATGAAACACTTGCTTCCAAGAGAGGAAGAGATACAGTGTTTTTAAGGGATGACTCCTCTTGGCATACTACATATCAGTAAGGTGTAAAAATAAAATTAAGAAACAAACAGTAGAGCTGGCTGCAGGAAATCCATCTCAAGACAGTTCCTGGAGCAACACTAAATCTAGGTGTCTGCTACAAAGACAATAATGCTCCTCAGTCTGGTATATAATGGCTCCTCTGTGACCTCTAAAATGCAGTGTGTTCCATTTCGCAGACACTAGCACATATCCTACATACACAATTTCATTTTAGCTGTGCTTACATCCTATTATAGGTCTGAGATCTTATTATATTCCTACATGAAAAGCTACTGGAGCTACCTTTGTAATTGCTCTGAATACCTTTTTCTGCATGTCCATACACAATTTTTTTTTTCCCTCCAAACTCTATAGACTACTTATATTTAGAAAGATAAATAATAACAACAAAACTTTGGAATACTTACAAAATATCTTAAAATCACTTAAACCTACTCTTCCAAATCACTAACCTGTCTTTTACACCAAGTCTCATATACTGGTGTTTTTAAAATAGTAAAGATATAAAAACCAAAAAATAACCTTTTGCATGTAGCACTGCAATTTTAACAATAAAATTTTATAGAAAAGTGCTATAGAAAAGGGGTTTGGGGTTTTTTTTCTTTTTTTTCACTTTCTCGGTAGGTTTCAAACCCACTTACTGAAATAACACTTAAAACCAGTACAGATGAATATACACTGAGTACAAATTGAACACAGACATGGCAAATACCTGCTATTAATAATAATCCAGATTATTGGTAAATTAACTATATATGTTTATCTGTTTTATCATTGACATTCATTATTTCACTGATGGGAGAAAATGTCTCAAATTAAGTTTGCTTCTGTTGCAAGAACAATGCTTATTCTGTTGAGATTTCAGCCCTTCATTTTATGTATTCCACAGTGGATTAAAAAACAAAAATACGCTTTTAATTAAAAAAAGTCCTGAAAATATTCAACCATTTTTGTATTCCACTTCACACAGTATGCTGCTGTTCCTTCTCCCAAAGAGAAGCAGCGTCACTACAGCTGACAACTTGGTGCTGCTTGCAACTTCTGCAGTTAGGTTCTCACACGACTTCTCTCATTAAAAGTATTCTGGATACAGTATATGAACTTAGAAATGAAAACTGACATTAAATTTTTATATTGATAGAGAAATTGTAATCGTACAGTTAAAATACAGCATTGCTATATTAATCAATGAAGATAAATTTTGTGGTACAATGCGCAGCAACGAGGGCTTATCATACAGCTATTTTTACAAAGGTAATTAGGCAAAAGCTGAAAAAGATGAGAAATATCAACGGCTGACTAACTATGAGTAATCACCTTGGATTATGCATTATCAGACGCTCACTGTTACTATTCATTTCTTTAAAAAAGTGTGAAGAAGCGTATGAGGTCCTGTCAGGCCGCTTACCATACCAATAATTGGAATGACATGCTTCTTAAAGGAGCATGGAGTCAAGACTGGACTGATAAATATTTCAGATAAATTTCCTCTTTTATTTAATCCATTATTGAGATTAAATTTTGTAACTGTCTATGCTAGCTAAATTAATATCACTGAGCAGATGCTAGAAGACCTCCAGAAACTCATTTAACATTTTTGCATATTTCGATTACAATGCCACACTGAGATTCTCTTTACTAATTCTCAGAAGGAAATCTCTAAATCTGAAGTCTTTGGAATGATTAAAGTCTGAAAAGAAATAAGCTATACTAGCAAATGCACACCATGAATGATGTAAATTATAGAAAAATACTTATGTCTGGACAGATGCAGGGGATGAGTAAACAGAATACTAGATGATACATTCCTTCCTGTACTATCTCCAGGGGAAAAAAAAAGGTACCTCATAATACCTCATAATGGGAGATGTGGCATGCTAAGTGCAAATTAATTATCAGGCAGAGAGTGTGGGTCTGTGATGAACAAAGGCAGCCTCCCACAGCTCCCTTACAGCGTGGGGAAGCTAAAGCCTACCCTGTTGCTGTATAGGGCCATACAGACTATTTACTTATTCTTTTTTCACATTACTGCCTTCTCAAAACTAACCTATGCACATAACGTTTGGTAAAACCGTCTGGGCTTCACATAACCCTTCAGTGGAAAGGATACAACTCACAGGAATGTTGTGAAGCCTAGTGTTTAAATACTGTAAGGTCTCATAAAAATGTTTTAAGTAGGTATATTACAATTACCTTCTGTGTTCACACTTTGTGGGCTTTAACATGGTAATTAATAATAAAATTTATCTGAGATGGTAAAGTTCTTACAAATATTTTAAGTTAAGCAAGCCAGGTTCAATCTGTGTAATATTCAAGTAACTAAAATAAAACCAATCCCTTCAGATGTAAGTAATGTTTGAATTGTTTTCTGATTATATAAAACTTTTGAAATCTACCATCTCCCTTTAAGAAACCATTATGAAAATAACTTTGCAACAGGCACAAAAAAAAAAAAATTAAAAATTATATTTTTTTTTTAAAATCAATAAACGAACGGTCTGATGGACCAAATGAAAAAGTAGAGTCTAAGATTAGCTGCCTCTTAAAGACAATACACAGTCAATAACCTTCTCTGTAGAAGAGTCTGAACTGGTTCCTATTCTGTCATGTGAGAGAGAGACATGGCCACCTAGGTAGCTGTGCAGGCTATTTAAACCAAGCATTGAAGCTAGCATCTACAATCCATCAGAACATCTTTTAATATACCCTCGTGATGCAATGCTTTGTAAGTGGGAGCTACGTGTCACGTAACTTACAGTACAGTACTGTTTCTAGCAGAAAGCTCATAAAGACTTAACTCATGTTGAAAACTCTGAATCATGATAAGAAGGTATGGTATTTCATCTACAACTACTAAGTCCATCCTTCCTAAGAGCTGCTACCTAAGCAATCAGTAGCAACACTTGGGAACAACACTTAAAGGCATAATAGATAAACATTGTCCTATGACTTGTTGTAAACAAAGGACTCCCAGATACAATCTTCAACAATTTTTTACATTTAATTACCTTATAAGCAGACATAATTTTATTTAATCTCACCTTTTTTGGTGGGTATTCTTAGTCAACAATGCTCATATTGAAGCAATTTAAGTAATTCAGCTGGATTAACTTGATTAAATAAATACAAAGCTGTTACAGCACACATCATCACTAGTTCTATTAAAATAAACAGCTTCATAAATACTTTAAACTAGAAAGGTAAAACATGAAGTAATACCTTGTTTAGATGTTACACACATGCACACACTGTGCATGGAAATATGCCATTTGCAAATGCTCAGAAAAATCTAAACATGATGTTCCTGTATTTCGGTCTACGAAGATGATGCTGGTTAAGAATATTTTACATTTGGTTTAATACTCTACTAAAATTTAAAATGCCTGTATTAACACTGCCAGTAAATTAATTTAGACTCCACTTAGCAAACAACACAAGGTCAGTTTTGTAATACCTAAATTTAGCAAGACAAAAAAACCCCAAACAAACAAAAACCA
>WHYT01017967.1:225776-292320 GCA_009806455.1 Tetrax tetrax
CTATGTTATTCACAGAAGCAAAGTAAGTTGGTTGAAACTGTCTACAGATGTAGAGAGAATTATTTAAAGCTTGATCCGCATTGGAAGATTTATAATTCCTGTAACCATAAGGATGGCTTACATGTTGCAGAAATGGACAGCATTTGCTCAGTAAACCCTTCATCTTACACCAAGTTAAAGTATTTGAGTGCTGCTGTTATTATTTGACATTAAGGTAAAGAAACATTACTGTAAATAAGACATACAAATTCAGAAGTAATAGAGACTGTATAATAAAGTAGTAACTTAGCTTGAATTACATACTTACTAGAAACAATAAGCGAGCACTACCCTCACAAACTGGCTATTAAAAACCTTCTGCTGTACAGAAACCCCAAATTAAATTACAGTGTTGAATACATTAACTAGAAGATGGTGAGGTTTTCAGCCATTCCTATAACTTTACACACAGTTATATGATGATGTTGTGATTATTCTCAATATTTACCTAAACTATATAAGCCAAAGTACAGAAACATTGGAAATTTATACATACTTCCAAGTCCCAAACAAACAACCTGTTAACTGATCAACTTTGCTTTCGGAGCAATTCCTCAGTATTCAGTGACAGCAAGTATTATGAGCACTTCCACTACATGCAAGTTGTATTTAAGTTCTGGATTTCGTTTGCAAAAATATATTTATCAGTATGAGTTCATCTACTCCTCTGGAGTACAAGCATTGAATTTTGCAATTTTACTAAATAAAAAAAATTAAAAAATAATCAAAAAAAAATCCCCCACTTTGTACTACTGAAAAAACTTAAAAATTAGAACTGACATGCAAGCATAGCTTCATTGAAAACTCTGCATTCAATTTCACAGCAAATGCTGCTGCACAGTGATACTAAATCGACGACAGTTTGAATTTATCTATTTTCAGAATTTTCTTACTAGGAGTTTACATAAATTTATTTCCTTCCGTTGGACATGAAGGAGGCACAAGTATAACTACGAGAGGAAAATGCGTGAACAAGTGTACTGCCATCCAAAAAAGTTATTTTATTGAATTAATAGTAATAATGGCCATACAAAAAAATGGCCATTATTAATAGTAATAATGCCATCCAAAAAAGTTATTTTATTGAATTAATAGTAATAATATTACAATTGAATTAATAGTAATGCTATATCATTACTAAATGGTGTCAAGAGCTGATTCAAAAGATGTTTTAAATTATTTCCTAATTCACACAGTTTACAAGCCTCTAACAATAATGTTATAAATATACTAAATATATTGATAGAGAGTATAGCTGTACAAAGAGTACAACTCACATACTGAAAATCATTAGCAAAACATTAAGGCATTTCATTTGGTTACCTGTCTTTAGTTGTATTTTCCATGGAAAGATATTTTTAGGATGATTTTTTCAACAGAGAAAAGCCTAGAAAATAACCTACCAAGTAACATGATATTATAATGAGAAAACAAACGCTCCAAAATAGTTGATTTATATCAGAATAACACACAAATGGTACAAGTTAGACCAACCATAATGAACATAAAGATCACATTAATTTCTGTATAGTAATTTCAGCATATTCAGCAAGCTCTGTTTTCAAAATACACACATTTCAAGGCCCTTGTCTGCCTGATTACCACCAAAGAAAGATTATAAAAGCACAAACGCTCTCCTTTGCTTTCATATTTCCAAAGTCACTTATACACAAGAATGTAAAGTGATGACTAAGATGGCTCATTCACAACACACAAAAATATTGGTAACACATACAATTTATGCAGTGTTTCAAAACACTAAATGAGATTAACAGTGACATCACATGTTCTCTCAGATAAAGTTTAAGTAAAAACACCAACTAAGACCATAATTCACAATTTACACTGAATACCTACCAATGAAAAAGATTATCTATACACAAAATGGCAACTGTAACACTGTGGTGCAACAGGAATACATGCACCACAATGACATTCATACACAGATTTCTTTATCACAGCTATTACTTTCCTAAAGCTTTACTAACATGTGGTTCTAAATCCTGAAAAGCTTTCAGCACGTGTTCAACTTTGTGCAAGCCATTTAGTCTCATAAACACATGCTTAAGGCTTTACTGGATTACAACTTTACCAAACAATATATTTTCATTTTTAAAAAAAGGGGAACAAAATTAGTGATTGTGCCAGCAATGTAATTAGACAAAACGTCAGTAGCTGGAATTCTGTTTCTTCTGGAGTTTTGGGTTTGGTTTTCTGGGGGTTTTTTTTTGGTATAGGAAATACTGAGAAACTTGCCACTTGATGAGATGCACAAACCACTTATGGGTATTAACTGGACTTTACTGGAATATACTAACAATTTGAAGTCTATTTTAATTAGTTTCTCTGCTGAATTGTAATGAGCTACCTCTTTTACATTTCTAATGAAGAATAACTGGCAAACTAATTTTAATGTCTCTAGAATTTTTTATCAAGTTTTTGGCAACTGTTCCCTAGCATTCCAGCAGACTTCTAACATCAGAAACAAAATGTGGAAATATAAATACAATTGTCCATCCTTTTCAGGGGTATAAATCAGGGCTAATTATCTTATAAATTCACAGTTTGAGAAGGGTAGAAAACCAGTGGGTCTTGTCTTTATTTTTAGTGTTTTGTTCATGTGCGTTTCACTAGTCAGTGCGAAGATCAAAAATTAGCTTAACTATGACTTCTCTCACTGTTGCTTTTGGCACCATGCCCAGGTTAAAGCCAGTTTTCAAACATTTAATTAATGGCTTTAGCCATGTACCCAAATATGAAACCTTAAAATACTGTCTACTGAGTCAACGATCACAGAGATTCAGTTTATTGCACAACTGCGAAACTGTTATATTAACATCTGGATTTAATAACAGTAATCTGAACACTTTAATAAATTCTGTAATGTGCATTTGCTTTGGAGTTTCAGGATATGGAAGATTTTTGTGGCTGTGGCTTCGACAGAGCCTCAGCAACACCAAAGAGTAGTTTTACAGCAGCTGTCAATCTTTACCACAGAAGAAAAGTTTGGAAAACTTTTATTCCATAATTAAGAATATGCAATTTAGGCTCTTGAACTTCAGGTGATAAAAATGTGATTAAAATGCTTAAGAAACAATGCCAGGAAAACTGTTTCACTGTGCTCAATGCAGCACAGAGTGATTTCATTTAAAGAAGCAAACCTTGACAACATTCACGGTTGTCACGTGCAAATAGGTTTCATTTAAGTTGTTGATCTCTTTTTTTAGGCATGCTGCTAAAAAAGTAGCAGATGCATTCACAGTAAGAAACAAAGGTTACCAATTTACTAAACTAAGACATCAGGTGAACTGGTTTGCCAAGTCTAATCAAACTGGCTCTTCTTCATGTAGCCTGAATGCAGTCCTGAAACACACCTTAAGTTAAAGGAAGCTGCCCTAACTTTAAGTGTTTCCCGTGGCTAATTTTGTGCCTTACACTGCAGTGCTGGGGTTTGTTGGAATACATCAATGCTCCAGATACTTATCACCCGCTGTGCGTATCCAGGAAGTTTTGTGCATCTTGCTGTTCTTCCATTCTTTGGAGCAGTTCTTAGCCATTGAAGTTGTGTGTAGTGTCTAGCTTTTTCTGTAGAGGTGGAGCCAACGCTCTGTTTTGTCTAAGAGGGCCTTCAGTAGAAATTATCAAGGAGGCTTTAAGCTTGATGTTCTGTCTCGGTTAGCCTGAAAATAAAACAACTCCTCCCACTCCCCCAACAAAGCCCTTCTTCTCATACAAAATACAGGGAGGGAGAGGGTAGGATCAGAATTTTCCCCATTTTGGTACCAATTTAACATCAGAGGCACACAGTTCCAAAACTCAGAATGTTTTAGTTGATATAACCTAAGTTCCTTATTTTACTAAGCTGGTTGAGTTCCTTCCTAATACCTATTGAAACAGCATCCTTACCACAGCCAGTAAACGTTCTTAGTTGCTCCCTCTGAGGAAGAAGTTTCCTCTCCTCATCTATAACTGGATTTATTTAATCAAAATCCATTGGGTTCTGTTGGTACTTTGGAAGTGCTGTGCTGTTAAGTGGTCTGGTGCTACGCTGGTACCAGCCTGAGTCACTGCAGAATAATGTTAAAAATAAACAAAATGCTATATAGGCCAAAGTTTTGTCTACCAATATAAAAACTGTTAATATTTAGAAAAAGTCTAACATAATCTGTGAAGGTTTTGCAAGCCTGACAGTCCTTTATCAACATAAGAATGTTTAAGTCAAAATTCTAAGAGGTGATTAAAAAACTCATATCAAATGGCAAAGCAAAAACATCAGAATAACTTGCCCTTAGCTTATGTAACATAGGACATAGGTACAACATATCCTCAAATTCCTGTTTGTATGAGAACATATCTCTTGGAAAAACCTTCCATTTTAACAGGATTATAAAACCAGCACAATTTAAAGTGATACACTGCTCATGAAAAAATAGCAGCTTTATTTAAAAAAACCCTGTATTTAGGAAGTTGTTACTGTTTCAAGACATAGCACTTACCTTGTATTTCTAGCCTCCTTCTACAGTGTCTGTTTCAGCACATTTCTGGTCAATTGGAAAGAAAAGATAGAAAAAAACAACAATCACAAACATGTCACAAGGATTCTTTATTTTAAAAGTTATATATTCTACTCCACCTAAGAAATGAAAACTTTAAGAATACAAGTTGCTTTTTTTTTCCCCAGTTTTTGCAGGTTTTTGATGATGAAGTATCTTATTAGGTTAAAAATACTTAAACTAATTTCAATATGCTCTAAGGTCACTTTCTAGCACCTTTCATATGACTAATCAAATTCTAACACACCAATTATTTGTCCTTCCAGTTACCTCTGGCAAGAAGAATAGTGCTAAAGATGCATCACCCACTCCTTTTAACTCAACTACCATATATTAGATCAGGCCTAGCTCCTTCTTGTAATTCCTTAGAGCTGCAATATCTTCACACTTGGAAGTTTAAGTGCCATTTATATCTAAGCACTGTAACTTCATTTAATAACATAAATATATATTTAATCTTCTACAGATTCCAATACAAAGGAACCTTTATAAAGAAAAAGAAAAGGAAACTATTCAAAACCACATTCTGGCTTTTTGCTATGACAACTCAAACATATTTGTTCTGTCATCAACATTTAATTTATCAGCGTATTTTAGAGTGTTTGTGTACAAATATGCATATATAGACACATGATTATGTCAATGGAAACCTACTGCATACTAAATTTAGAAAAGTTTTTCTTTTAAATCACAGTTATCTTTAAGGCTGGCATTTATTAAATGCCATTTCATACAACATCAATGAAGTTTTCCAGCTTTGACTTTGAAACCATAGGTATCAGCCTAAAAGGTCCCACACATTGCTCAGCCACACAATGTTGCTTTTGTTCTGAGACGAATACTAACAGATAAGGTTTTTCTTCTTTTAAAGGTTTGCACGCCCAAAGGCTGCAGCTGATGTTATGGTTTCTATATATATCAGTAAAAGAGGTTTAAAAATTAGACACATAAAAAACCAGACCAAAACACACAAGAGGAAGAGGTTACAAGACAGAAATGCCAAAAAGGCCTAAAAAAAACCAAACAAAAAAACCCCCAAAAAATAAACAAAAAAAACCCCACCCCAATAAAAGGTATTCCCTCTTCCTTCCAGTAATTATTTAATAAGTAATCTAAACGCTGTTTAAAAAACCCCAAAACCCAAAATCACAACTAAGTACATTCCCTATCCATTATCATAATAATCCACAATTTCATCAATTACCTAATTTGATTTCTAGGCTAACATGCAAAGGCTCAAATTTCTTGAACATTTTATGTATATAAACACTAAATTTGTCTGAATATCTGTATATTAACCTTCATCTTTAAAGCTTTTTTATAGTAACTCATTTAACAGAATCCTGCAAATTAAAAATTGAGAATTCTAAGGTGATTTTTGTGTTACTGCACAAGTGCTTCTAAAAATTGACTCTAAAAATTGTATCAAGTCCAGTTTTCTAAATTTCTCCAAATACAACCAAATCGTGAAAGCTGTTCTGCACTTCCAATAACATACTAAGGATGTCCAGCTTTCAGACGTTTTTATTTTCTTAATAACTGGTGTGATTACCAGACAGGACTCTGTCAAGTTTTAAATGCAAGTTATGCCACAAAATCATAATTTGCCCTAACTAATTGCACAGAAAAGAAAACTTCAGGAAGGAACTAGATAAAAAGTCAAACATTAAGAAAATAATCTTATTAAATGCCAGCTGTGCCTTTGTGGAGAGCTTTAAAACATCAATTAATTCAAAACCTGGGCATTTTTCCATCATAAAGGGAAAGACTTAGTGAGAGGAAGAAGTGTAATCACCTTCCCATAAACATGAACTTTAGAACATGCCGTACTCACAGCACAGTAAGCTGGGTTTTTTTTTTTTCTCAGAAAGTGACTGACATTAGTCTAAACCTTTTACATATACTGAGAGAAAAGTTATGAGATTTCACGGTGCTTGCTGTTTCTGAAATATGCACGAAAAGATCATTTTCTGATATTTACTTCACATGAAACAAATTATTCACTTTCTTTTAAATTCTGTCGTTTTTATTTCAGCTACATTGCCTGCTGCAGCCATGAAGTCCTAGTATTACCTCTCTCGACTGCACTGCAATAGCTTAACAGCAGTTTTCTGCACCACATACTTATAAACCAATACAAAAACCGTATAAATGTAAAAAAGGCAATGTATTTGCTGGCACAAAGGAAAGGCACTGCAGCACAGCTCTTTACCCTGCTCCCTCCCTTGCGAAAAATGTCACTCTCACAAGCGCTGACCAATTTACCTGCACCTGAGAGCTGTGCGTTACAATTGCTGCAGTTGCACTTATTTCACGTACCAAACGGATTAACCAAGAGCCATCTAAACCCTGTGTGCCTCACAACTAACAAACCAAACCCTTTAACAGTCCCTGGTCTAACGACAGCTGCTCTCTTACCAGGTAAGCGAACCTACGCTGTGGTTGCAGGAGTTGGGCGATCAAGGCCAAAGGGTCATTGCTTTGAAGGAGGAAAAGCTTCCCTTTCAATGCAGGTATTTCTAAGGCCAGGCCCTGCAGTTATGCCTTTCTGCCCACAGGCCCTGTACCTCACCTAGGAGATCGTGTGCCTTACTAGAAGAACACTAATGAAAAAGAAATAAAATCGTGACCGCAGTGCAACACAATGCAGATCTACCAGGGTAGGCACGGCAGAAGCGGCGCTGGGCAGGCTCCAGAGACACATCGCGCAGCAGGATGCGGGAGGTCCCGCTCCGGCCGCCTCCACCTGCGCGGACCCCGCAGAGCTGAGGAGACGCCGCCGCCGCCGCCATCACGCCCCCGGGAGCCAGCCCCGCGGGGATCCTGCCCTCCGCCGGCACTGGAGGGGGCTGGCAGCGGCGGCCGCCCCTCCTGGCGCGCGGCCACGGCGGCGAGGCGCGCTCCCACACGCCCCAGCCTCCGTAAAATGGCTCTGGCAGGCGCGAGCGGGCGGCCACCGGCGGGCGGGGCCGCGCAGCAGCCTCTACCAAGGGGCCAGCCGGTTCGCGGCGGCCGCTCACCGCCCTCCCTCCCGTCCTCGGCGGCGCGCCGGCCCCGACCCCCGCGGGCGCGGCACCGCGGTTAGCGCTGCCACCCCGCCGCGCGGCGGGGGCGAGCCGCGGCCGCCACCGCGCCCGTCACGTGACGCGCGCTCCCCCGCGGACCCCGCGTGGAGGAGCCCGGCCGAAGCGGCGGCACCGTCCGGCCCCCGCTCGCTCACCCTCGCTCGCCGCCGCCGCCGCGGACATGTCCTCTCGCGAGCTCTGCGGCCGAGACCGCCCTCGGGCGCGCGCCCCGGCGGTTGGCCCGCGGGCGGGGGCGGGGAGGCCGCGCGCGCTGGCGCTCTGCGGCGGCCTCACACGTGTGGGAGGCGGGGGGGGCGAGGAGGCGGGAAGGAGGCGGGGCGGCTGCATCCGGGTACTCGCGCCGCTCGGAGCGGGGAGAGCCGAGCGGGGGTCGCGACGGGGTGGGTGTTGCCTGCCCTGGGCGCCCTCCAGCCGCTGTTCTGAAGGCGTCCTCGGGGGTCCCCGCCCCGGGGCCCGAGGTGAACCGCAGCCCCCTCCTCACGGTGGCCCTCGGCCGAGCTGGCGCCCCCCGAGGGCTGGTACCGCCGCGCTGTTGCAGGTGCCTCCTCGCTCTGGGCGCACCTGGCCTGTGGCCGGAGGGTCGCGCCAGACGAACCCCGCGCCCCGGCCCGGGGGCGGCAGGGCCCAGCCGAGGGGCCCGGGGCTCGCCGGGGTTTCTGCGGCGCTGAGGAGAGCACGCGTCCCGCCGCGGCCCGGGGCTGTTCCCGCAGAGCTTTCCAGGTGCTGCAGTCGCACGAGTGTGAAATTCGGAGCAAAACTCAGGGTACGGCTTCAAACTTAGTCTGTGCAAACACACCTAAACAAGATGGGACCCATAACTCCTGTATTTTCCCTTCGGGCTTAACTATAAATGTCTGAGGTGGCTGAGCTTGATCAAACATCAAACCAATCGGGATGAAAAAAAGCGCATTTCTCAGGAGAGGTACGCCTAACAACGTGCAATAGAAAAAATACGCATTCTGCAACCAGAATGTGAGCCTGCACGCAGGTAATAATTAGTTTGTTGCACGCAGTGTGCAACACTGTGCTCACCGCAGTGAATGTCTCACAACAAAAGGATGTTCACTGATGCCGAGCCAGTACTATTCCATAACTACACTGCATCAGGCATGTAATATGCAACTCTGCTTTTGTTTTGTATTTTTTTTAGCTCACGCATTAAGAACTGAGCTGCTGCTTGGTACAACAATCTAATATAGATTTTTTTATTATTTGCAATTTGCTAATATCCAGGAGCTTGCTAGAAAACTGTCTTGTGCTTATGCTACATGGTAACAGAGCAAAACATGGTTCCCTGCTCCAATGAGTTATTCAATGCGTTTGTTCAGCAGTGATACCACAGGCAAATGGAACACATACATGCATTAAAATAAAGTCAGTTTTTAATTCCTTGTAATTTTAAGTTGCTAAACATTCTGATATGATTGTAGACTAGCTCTTCAACATTGAACAATTGCTTGTTCAAATTATTCAGGTGAGTTGGAAAGGTTATTATTGGTTTGGCTTTTCAAAACATGGGTACATCTCTCTTACATTCCTCTAGATTACAGATAGCTAATCAGATTTTATCCAATTTCAGAAACAAACTAAAACCAGCAATGATCTGGAAACTTAGCAGTGAAATGTGTAAAGATCTCAGTAAAAAATTGTAATTTCCTCCATATTTACTTCCGTCACCCTTCAAATAAAATAGTTCAGATGTGAGTCTGCTGTTACAACCAGAAATGCAAACAGCTATAAATAAGTACTCAATTCAATGTAATAGCATTTATTTAGTCAAATTAGGATTATAAAGCAATTAAGGTGAAATTGAATGAAACCAATTTATATGTGAAATTTCAGATTTCTAAGAAAATGGAAAAAAGCTGTATAATCGCAGAGATTAAGATCTTAGGCCTGCTTTGCGATTGTATTATTTGGAGAAGGTCCTAAAACTTTTGCAGCTAAGGCAGAGAAATGATAGACATACAAATTCAATGGATGTCTGTTGTATCCAAACATCATTTTCTCAAACTGAGAGAAATTATACTCTAAATTCAGGATAAATTATTACATAAGACCAGTCAACGATTGCTGTTAAGAAAAACAGCAGAAAAAGTAATGGAGGTGTACGTAACAGGGAAGTGGGTGAGACTGATACAGTTAAAAAGAACTGTGCAGTGGAATGACTGTCGGAACATATTTAGTTCAAGGCCTTTTTGCATGGAAAAATGCTTTTAACATGGTCAGAAATTTGTAGGCATTGATTAAAGATGTTTACAAACTGATTATATTATTCAGCAATATTTGTGTTTTAACACAAACCAGAGATTCTGCTGAACATAAGTGCATTTCTATTTTTCACATTTAGTCTCTAAGAACAAATCAAGGAGGCTTCATCCAGTCATCCCAATGACCATGCCTAGAACACTTATATTATCCTTCAAAATAAATAAATATTTGGTGCTGCCCCATCCTATATAATCTTCTAATGTTTTGGGAGTAAGAAGTTGTTCTAGAGAGTTCTAGAAAAACTAATAATTAAACAACAAAAAAAATCCTCACCTACAAATTCAATAGTGCAAACAAAACTGAAAGTAATTGAGGGAAAACAGATTTATAATGTAAATTCTAGCAAAGATTTTTGAGTGTGAATGGTACTGAAGATGAAATGTCAGATAATTAGGCCGAGGAAATTATGTTATGACTTTTTTCTCCTTTAAATGCACTGAATAACAGGAATATTTGCTGTATTAATCCTCTCAAAATGGTTTCCATTCACAAAGAGTTCTTTCTTTTCTGTTTTCCTGAAAACACAAGACATCCCTTTGCTACAGAGAGATTACGTTGACAAAGTTCAATCTGCCTCTTCACCTTTTTTTTTCCTTTAAGTTAGCCAACACATTGAAACACATTTAAGAAACAAAAATATAAAAAGATTACCTGTGATTTCAGGTGATGGTAACATGTAAATAATATTTCTATCTTGTCTATAAGAATTGAAATTATATCATTATTGCAGAAATGCAGATTATCTCTCTACCAAGTGTGCAAATATGGAGAAACAAGTATGTACAAGAACATTGTGCAAGAGGTGTAAAATCTCTTCAATGTCACAATACAGTCTAGATTATTCTAGTTATTTCAACTGCTGCATGTATTAAAATATTTTCAATTAATTGATTAGAAGGGTATAGGCATGGTTCATGTTAGGCAGTATCTTGCATATTCCATGGTGAGGAATACTACAGAACACTGAAAACCTGAAATCCGGTGTCAGAGACAGTGTTAAAAGGTTGACATTAAACACAGCTGATAATAATTTCTTTAAGATGTTTGTACCTTTTAAAACAACGTGGTGATACTAGCCAGTGAAAATTTAAAGCAGCAAATAACTACTTGAAAACATTTCTCCCTTGAAATTCCTCTGTGGAAATTGTCCAGCTCCACACAATAGCTCTTGTCTTTTGAGTACCACCTTTCCTGTCTTGGGCATGAACATGTACAACATTTCCTTCTTACTACAGAAAAGTTCAACTAGAGCACTTGGTATTTGCTTCCAAGAATAACAATGAACTCTATATTCCCTTTCTTACAAAAGAAGTGAGCGGAGGTACGATGACTTTAACTGCTAGAGAATGCTGGTGTTTGAAAAGATGGACCTAGCTCCCCTGTTGCTTTCAAACTAATGTCCTGCTATTATAAACTGCTAAACATGAAAAGCAATATCAGTATTTTAATATGCAAATTAATGCACAACTAAAAATATTTGTTGTGATTTGTAACAAAGATGTATTTCACCATGCAGTGGAAAGCTGTATATTTTAGGGAATAATTGCTTATTTAATGAAACAAGGCAAAATTTTTTTAAAGTTCCTCAGAAACTACAGATGCTTTTCAGTTCTAGTACAGGCGTTATAGAAAAAAAAATTGATTGTTTTGGAAATGTAAACACTGTGTTCAGATTTATTAATAAGGACAGACAATTCATTATATAAAACATGCAGTAAAAATATTCTATAATTAATTTTAGATGAGCACAAGAATTATCAAATTGCCCCATACTGTTTTGTGTGGTTTTACACATTTCAAAATCACATCAATTACAAGAGTAGCGGTAAAGTCATTAGTGTGCTTGTCTGAGATGTATCTGTAAAAATCTTGCATATGACACCTCAAAATAATTTTAATTTTTTTCCAAAAGCTTTCCAGCAGTTCTTTTCTTGAGCATATTCGAAGAGAGGGGGTTTATTATATGTCTTCTAGACCAACAAGTCCATATATGAGTTGATAAAGAGAAGAAGCTGTTGTCCAGAAATACTAAGAATGTCCTACCTGTATATGTAGCTCCATATGACCGTGGAATTTCACTGCCGTTAGTGCATAACCAGTGCATCTGGTTGACTAGTTATCAATAGTATCTTGCTAGTGTTATAAAAAGCCATTGTCTTACAATGCCTATATTCTGCAGATCTTCTAGTCTATTTTTCTTTTCCTTATACATAAATATTTGGTAACTATATACAAGAATCACACTAGCTTTCTGGGGAGGAAATTAATATACATCACTCAATAAAAACACATTCTATGTAAACTCCAGCAAAGAATTTTTAAAAATGTTGGTGTTCATTTTCAAGCAGTGTTTTTTTCGTTATCCTGATCTTCAGGCACTGTGATGGTCATTTGTAACATCCTTCCCAATAAAGCCCTTGAAGCCTGTATCTGCCAACACAAATAACTGAAGTATTTTGTTTAAAACGTAGCCAAATTGATGCTGTTTCAGAGACAAGCTCTGAAGGGTAACCTTGCCAACCACAATTAGCACCCACTCAGCCAAAGTGTGTCATACAGTTACACCTCTCTACAAACAGAAATGCCATATAAATGAAACATATTAAACATAAGAATGTAAATTTATTTTTTGTTATAAAGGGCATAAGAATGTGTTGAAAGTGTTAAGAAATTTAAATGCCACTTTAGACCACGTTGGAAATATACCGTCATTGAAGCACTGAAAATAATATATTCATAAATATAAAATAAATTTCTACACATAGGGTTAAAAATTAAACATTTCAGAGAATTTCTGTAAATCTGCCTTTACCCAGGAGCACCAGTGAACCACTTAATTTGTATTTTTTTTCTGTCAGGTTGCAATTAGTACATAGGGTATGAGCTTTTTGCTCAACATGAATGGTTATTGAATGATTAACATTTAAGAGGTTTAATTACATGTTATTAGAATTCAAATGCTGAGAAAAGCATTTTGTAATACTTGTTCACTGTTCCAGGTATTTTTTCAGTTTTTTTCCAGCGTATCTATGGGGCATCCACAGTCCACAGAGGAATAATTAACATTGCACTCAGGAGAAGTTCAAATACAGGATATGACTGCAGAAATTGCTTGTTGTTAGGAAATTTTGATCATGTCCAAGCTACAGGAAAAAGGAGGATATAGAGGAAGCTTTCTAGTAACAGACATGGTTACCTTATTTTCACTTTCCAAAGAGATAAATCCCTGTTTCTTTGAGTAGGTCCTTAAGTAGGGGATATCTTAGCTGTTGCAAGCATCTATCATCTGTGCCCTTTCATAATTTTTGGCAAGTCATATCCTCAAAGATTTGGACTACCTGCAGAAAAATAAATGCAATTAAAAGCCTTGGCTTCTAAAGCCAAGAATCAACTACATATTTGATGAAGGATATTTAATTTTTGGGTTAGAATTCATTGAATAAATATCACAGTTTTGTCATATCACTTGCAGGATTACAGAAGAGTAGTGCAGTTAGCTTACAATTGAGCAAACTATTTTGAAACTAGGATGAGAAATATGGCTTCTGTTAGTGTCATATAAATAGTAATCATTGTATTCCAATATATTCCTTACTGGTTAACTTAGTAGGTTGGTTAAATAAGTATTCTTAATTTGAAACAGCCATGTTACAGAAACAGTAGGCTGACCTTAGCTCTGCTATAATTTTTTCTGTATTCTCTAGAGAAACTTACAATGATTTTAGCCCAGTGATTATACAGAGGGGACTCGATGTCCGGAAGCAGTGATCTTGCAAATGGTTTTAGTCTCCGTTGCCAGCTGTAGTCATGCTGATCTTACTGAATGGAGCTCACTGGAGGCCATCAGTGGGTTCTTGTAAAAGAAAACAATATTACACTTAGGGTTACATCTGAGAAAATGATTATAACTGATGAACGTTTGCTGTTACTACTTTAGGCTGTAGCACTAACAAACAGAACTTTTTTATATTCATTGTAAATTCAGTCTTGCACTGAAGCTTGAATAGTCTGCCACGAAAAATAGATATTTATTAATGGCATTTAAATTCTATTTTTTCATTTGTGTTTGCCAGTTGAATGTTAATGATATTAAGTATTAAAAGCTTAGAACCTATGTTTTTACTTTCTCCAGATTAAAGAGCAAACAAACCAACTGGCAAACGTTAAAGTTGAACCTTCATTAAATATTTTTGTTTCTGAAAAAACTGAAGATATCTATAATCTTCTGAAATTCAAAGTTAAGTGTAGAAATAAGTGCAAGTAGAATACTGGTTTTGAACTTTTTCTTAACCTGTGAAAAATACTGAGGTCTACACTTGATCTGCCTTCAATGATGATAGTAATGCACAGGTTGTTATATAATATCGTTTTGTTTAAGAAGTAGTCATTGTCATTGATTATAACCAAATTGCCTAAACTTTTTCTATAGCTAGGTTTTTCTATAGAACTTGAATGAAAGGTGTATCTGTAGTGTTTGAAATATTAGCATGCACAGTTGTTTCTTATATTTTTAACTGAGTTTTTGATTTGCTATTACATGTTGTCTCCTAAAAAGCAGAAACCAGGAGTCAAGTATGGCTCAACAAAAATGGTTCATTACAATCTGCCAGCTGTACACGTAGTCTGGCTATATGGTTTATCCCAATCTTTCCATTCTTTTATTCTGTCTAAGCCTCCTCATAGATTCCTCTGATTTGGTTATTTTGTCTTACACGGTGCCTGTATCAGCCTGTTTTGCCAGCATTAGACTTTTCTGCCTGATTTTCCTCTTGTGTAGATGCAGCCCCACCTTTGAACACGTGTGTATTCCATCTCCACTGCCTCCTCATGCCTCTTTTTTCCTCATCTGCCTATTCCTTTAAGCAAGAGGAAGTGTGCCAGAGACTGCTGTTCTTTCATGTCTCAGCCATAGTCCTGCAGTTTTGCAGAAATTTAAGCCTTGCAGGGATGAAATTGAGTTGGCAGCAGGAGTCTACCTACCCCTAGGCTGCAGGTTTTGTTGCCTGCTTCCTGCCCTTTTACTCAGCAACTAATGGGGAAAAAAAGAGGGGAAAAAGATAGATAAAACAGTCTTTGCTTCTCTTTCCTCCAGGTAAACCAAAAAGAGGGAGAAAGGCACTGTTGACTCTTGCTACTGAAAAAAAAATTGGCTTGGGACATATCCTCATTTAGATGTAAGCTATTCCCAGGCAGTAGGTGAATATAAATGCCCAGGTTGTTAAAGCAATTTTGCACCATATATTAATTCATATGAAACAAAATTCTTCTTCAGTAGGCAATACTCCTTGCCAAAACAGTGGTGCCTAAACAGCGGCAGAACAATGCAGCTGCTCAAAGTTTGAGGCATATAGCTAGACGATGGGGCCAGGTAGAATTGTTTGATGCTTGAGGCATCTGGAAAGACACGAAAAGAGGTAGACTACTGTGTGTGTATTTGGGCCAGTGGCTGTATGAGAAGCAGTTGTTAGCTGTGTGGCTCTAAAGGCTGCTACAGTTAGCCCAGGAGACTTGGGAAGCTTTCAAGATATTCCTTTGGGAAATGTTTTTCTCGAGATCTGAAGATACATTCTGTGGTTCAGCAGGGGACTCTAGAATCTCTAGTTGGTTCTTGCCAGTGGCGGAAAAAAAATAAGAAAGAAGCCCTAATGATGGGAGCTATAGTCTTATTTACTGCTATCCAGTAGTGGGACTAGCAAGAAAAGAGTGTAATTTATCACCTTGGTGCAGGTTTAGCAGGCCTTGCGAAACCTTCTGCCTGTCCATAGAAATGTAGGAGAAGACCTGCTGTAACTATTGAATGTCTTCACTCTTTGGAAGGCATCTTCTGTTCCAGGCCACATACTCTACAGGACTCTACAGTTTGTTCATTTCATGAATATGAAAGAAGATGGAGCTGATGGTCAGTTTGCACTCGCACTTTAAAAGGATTACTTATTTTGTTTAACTGAGATACCAGTGTAGTGTGTTTAAATTGCAGACACGTGAGCTAAGTGTGGGTTATTAGTAGCCTCCCGTTTGCGAAAGATCCTGAACTCTTTGTCAATTGCTTCTCTTGGTCTTAAAGAACAAGGATTTCTGAAATTTCTGGTTGTGCATCAAAGCATTCGAGGAGAGAGTGTTTGCAGTGGGGATGTTTGGTATTTAGTTTTGAAACGTTGGCAGACAGCCCTTTACTTGTAGTTAAATGAGAGAGAGAATTTCTCACACAGAGAGGTAGCTGATTTAATTTTCATTTTAGTTGAAGTGCCTAGAGCATTAACTAGGTGTCTGATCTTTGGAATAACATCCTTAGTACAGATTGAAATAATTAATACAATTAATACAAATAATTAATACAATTAATACACCATCACCACGGGAAAAATTCTGTAATTTTGTTTATGCAGATTGAAACTGATGATGAATATACAAACTCAAATGTGTGATAGTCTTGTCTTTTCCACGATGCAAGTTCAATTCCTCATGTAAAGCTCGGGTCCGAGAGGCAAAAAGGACTTACTTGGGTACGTGGGAGATGGAGGCTCTCCTAGTTACTTACTGGAGACTGGGCGGTCTACGAGCTACTTGTACCAGGCAGTAACTGAGACCTTTTCCCAAGGGATGCAGATATCTCAGTGCTGATCTTATTTTGTTCTAGAGCATTTTGAAATATAGGTATAATGAAAGCTTGGCAAAGAACAGTTTAAAATGCGAAAATAGCAAAATGTGCGGAGGCTGCTGTTCATTTTGTAAGTCAAAGCTTGTGACTAAAGAATGCTGCTTAGCAACAGATGGGGAAAATCTGAAGGTGATCACATCATTTTGCACTCCCTGAAGATTAATTATTCATGTTCATCCTACCTTTTAAGCACCATCCTTTGCATGTCTCTGTTCTGCTTGTTCCTTGGGGTTAGGACTATAGGACTGGCTCAGTCGTGTAACCCAGTTTCAGTATCACCCATGCTCAGCTGATGCAGCTATGACTCAGCTCAGAGCTGAGTGTCCCACTCTGCTGTGCACGAGACGTACTGATCCCTATGGAATGGGACACAAAGGTGTCCTGGGAGGAAGGAGGAAAGGACACCACAGACTATGCGGTTTCTGTAGATGGTTGTTCTATTAAGCACATGCTTCTGTCTCAGCCAGCACCATTCACCACCAGCCCTTGCTGTAACTCCTTC
This sequence comes from Tetrax tetrax, assembly GCA_009806455.1. Classification (NCBI taxonomy): domain Eukaryota; kingdom Metazoa; phylum Chordata; class Aves; order Otidiformes; family Otididae; genus Tetrax; species Tetrax tetrax. The sequence continues at coordinate 242,886 of WHYT01017967.1, forward strand.
TCTGCAGCTTCTCACACCTAGTTCACCAGCAGTTTGACTTCATTTGTCTTTTTTTATGCTTTTGCTTCTAAGTCTGATTTTCCTTAGGAAAATACTCAGATCCCCATTTGAAGAAAATATTTTATAAATATTGCTAATGAAATATTCTCAGATTGTGGCATTGGGAAGCTGTGAAGTTCCCACTTGATTCACTTGCCACTGCCGTCATTCAGCATGCCCAGGGTGGAAGCATAACTACAATATTACAAATTGTCAAGTAGTGTTTGATTTATTTATCTGCAGATGCTTTCCATGTGAACCAAGACTTATGTTGACCAAGTCATTAATCAATTTGGTAGGCTTAAAATATAAGCACCTCATACTCAGCTGAAAAATTCATTTGCATAGATAGTTAAGGAAGCAGTGATTTGCATTCATATTTAACTGATGTATGCCACCAGATGAAATCTTGCCTGACAGGTGATAAAAAGTCTTTAATGGGATGTTTGTACTCTTTGGTGGGGTGAATTTCAACTTTTATAATGTAGTTTGTACACAACATAGCATTGCAGTAATGTAGAAATGTTACATTTTTTACTTTTTTCTTCATAGCCCTGAAGTAAGGCACCTTCAAGTAAAGATACTGGTTTTCTCTACATACAGAGCTGAGAGAACTTCAGGGTGAATTATTCAAGATACAGATGAGGGATAAAATAGCAGATTATAGGATACTTTTTTGTAAAGATTGTTATCATATATTGATTATTCTTATTACTTAATAAAAGCATGTTTAAAGACATGAGTTTTCAAAGCCTAGAAGTTACTACCTCTCTCATTGTATGTTCAGTGGCTTACAAATCCATTTAAGCAAATAGAAAGGATAATCCTTTCTGTAAAGAAAGTAGAACAGTATTTACCCATATGTAAATAGGCACTAATAAAAATAATGAATATTTAAAATTTCTGAAAGTATCACTCTAAAAAAGATCATCTTGCTATCTGATTTGTAAGAAATATATACGTCACATTACACGCCATAATTATTTAAAATAATATATACAGTTTTTTTCTTTTTCTTTTTTTCCAAACGAGCATAATAATCTCATGTAGCACAGACAGGTGACTGTATGCTTTACAGAGTTACAAAAATGTGCAGTGAGGAAGAAGTGCAATCTGTACGTCTGCTACATTATTCTATTTTAAGAGATTCAGAATGAAAAGTGAAGTTATGAAAGGGCTACTTATGACTTTATAATCAATGTACATATGAATAGCTGTGCTGCAGAGGACCAGAGATTTGACTTGCTTGATGCTATTTCTCTGACACTGAGACAAAAAAGTGGATGCCTAAGGAAACTAGATGATGTATTCCCAGGCTCCACCAGCGTGTACCTTATGGAATTTCTGACCCATATGTAGCGTGGAGACATGGACAAGTGGTTTACAGTGTTGTTAGCTATTAATGATCAAATATTGGTTCCAGTGAGGAAAAGAAGCCCATGTTCTTTTCTTGGAGATTGTGCAGGCGCATATTAAGCATGTTAGACCTCTTTGGCAGAGTGCTAATTGGGAGCTAAGGTGGATTTGTGATTATAAAAATTGGGATAATCTTCATGACCAACTAGTCCGATAAATGAGTGTATTGCAGAGTGATATTACTTGTTACATACAATGGGTCCAGTGAGTCCTACCTATGTATACTATGTTTGGAAACTATTTAGATATTGGAATGCTATTTTAATAAAAATGAATTAATATTTGATGTCTATGGGAAATCCTTCATTGTTAGCAATAATTTTGTGCTCTCCCCATGTTAATAGATAGCTTGAAAGGCAGAACAGATGTTAATAAGCACAGTTACAGAAGTAAGTTTAACCTTTACAAGCAATGAAAAAGGCCTGAAAAATACCAATTTTTCTTAGGTCGATTACTCTTATAATGCACTGTCATAAAATGAAATAGAGCTAGAATCTAAGCTGCTGATTTGTAAATAATTTAATATCTAGTGTTTATTTTATTTGTTAATAATCTTGTTTACTGGCATTTGAATTTATTTTCTTGCCTCTTTTTTTTTTACAGTTAGAAAAAAATAGTCTGGTGTATGGATTATTTGCCTGCATTTGAAGAAAGACTTTTGACTTCTAGAAAGGTACATTATAAGAACTGCTAAATAATTAAATTATAATTAGCTACTGCTGTAAGCATAAGTTTTTACATATTTTCAAATGCAAAAAGGTAAAGCAAAAGTATTAATGTAAGAAGAGGGGCTAGGACACAGGTCTCCTCTGCCAAAAACACTCTCGACTCTCCTCCTCTTTCTTGGGTTGCATAACCATTTCTTCCCCACAGTTTCTCCTCTTCCTTGGCTAAAGTTGATTAAAGAGTTCTCATTTCTATTTCGTTCTGTTTTATACAGTACTTATAAGATCCTCCAGTTGGCATATACACACATTTGGAAAAAAAAAAATCACATACCTACTAATTTGAGCTTCCAAATTGAAGGTTTGGATGTTCAGTTAAGATGCAATTAGTGGAAAATGAGGCATTATGTACCAAAATCCCCATGACAGCTTTGAAAGTTAAGCTTATGATGAAATAAGACATTTCAAAATTGAAGTATGGCTGCATTCTCTCTTCCTTTCTAGGCCAAACATGTGTTCATAATCCTTTCTACTTATTCATTATTTCTTAACACACAATAGCAAATTAAGTCCACATGAGCCTTTTAGATAAATAAAACCAGATCATAACTGATTTGGCCTGATTCTATTTCGGAATCTGCTGGTTTAAGCAGCGTAACTCTAACAATAAGGGTCAAACTAATTACAGTTGCTTAGAAATCCAGATTTTCTAGGTCCGAGCTGGTCCCTGCCTGCCAGCCTGAATCTCTCTCTAATATTTGAAACTCACTATTTAAACAAGGACTTGAACCGAGGAAGTCTAGCAGCAGAACAGTAACTTCTTGGTTCTTGACTCCATGCCACCACTCATTCTCCAGCTTTCCTCTCTACTGGGTAGTTAGAGACAATCTGGAAGATAGGATGAAACTGGCTTCCAGAAAGGTTTTATTGCTAAGTTAGTGCCATAGGATAGGTGTCATATAGGGTCCCCAAGCTATACTGGAGGTGGCAGAATGTTTCTGCATGTAGCTGAGACTGGCCTAAGGTGAATCAGTGCATTAGTTCTAGGAATCAAGAGGAACTTCAGTGTATGCTACTCAGATTATCACTAGATGCTTACTGAAATTAAGACTTTTACCTTGAACTGATAATAAATAACAGCATCTCAGAAGTGAAAAAGCATATGGAGGGATAAGAACGATAAGACTTCTAAGGTATAAACTGGTCTATGAGTCAATGTCTCGTTTCACGCTTCATCATAGACTTGCTTTGTCAGTTTGGACATATCCCTTTGCCTTTAGTTTTTCTGGCTCTCTATTTGTGAGATAAAATAAATACATCACCAAGTGCATGACAGAAATAAGCTCTTAATTTCATAATCTATCAAACAGGCACAGTACTGTCCTCATAGTGTCTGTTTGGTGTTTAACTAGAGGTTGTATTCTTTCAACCACAATGGGTCAAGTTACATGAGTTCCACTTATGTCTATACTAATTAAAAAAGACAATTATTTTATTAATATAAGAAATCACCAGGAAGCCTGTGAGCAAGCCTACCCCATTACCATACAGTAATTTTACTTAACTCTGAACTTTGTATGCTATGCTTTACCTCACCTATTTGTCAGTGCACAGACCAAGACATAGAGGAGCCACGCATATTTCTGATACATTTGAAGAAACAAAGCAAAATAGATTAGGAGCAAAAACAGAATGGATTTCTTATTATTATTATTATCAAGCCTTTATGACCTGTTACAGCTAAAGAGGTTTTAAAAAGTTGAAAAAGGAATTACTATACCTGTTCAAGTATTTTTTAAATCTTTCTTTCCGAGATAAAATTTGTAGTTAAGTTCCTAGTTTAAACTGTTGTTACTCAAGGTAAATAAGATAATACTTTGAAAAAAATCTGATGGTAGTCTTCCCTAATTGATGGAGAGTACTTGCAAAGCTTTTTTTTTTTTTCCTTTCTTTCCCATTATTTTTTTTGCATGGGAGGAACTTCTAACAATTTTCACATTCAGTAAACAAACACCCCAAAACATCATTTATGTGTAGAATGCTTTATTCTTGGAATATTGTAGTGTTCCTAAAATTGCATTTAGATAAAAAGCTGTTCACCTTCAGACAATGAAACCATTAAAAAAACCCCCACAAAACAAAGGAGAGGAGATAGCTCTGACTTGCAGAAACAATCCTAGCTTACTGTTCTGGGAACGATCTTCAGAATTACCTCATTATTTATTCTTGGTGCAGTCCACCAATTAAACAAACAGTTTTATATATAGAAACAGGGATGGGCTTAGCTTACTTTTCCAGGGTCATTTTCAGAGACACGGACACTGAAGATGTGGAGGCTCGTATTACTCAACACAGCAGATACTCTGCCTGTGCGTGTGTATGCATGTGCAAATGCGTATGTGTAATGTTATACGCTGTTGGCAAAGTTGGTAATGAATGAAGGAAAGTCAGAGATTCCTGGTGGATATCAGTTGAAATTCCTCTGTTTGGGAAAAAAACCATGTGTTATTCAAGCAACTAGAAATATGTCAGGGATCCCTAAGAAGCTGATGAGGCTGAGAAAGAAAAAAAAAAACATTACATTTTAATATCAGTAACACTTTGTGGAAAAAATTGAGATGACTTAGTATGTGATCATTCAAACCTTCTGGCAAGTAAATATTAAGGTGAAAAAGAAAACCATTATTATGACTTCTGTCAGCTAGTGGTGTGCAATATAATACTAATATTTAAGAAATCCATCATTTACTGCAATAGTTATATGAACGGTAATACAACAGATTTACAGCTGCAATTCAAGGCTTGGCTGAGACATCTTCACTATCTTAAAGACTATCTGTATAGATAGTACCACGATTTCCATGGAACATGCCTTGAAAGGCTCTAGATATTTTTTCATATTTGGTATGGGCAGGACTTTTTTGCTGTTGTGGTATAGCTGAGGGTGATCTAAACATTTACATACTGGCCATCTCTGTATTAGGAGTGTCTCTTGTCTCCAGCTAGTGGTCATAACATAATGCTTTCAGACCGCAAACTTTGTAAATATAGCGTGACATTCTGTAAGTTATAGAAAAAGTGCATTGATACACTTCAGAATGCATCTGCAACAAATGGAAGAAGTGGATTACACAGATTTAAGCAGTTAGAATCATGCAATAGCTTAACACAAATATACATTGATTTTTAAAGATCTTAGTTTTTTCTAACACTTAACATCCACAGATTTTAAAGATGAAACAGGAACAAAGTGTATCTTGACAATGGGAAGAGCTAGATAGGGGGATTTCGTTAAAGAGAATTTAGACAAAAGTAGGAGACATGGCATTAATATTTTTGCTGTTGCAGATCTCCCAAGTCCTGATATAAATGATTATGCATGAACTATGAGTTTTTGCAGGCTCTGAAAACTTGACCATTGTATTAGTGCAATGTGGTAAAAGGGCCATGAGATATAAATGCCACAAGAAAGTTTGCAGTTTCTGCTACCTATGCATGAGAGTCCAAGAATGTTGTTATACATAAAAAAAAATGCTTTGAAAGTTTTCCAGGGCTGTGAATAATTTATAAAACCAACTGATTATAATTTATTGTATCTATATTTGGCCCGGTTTTAATCTGTTTAAAAAAAAAATCCAAGGCAAAACCAAGAATTACATGTTGCAAGAAATGCCAGCCTGCTGCCCTGTTTTCTTTACATGCCAGTTTTCCAAGTGTGATGCACCTCAAGTCTGAGACTAAAATGAAAACAAATTACTATACTTTTTTTTTTATGTAAGCCCCTGTCTATTAAGTACTGGACAAGGTGCCAGTGCATCCAGTCTTGCAAAGAATGCAGTGTTAGTTGTGCTCAATAGACATCACAAATTGCAGCAATATTTAAGCAGCATTCCTGAAAGCAAACAAATGGACAAGAAAACAGACAGACACCATTAGAATAAGAGAAGCAAAAGAGAAATAAATTAGAAAATTCCAAAGGAAAAATAGAAGAAAGATAGAAATTGAATGGAGAATCTGAGAATAATGCAAACACGGCATATTGAGAAAAAAAGTTACAAAGAAACTTAAGATGTCAGTTAAGTCCGTGTGAAGTGCTGCTGTGGGTATGGGACACGCAGACCTCCCCTGCAGCTGCACTTTCCTGGTGCCCCCGAGCCCTGTGACATTCCGTTCACCCAAGAGGATGTTCAGAAGATGGATAATAGCGTGCATGTCCCGCTGCATACACTAATGGGAACTGAGTAGCTCTATGCAAATAACTCAAATTAGAACTCTGCTGCCTATTTTTAGTAGGGCTGAAATGTAGCAATGCCAAGTTCAAGCACTGTGTGCCAGTTCTGCTGGGCAAACTCCTGGGCAGTGAATCACTTGGGAGATGCTTTTGTATGTGTTTGGAATGTGAACATTGGTATGTTTCTGTGGACAATATGTTATTGAAAGAGAAAGAAACCAGAACTATTTCCCTGAACCTAGAGGTGGAAATTTGTTTTTCTCCTTGCTAATTGAATTATGTAATATTCCAGCATGTACTTGCAAGCTTTCTGAGTTAGGTAGGGTTGATGGAATTTGAATTCATTTGAACTATAGTTATTAAAGAGAAGCTGGAACAGTGGGGAATTGTGATTTTAAAATAAAACTTATAAATTTATAGCACATATGTGATAGGTTTCATAGTGATTTCCAAGATTCTACCCTCAAAAATTATAAATTTACTCTCTGGCCCTTGCCTTAAATCCTTTAATCAGTAATTCCAGCTGTGGTTGGTAGTTTAATAGTTTCTGAATCTCCTTTTGGTCTTCTTTAGACCTCGTTCATGGTAAACCGTGCAATCTCATAAAGAGAAAGAGATTTACGTGTAGTTTTACTTTGAGCCTTCATAAAAAGACTATTTATTGTGATCTGCTGAATAAACTATGTGAGTAAGGTAGCCATTAAAAAAGGCAAATCAGTTGCAAAACCTTTTTTTTTGGCCTAAGTGCCATTCTGAGAGTCGAGGAAGAAGCTGTGACCTCCGTAAGATTGCATTGCTGAATAATAATTCCAGTTTGGAAACAATGTCAGTTGTTTAATAACTACAGTCTATTGCTCTTTGATAGCAGATGAAGGGAAAAAAAAATAACATGGAGTGACAGAGGACCCTAGAAGTGAAACCTATGTTTTTATTTACAGAGGGAGACTCTTACAAACAGAACTATAGGTAAAATGCAAGATAAGTAAACAGGATCTATTTAACCCAAATTTAATATTTCTAGGAGGACTACTTTATAGGAGTTGTTGATTAAGAGAATTTTGCCATGCTCTAGAAATCACACTAAAATTGGTACATATGCAGGCCCACTTTGATATATTGCAGCAACATCTTGTGTTTAGAGAGCAAATCACCATAGCAGTGTAGTAGCCCTGGTTACCCTTACTAAATTCAATAAGACTAAAAAAATAATCTCTTAGCTAAGTATTGGCTAGCCAAGCTACTGAATATTTCTTCCATGCTTTCAAGACTTTGTGGATGAGAATATTTCTTTCTTAATCTATTGCAGAGAAGCTTGTAAAACACAGATCAAAACTCAAGTAAAAAACCAGCCAGCCTACTTGTATTGCAGAGTCTGGGAGATGAACTCTTAACATTTTGTACTCAAAATGAAGAAATGGCACTGAAGCTTTAAAATACTTGAATATTGCCTTGTATGTATATTGCCAACTGTGGAACAGGACATTAGGATATTATTCAAGAGAGGAAGTTTTGGAAAGGATTACTATAGAAAAAAAAAAATTGAAAACTTTGTGAGAATAGTGTAGGCAGTTGCAAATTGAGAAAAATTAGTGCATATATTGCCAGTGAGCGCATTTCCAATGTAAGAAGTCACAGTTAGGTAGATATTAAGGAGTTGCTACGAAAACCATAAAAGGGTTTATGCTTAGTTTGAGTTGATTCTGAAAATATCCAAAATTCTTGCTGTTGTGTCAATAAAGAGTGAACATGTGAAAAAAGTTACAATTACAGAGTATTACAAAATCCTGGAGCAATAGTTTCTGAAATTTTTGGTTTATGACTACATATTGTAGAAAACAGATCAACTGAATGTTAACTTAGGCTGTCTTTGAGTAAGACATACGGAAAACTTTATCCTAAAATAGCCTTATAAAAGGATTATAAACCCTGCTAGCACCCAGCTTACGGAGCCGGAAGTAAAAATTGTCAATTGGTAAGCCCACACATGACAAGTTTCTTTAATGACTCTCCATTACATTTCTTTATGCTGTTTGGCATTAAAATAAATTATTCATTTAATAACTATTTTTTGGCAGGTATTTGCTTTTGGATTCTATTCTACAGTCATAGAATTGGAATTTTGGATGACTAAGGAAAGCTTTAGAGACAATTTTTTTATTTAAGAAAATGAAGTTATTTGTGGTTGTACTATCACTTTGCAAATAAGAAAGCCTCACAATCACAAAAATCCTCACATTTAAACTTCTGTACCTTCTAAAATAAAAGTCACTGTTCTTTTACAGTATAGCTGCATATTTTATAAGCGGTGTAGACCTCTGGACAATTGTTCTACATTATAGTTTTGCAAGCATAAATTTGAAAGTGATCAGTTCAGCTGGTACTAGAAAAGCCCCGCCTAGACATGGTCATGCTGAAAAAGTAATTTTGAAGGCAGAGTTTGTTTTGGCTAGGGAACTGCTTACAGGCAACATGGCAAGTAAAATGTCTACTTCGCAATTGTAGCCAGAAACTGCAAGTGTCACCACTAGCAGGAATAGTGTCCAGATAACTTAAACATAGGAATGACATCATGATCTGTCCTGCGCAAAATACATTTACTAATATAAGCTGCATTTGTTCCTAAAAGATGTTGGTTTTATTGTTATTCTAGAAGAAACTTTGTGCAATCAAAGACTAGGACAAACTGCAGAAATAAGCAGCTTGCTGGCTAGCATATGAACTCCACTGGTTTCATATATTCTGTGACCTTGAAACATGGAGACTTGGTTTGGGTCTAAGAAAGAAGATGAGACACTCCCAAACTGAAGGCAGGTTTAGTTTATTGTTGTTTTTTTTTTTTTTTTTATTTTTAATAAAGAAGCACAAACTTAAAACATCAAGCAATAACAAGAAGATATACAAAATTTCATTACCATTAATGAAAGCAAGCTAAAGAGCACCATAAGGCCAGGGAATGCATCCTAAGGATTTTCACGATTTACCCAAACCTTTTGTTGTATCTGCATACAGGCGGACTCTTTGGCTTGGTTATTTCAGACAGAAGTGGTTTCAGGAGACAAAACTCCTTCCACCTTTGGTCACAATTTGTGAGAAGGACACATCACTAACTTGCAACCTAACCTAATACAGTAAAATGCCAAATCACAAATAAGCAATAATAACATATGACAATGTAACTTGGTGTTACTGTAAAGAAAAAGCCAAATCCTGCACTGAACCAAAAAACCCAACCAAAAAAAGCCACTTACAAAAATTCCAACATACAAACACAAAAAGACAATTTAATCTAAATATTTAGCAAATATTATTTAATTGCATTATGTGACTTGGATCTAGCATAGAACACAAACCTACTATTTTCTAACCTCTTCATATACCCTTCATTTTCACCTTATACAAATCTAAGCAAAAAATAATTAAAAAAAACCTGACAAAGCTGAGATGCAGTACATCTGACAAGAAAACCAACACAAAACCCCACAGTTCATCTAACGTCTTAACGACGTGAATGCATGAACAATACGTTTTCAAAGGTTGTTCAGCTCTCCTTTTTTTCAAGGCTCTATAAGCCATGCATTCAGGACAGTTATGTTCTTACTCTGATTTTCAGTTCTCTTAGCACCACTTTACAGGCATTCTCAACCTTGAACATTTCTGAGCTTATGGCTTTGAGTAAGCAAAAGTCTCAGGGAAAGACTTCTTTTTATATTAAATGAAATAAATTATAATATAGGGCAATAGCAACTCTGAGATCTGGATTATAAACCACACGCACAAAAGAAAAATATCAATACAGCCACATGAGAAAAAAGATAATTAATCTTGTTATGAATGTATTTAATACTGAAAGGAAAAGCGTTCACTTTGGAAATCTGTCACAGCTCAGTCCTAGACTCCAAGTTAAACAAATTCATAATTCACACTAAAAATTCCCAGCAAACATTAAACCTGAAAGTGCACAGTACAGTTTTTACTGAACCTGAATACTTTCTCCTTTACTGATGGAGATTATACTGATCTTTTGTTTGCATTAGAATTGTATAAATACATTTGTGCAAGTCATCATAGATAAGGATTTTCTAAATAGCTAATGTAAATATATTAGCATGTAATGACACAGGACCAGCTCTTTTGGCAATGGCAGTTTGTTGCACAGTTGTCATATCAAAATTCATGCAGAATATATGTTTTTAACAATATACATATTAAACTATCGAAGAATAACTTTTCCCAGTTTTGTGCTTCAGAGAATGCTGAGTTTTACCTTTCAGGTGACAACAGCTTTACTGAATTTATTGACAGATGGTCTATGTAAGACATTAAAATGCAAGTGCAATAGGACACAGAAGGAAGACAGTATTGGAAGAACTGTCAACACTTTTGGAAAACCTTACATAAAAAAAATGATTGCATTTTGTGAGAAAAAATACGCTTTAGTATAAAAGAATAGTCCCAATGGCTTTCAATAAAGCATCTTAAAAGTATAAGTAAGGCACACTGAGAATTAAGTTGTATTGTTCCATCACAGAATCTCTATCCAGTCTAGACCAGAGGAATGCACTTTGCAAAATCTAGCAACACAGAACTGTACTGAATGTCAAAAAAAGAAAGTATAACTTCTAGTAAAGTACGCAAATATAACATAGAACGTACCATACAATTATAGTTTACTGTGACAAAGGCTTATGATGATTTTCTGAAATTCATGATTGAGTCCAAGTATGTTCTCCTAAATGAACTCATGACAAAAGACCACAAGTGTTTCACATAGCTCCAACACTGTCAATGGAAAACTGGCAGTTTCCAAAGAGTAAGACCTTACTAAAACTGGCAAAAGCAAAGTGATATATCATGCAACAGATCACACATATTAATCAAAACACTGTACATTTTTAGCTTTAACAATACATCATAACTTTCAAAAGAAAACAGCTTTATAAATTAGTCTTAGCACTTAATTCTTATGGACTTGGTGAAGAACTTCATTTAGTTCATTCAGTGGTATCACAGAATTGGTTAAAGTGCTATAGAAAGAATAAAAATGTCACATTTATTTATTATTATAATTTGCATTTATCTATTATTCTAAAAACATTTTTATTCCTCTTGAAACTTGCCTTCAGTAATAATTAACTCAAATGTTAAAACTGATGGAACAGCATTACAAGAAACAGCTGGTTGTCTTCAAGGTTATCTACTAAAATATTTTATGTACTTTGCCAAAGTACTGTGCAAGAAAAGCTTATCTATGCCCTAAGTTGAACAATCTCATTAGTTATCTTTTGCTTTTTCCTTTAGATATTGCCTCTCCATAGGTCAGGTGAATAAAGTCAAAGAGTTGCGTGGCATTGGCGGCATTACCCAAAATTCTGGAGAGTTCGTCCTTTGACAGTGTCACCAACTCTGCAATGCTTTTAACGTGGTTCATTAAGGCACGGCAGTTTTTTGTATTAATACCTGGCATTTTTAAGAGGAAGTCTTGAGGACCGGGGTTATACTTGTCTGACTCGGGCAGAATTTCAGAATCTGCTGTGACAGCCATTGCTGTTTCTGCATCAGGCTGGGGATGGTTTTGTTTTAACTCTTCAAACAGTTCTGCAGTAGCATGGGGAGAGGGACACCACAGGATACGTAACTTTGGGAAATGGAGTGTAAGAAGGGTAAGTTTAGAAGTAACATCATTACTGGAAATTTCCTGATGTAGAGAGCCTCGTGGAATCAAGGAGAAAGATTTGTTAGGATCAAATTCTATCAGAAGAATTGGTCGCTTATAGTAACGGGACATAGAAACGCATTGTGTATACAGTCTTCCATTATTTAAGGAACCAATCAGATCACTGATACTTTTCCGCTCTACACAGATATCAGGAGTTAAAATATAATCTCCAACTTCCAAAGTAACAGGCTCAATATCAATGCCACGACGATGAATCAGTGACGGAAGCTCACTACGAAATTCCCGCATATCCACTATTATGGTTTGCTGAACACTCTTCTGTTCCTGTCCACCTAAAGAGTAAAATAAATACAGTTAACCTAATGCTTATGACCTCTGACTCTGGTTGTATAGTTTTCCTTTGTGCTGCCAATGCTTCTGTAATGGATGGACTTCCAATCTAACAGATCTTCACAAATTCAGCCATATAGTAATTCCAGACTTTACTTAATTTTTCACTGTTACAGACCAAAGCAGTTGCCAAATTATATACTGTAGTTTATGGACTATACTCTGCAGTTTAGTAGAACTATGATGCTACCTGCTATAAGCTTTTCATATGTGACAATGAAATATATCAAACTGTAGATGAAAATTATCTGAATGCATCAGGAAAATCTTTACAAAGTTGCCTGCAAAACAAGATAATGAAGCTTTCCTCCAGAAATATAGTATTTTATTGTTGGAGTTATATTTCAGCCTCTTATAGATCTGTAGAAGGACAAATTAAGAGACTGCAGCATCAAGGCCACAAAAGATACAATAGCAAAGATTAGAGAGCACACGATTACAAAAATGACAGCAAAGAAAAACAGGGGCAGAGCTGTAAAGATGAAGACAGAGTATACATGTCAAAAGCAAAGAACAAAAACGTGGTTAGAACTGCAAGAAAAGAAGAGAGATGCTTTATTGCAAAGAAAGTGAAAAAAAAAAACCAATCTGCAGTTGTTTACCCAGGCAATCTGTTTTGCAAAGATGAAAAGAAGTGCCCAACATTTGCTAGCTCAAGGACAACACTGCCTTTGACTATCTATAGACTTCCGTTTTAATGTTTTAATTTCTCTCCATTTCAGTACAAGAAATACTAGACAATCTCATTACAAACAAGGTGCCCAGAAACAATCCACAATCTGTCTTAATAGTTAAATAACACCATTAATCTATAGTTTATTTTCAAAGAAAAACAGAATTCATTGTCATTGCACAGAGAGGTAGATGGGGTATGGAGAGAATGTTTCTTTACCATCAGGACTGCACAGTCAACGCGCAATATGTTTGTGACCCAGACACTTTAGAAGGGATTTAAATGCAATAGTAATAGTCTTTCAAAGCTTAGAGCTGCAAGCCCAACTTCAGGAACGGCTCACCTGCTTTACGTGTGTCAGTAGAAGCAGAGGCCGGTTTAGCATCTCTTATTAAGTCTATGTTCGTTTCATCTCTTCCTTCTCTTTCTTCAGGAATAACCATACTGGCCTTCTCTCTAACGAACCACAAAGAAACAAAAAACCACAATTATCTGAGAAAAACAGATCAAAACACTTTAATATCCTTCAGCCAGATATAAAATTATATATCGTTTAATACCAATTGCAAACCTGATCAGAAATGCAATCTACTAGGTTTTCCAGATTGTTAGGCTAGATGCTATATTTTTGTTTTCAATTGTTAGCACTTTTTAGCATCTGATTTGTTATTTTATTTTTAGAACTTCTCAGGGCATATGAAACAAAGGAACTAATGACTAATAATAGCAGTTTAACCTGGTGAGAAGACACTGTCAGTAAAAATACTGTCCTATACAGTATAAAAAGATAATTGTTTTGTTGCCCAAAATTATTTAACTCATAAAAGCCTTAGAAATATCTTACAAGAAATGTCACCTGCAGACAAAAACACATTTACAGAAATGAAGTTCACAGACAGTTAGAGAAAAAGATAAGTGGTGCTGTTTAGCCATTGACATTTAATATTAAAACCCCTAAAATTAATAAATAAAATATCAGGTGCTTTGAAAAGGAAGGTTTTGCCTTTTCATTGAATCTCAGTGGGAAAATTCTCTTTACATCTGAAGAGTAATTGAATGAAAAGTTTATTTAAAGCCTTCACACAGTTAAGCACTTCACTCTATTTAAAATGTTCACATATAAGGGAATTACATGAAACATTAACAATAAAGGCAGTAAACTAATTTTGTTACCGAATGAGCTTTTCGAAGGCCTCCTTCTCTTTTCTCAGAGCTGTGAGATAGCGTTGTTCTTCTGTTGAGCCCCCATATATAAGGAAATAAACCCTGTAGGTTTGAAGGAGGGGGAGAAAAGGAAGAGATAACAAAACTTCATATGAAGTTAAAACCAGTCAGATTGCAGTCAGCCACTCAGTAAAGACAGAAAGCAAGAAGACAGAAGTTACTTTCTTACTGATCTGCAGTCATCCTATCCTGGGTTAGGAAAAAAATCACCATCTAAGATTTTTAAATTATGTATTTGTACAAGGAAATAATATGTTCTACAAAGAATAAGCTGACATTTATCTTACAGAGATGAACACACTGACAAATTAAGTTTTATTCCACAAATAGGGATTTATATGAAACATGTAAGAATTAATAATTTCCTTAAGGAAGTAATTGTCTAGAGCTTTTCAGCACAGTAATTTTTTCCAATATATTTTAATCAAGGTACATTTTGACAGACTGATAGGATTTTATTCCTATTATGTTTTTCAAGTGATGCATCTCCTAACCCCTTCTTGCAGGACTGCATCTGATTTCCCTGCTCTGTAGTCTGGGAATGTGATGCTGGAGGTAGATAGAACACATGCTGATTAGGCAATTAAAAATAAATGGTACAAACAACCCAGTAATTATCCTCATGCAATATACTTTGTGAGTTCTGTCATTTATATCTGCACTACAGAGTCTTACCTGGATATCAGGTACAGACACACTAAATACTGCCAAACTGATTTCTGTTTTCAATTACGTTGCGTACATACAAACCTTTGACTGGAAAATTACAACTGCTCTGTTAAATTTATCCAAATAATTTTAATGAGGAGATTAAAGTATAAAGCATTATAATTCAAAAGGTAATAATTTTATATGCAATAAATTATGTTTCAAATGTAGGAAGTATAGTGTATTTATTCTAAGACATAAGAAACTGTCCTAAGTTATTTTCAGAGGTATAGGTATAAGTACAGTTAACTGTATTCAAGAAATGCTGTATCATGCAGCCATATAAATGAAAGATAATGTAAAAACTCATAGTATATTAAATTTTACGTTTTCTATAGTTTTAATTAGTGTGTAGCATCTATTCATAAAAGTGAATTTTGCAATTTACAAGTGTATCAAATATACATATACAATGCAGAAATCTTTCTGTCAGCTAACAGCAGAACTATGTATTAACTTTAAATACCTCAAATTTTATTTATTGTATTTTCTTTTACTTGTTTTTATGTTATAGTTTCTGAATTACTGGTCTTCGGTATGACCAGACATCCGTAAATGTGAAAATCAATTAAATTCCAAATGAAGTTTACTGTGTGAAAAGCATATCTATAGACATGGTTTAAAATGAGACTACTGCACCTCAAAATTGATCTATTACCACTAAGATCACTTAAGCAGAAGTCTTGTAGAAGACTGAGGTTTTTTTGGTGGTTTTTTTTTGGTTTTTTTTTTTTTTTGTTTTTCTTTTTTTTTTACAGGACTAAATACCTGCTGGGAAGTAAAAGTTAAAATTAAGAAGAGGGCTAAACAGTAATTAAAAGGTAGCTAAAGAAAATCACTAGATGCATGTTCTGCCTGGACTGCTAAAATTGCACTTTTTTTTTTTTTTCTTTTAAGACTAAAATTAGACTGACCAAGTCAACTTGCCTCAAAGGCTTCCCAGGCCTGCTTGCCTTGTAGATTTCCAGCTGCCGAACAAAACTTAGTTCTGCATCATATAATACAACATATCTTGGTTCTACTTCATGCAATACCCGAGTGAGCGCATAGGGATCACTGCAACCCTGCAAAGGATGAATAATTGTGAGTGGGTTCTTGAAAATACCATAGTAACAATCTGAGGGGAGGTTCATATGGAAATCATCAGGAATGGTCTCTTCAATACTGCTTTCTTGGCTACTGCTTAATTCTTTGTTGTCTTCCACCTCTAACTCCTCTCTCTTTTCCTCCTCAGTTTTCCCTATCATTTGGATTATAGTCCGGTCTTGCTGCTTCTTGTTTTTATTTTGTTTTGAAGAAGTCGTGAGTTTGGCTCTTTTGGCTTGAGGCCCTGTGTCTGGTCTGGCATTTCCTTTGGACTTGACGGCTTTTCTGTCCTTTATCAACACTTCTCCAGCTTTCTCATCCTTTCCAAAGGTTTTGTTATACAGCCTTGTTAAAAAATCTTCTGGTCCAGCAATAATACACTCCCTGAGTTGTGCACAAGCCCGGTCATCACTGGCACAAATAAGCACTTGTCCTGCAGTCAAGACAGAATATCATGTTTATAATCTGTTACGCTGTACTACTTCTTATCCAGCTACAAGACATCTCTTGAGCAAATTGTTTTTAATGATCCCAGAAGCATGCCTGCCAAATGCCTTTACATTTGGTTGTCACAGTTGCTCTAGGCTTTCAGGGAGTCTAAGTTGCATGACGTTTTGAACCAAACAAGATTACAGAAGGTTAATGAAAAGTTCAGCATTCCTTATTCTTACACCATCTAAATTAGGGAGGTTTTCCTTGTAAACATCTGAAATGAGGCAGACATAGCATGTCTAGAAACATACTTGGACAACTTTTTTTTTTTTAAATATGGAATAAGAGAGAACTTGATTTAGACCATTCTAATTTTCGGCCTTGATCAGCTGTGTTAAAGAGTCTATAAAGTACATGTTTCACATCTGCGGGCCTTGAATAACAGTTCTCCACAAGCTGACTCAGATAAACTCCTACAACACTAGGTGAGAGAGCCAGTTCTTATCCAGAGTCAGAACACTGTGGGTGGGAGAAAAGAGCACTATTTTACCCTTACTATTTCCTAAAATAAAACTTGGTGAAATTTAAGGGGATGAAAAGCCCTAAAATAGGAAAGGCAGCAAAGCAGTTAGAAACACGCTTGCCTTTTACTCTCTACCCCATTTAGGTGCATCTCTTGGAGAAGCAAATTTTCAGGTGCATAAGAAGAATGCATGAGATGGAAAGGGCATAAGACAGAACCTGTATTTTTTTTTTTTTAACTTGAATTTGATAAATGAGTGAATGGTACCTTGATTACTATAAATTTCCATGTTATTAGGTTTTTTGGTTTTGAGACTAAGGCATCAGTACAATACTGAAGTGTTAACAAAAGTTAAAATACATTTTTCTGGTAATACAAATTCTTTCCTAAACACTGTAGCATCATAACCAACAACACTTCTCTTTTAGAGCAAGAACTAAATAGGATTGTATGTAAAACTATTTAGTTTTACATAGTTTATGTACATATTTTTTTTTTACAAATGAATTTTTTACCAATTTTACAAATTTTTTACACTGAGGGTGGTGAAACACTGGCACAGGTTGCCCAGAGAGGTGGTGGATGCCCCATCCCTGGAAACATTCCAGGCCAGGTTGGATGGGGCTCTGAGCAACCTGATCTGGTTGGAGATGTCCCAGCTCCTTGCAGGAGGTTGGACTAGATGACCTTTACAGGTCCCTTCTAACCCAAATCATTCTATGATTCTATGATGCTATATGTACATAAATGCCCTAAGTTCCATAAATTATTAAATTTAAAACAAACTCTTTAATAAAACTACAGGAAAGAGCTAGGCTCCTTCTCTCAAAAGTCAAGTGGAAGTAAACTCTAGCTGTACTGTGAAAACTTACATCATATAGTACTCTCTCACCTGGACCACCAAGGTCTTCACTGTTCTTATTCTCATTTTCAATCTCTTTCAGTACTTCTCTCAAAGCTTCCCATTTTGGATTACTCTCTAGAACCAATTCCCTTTTCAGTTCTGAAACAAAACAAGATTGAACGTATCAGCTCTTACAGCAGAAATATCCTTCAGAAACTTTAGTGGTTAGATGTCAATAGCATGATGGTTGTTGGCAAATATGTTATTCAACAGCCTACTTCAGCAACTTGTTATGCTGCTGGGTTGGAGAGCACTCTTACAGAAACATTTAAATAACGGAGTAAGTGTTTTAGTGAAGCACCAAGTTAAAATATTCACTCATTCTTCCAATTCTGAAACTCATTATTATTTTTTTAATAAAAGCAACAGCAGCCTCCTACCCATTCACGTAAAATAAAAAAGATCAAGCTAAACACTAATGTAATTCAATAACAATTCCATAAAAGCTCTCCCAATGATCAGCTGAGCAAGCTTAGAAGAACTTCTTACTTCTTCGTGACTCTGTTTCATGTTGTTTATGATATGTTTTTTGAATTAAGGTTATGTCTCAATTTCTCTCAGCTAGCAGATTGAGATCCTAAGCTGTGTAAAATCATGTAGGGAACCATAGCACAAGTAATAATATGCAGAGCATTTGAAATCGTGTGACACTCTCAAACTTAAAATTAGGAATGATCAGTACCATTTTCCTTCTTTACATCACTTTTTTCAGAGACTTTGCCTTTCTGATTCAGTTTCTCATCTGCAATGCGATAAACTCTAGCTCGAGCATTTACAAACATTGAAGTACTGGAGTCAAGAAACAGCCAACCTAAAGAGGAAAAGAGAGCAGTAGTAATTGAATATTTGCAATGCTTATGTGTTTCAGCCATTTCCAGTAAAAGCTCCAAATCTCTCATCTGGAATAACCATGCTACCTGCTTGCTATGTAATTACTAGCTTAACAGAAGACAGAAACGCGATGCAGATTTCGCACTGTGAAGTAACAGCAGTTAAGTGGGAAGATGAAAGCATTATCTGTCAATAAAAACCTACGTCCTTATGGCTGGTTATATAAAACCTAATTAGATACTTTCATACGTTTGGGAATGTTAATTAAAAATATCAACATTTCACTGTTTCATGCATTAACTTGTATGGTTATTCAGTGTTTACCTGAATTTTCACCAAAAGCTTTTTCACTTGCTTTGAGTGACTCCAGAAGATTAAGGAAAGTGACACAATCATACTGCGTTAGATACAGTAGCAAAGTACGTAGTATCTTCAAATCCTGGACCAAGGATTTTGTCTTAGCTCCAAGTTGATGCCAGAGAGGATCTAAATAGTGACGTATTGTCTAGAATAGAAAGTTCACAATGTCAAATATACAGAATCAAGATAAGAATGCACTTTTTTTTTTGTTTACAGGGGATGTCACTAGTTTCCCAAAGTTATTAAACATACCCAATTAAAGATGTGAGGGCGAGATATTTATGTTGATAAGTAATCATTTTTTGCAAAGTTAACCTGTGGGAGGAACCCCACACTGGAGCAGGGGAGGAATGTGAGGAGTTCTTCCCCCGAGAGGAGGAAGGAGCGGTGTAAAGCAACATGTGATGATCCATGACCATACCCCCCATTTCCTCTTTCCCCCTGTGCTGCTCGAGGGGGGAGGAGGTAGAGAGAATTGAACCAAAGTGAAGCCTGGGAAGAGGGAGGGGTGGAGGAAAGTTACTTTGTTTTCTTTCTCATTATCCTGCTTTGGTCTTACTAATAAGAAGTAAATAGTTTTCCCCAAGTCGAGTCTGTTTTGCTCATAACAGTAACTTTAAGGATTTCTCTCTGTCCTTATCTCAAACCTTGAGCCTTTTTTGTTATATTATCATAGAATCATAGAATCTTTAAGGTTGGAAGAGACCTCCAAGATCATCAAGTCCAACCGCCAAACTTGGAGGGTGGGGAGAGTGAGAGAGAAACTGTGTAGCTTGGTCATGAGTGGAGCTGAACTATGACAATGACATTTATAATGATAAAAAGATAAAGCAGATGCATGCATGTGCATATTATGTATATACAGTGCTTCTCCTAACAGAGAAAAATAAAAAATACAAGCAAGAAATTCAAGAAGAAAAAAAGGAGAGCGGAAATAACTGCATACTTATCTCTATAAAGTATTTTGAGCTGAAATTGTAGCCATTTTAATAATAATAAAATCCATGAATCAGAATGTTCTTACTGTAGAACTTTAGGGACTTTAGAAATAAAAGAACCATAATACTAATAGACCAAAAACCCTACTGGCAACTGTAACATCACCATTACAGATTAACACACTTTCTCTCCTTGTACGAATAATAATCACGAATAATAATATTTTGTTTGCATGGCAGACAGTTTGAAGATTTACATGCCTTTAATCAGGTAAGGAAAACAATCAAAATTGTTACCTTGTCAAAAGGTTTACCAATAGCATTTTCTAAAGATAGATCTTCTACTTCAAGAGATGGATTATAACGTTTGAGTTCTCTCAGACATGCATTCAAAATGTCCAGGATTGAAGTCTGGATAGCAAGCATAGCAGGGGTCATTGACACATGTATTTCCACCACTTCAGGTTTATGCTTCTCTAAAAATGAATTCACTGCTATATGAAATCTAAGAGGAAAACAGCTCATTAAGATTCACATGGATAGTTTACTTGACCTACAATTATTCAAAGTTTCTGTAAAGTACAATTACAATTGTTTTAAACAAGTTAATTGCAAAATACGTCAGTGTCTGCAGAGGTGAAGACTGCAATCTTATGAACAGCCTCAGAAAACCATCTATTCCACAGTTATGACTGTAGTCATTCTAGGCATGCAAGTGCTGGTGAATGATCCATGGAAAATTACTGCACTAGATTCTACATAATTATTACACATAACAAATATTGAAGTAAAACAAACAAACAAAAATCTCATAAGGGAGAAACTGGAATGGGTTCATAAATCCTCTGGAATCACATTGATCTGATTCACTAACAGATTCTGTGACATTCCTAGCTTCTGATTATGAGCAGCAGGTCCTTGTTAGAACACTGCCCTTACAGCCAATCCAGCTGTACAGGTACAGAGATGCTAGCTGATTTTTATGAACAGAATGAGGCCTCTGAAACTCAGTGGGCACTACCTTTACTGCATGCCGCACCCCAGGTCTTTTCATAGTTCAAAAGCCAAGGAAGAAAATTCAGAGAGCTTCTATTCAACCTTTCCTATCCTAGTTATAGCCATTTCTACTTCTTTGTGATACTGAAAGAAAGACTCTTTTAAGAGTTTACAATGCAGAGTAACAGTACATTAAGATGGAGTGAAACACATTCTGGACTGGACCGAAGGAACAAACAGGCAGACCAGGGCAAGAGCACTGAATGAGCAATTAGCTAAAGTGCCTGGTTCAATTTGAGGCTCTGCTCCTCAAAGACTTAATGCATGTCACAAACTTGGCGATTTGGTTTCTATCAGTCATCAAGAAATATTCTTTATACACAACGTACATATAAAGGAAGATTAAAAAAAAAAAAAAATCTGATGTGTAGCATGAGATCCATGGAGAGTTTCATCATAGTTAGAAACAAATAGTCCCACGAAAGGCAGAACTGAGAGACTGTATTCCTTCTACTTTACGGCTTACATTATCTCTTTAATAAGTGAAGTTTTTCCTAAGCTATTAAGTATGTAACTTTCTGCTGTTATTTCCATTGGCTAAAAGGACAGCTATACCGTAAAGTTCAGCCCCTTATAGATTTAATTTGAGTCTACTTTCAAAAATACTTAACAGAAATTTAGCATCTTTAAGACCACTTTTGTCAAAAATTGACTGAGATTTGTTTGGGAATACAAGAGGGAACACAGATTAGCAGTGTAACTGCACATGCCTCATTTTCTGAGGAACCCCTTGTAACATCCTTCATCTTTTTTTTCAAGTTTAACTCGCCAGTGAAGTAAAGAGGTGCCTTACCTTGGCCATAGATAAAGTTTCCTGACAAAAAGATTTCTCATCACTCTTTCCACATGGCAAAAGCCGGTGTTAAATGCAACCGCATTATCTGTAAAAGCTTTAATGAAGCCTTGCTTGTTCTTCTGGCGATAAAGTCGCAAGATAAATGCCTCCTGACAGGACTCAATGATTCTGTGCGCTTTGTATACCAAAATGCCTGGCAAAATAAAAGGTTTTCAAGTTACAAAAACATAAAGAAAAGTCCAAATTTGAACAGCTTTTTCCTCAAAATGCTCTTATTATTTTGAAGTTTTTTTTTTCTTAAATGAAGTATAATAGGAATTTGGATCTTCTAAAGCGATGGCTGAACAAACCTTCAGGGGTCCAAGCAAAGTGATTCCTCAGTTTCAGTACCATGGAATTCCCACATAACAGAACTGTGTTAATAATAAATCTTTGGCAAAAAAACCTTGTGCTTGAGTAGCAGGACTTACTAGCTTAGAAAATTATTTACTCCTAGGGCAAAACTTGAATCTTTTAAAAGGAGTAAAAGAAAATGGAAGGCATAACACACTATGACAACACAGCAAGTTTGATATGTTAAAGACTGTGATATTTGAATTATTTTGTTACAGAAATTCTGGAATTACATACTTGTAAAGTATGTCTCGTTGGTAACAGTTCAAGTAGTTACATAATCAAAGAACTTCTGAAAACATTTATTTTGCTTCCCCCAGACTTCTGATATTTACATTCACACTTGAGGACAGAAGGTACCATCAACTGTATGAGTACACCACCAATTTTCTTCATGGCTATGGGTGTATCAGGAAAAAAGGATTTACTATGCACCACTTAGTACAGAGAAGTGAAACAACAGTTTTAACTCCATTAAGTCTGAAGCGAATACTTCTAGGACTGATACTTCACTCAGCCAAGATCCATTAAAACCAAGGCCTGTTTTTTCCCACGCTTAATTGTGTTAAATCATAGAATCTTTAAGATTGGAAAAGACCTCCAAGGTCATCAAGTCCAACCATCAACTTACCACCACCACATCCACTAAACCATGTCCTGAAGTACCACATCTACACGTTCTTTGAACACCTCCAGCAATGGTGACTCCACCACTTCCTTTGGCAGCCTGTTCCAGTGCCCGACCACTCTTTCAGTAAGGAAGCGTTTCCTAATATCCAATCTAAACCCGGTGTTTCCCAGAAATACCACATTACATTTTTTCACTCTCTCCCTAGTGAAGTGAGGCCTATGTGGTACTTTTATCTGTTCACAGCTTCCAGAGGAATACTAAATGCCTTCCTAAAATGGAAGCAAAGGACATCAAACATCACAGTTTTATCTTGTCCCTACATAAGCTGACAAACTCACAGTGCATTTAATTTCTATAACGAGTTCCTTCAACTCAGCACCCAGCCATTGATTTTAATATGCCTTTGCTTTGTAAATTAAAAAGCATCTATAAGAAAGAGACGTCCATATAACCAGTAGGCATTCATGATCAAGTCATGGAATAATCCATAAAAAGGTATTTTTCTATCTAGATATTCTTACATCTCTCCTATGAAGCAAAATTTTCATGACATAATAATGTTTGTTCTCATTTCTGAACATCTTTGAGTTTGTCAAGATATGACTCTGAAAGGACATTACAGAACACATAGAATTTGTAACAGGCTAGTAAGATTATGTGTTTATTATAATGCCTCCCTATTTTTAGTTAGTATTTCTCTGCTTATGAAGTGAGTTTATACTGCTGTGTAAGCCTTGACAGAAATAACATACCACTGTTTACTACATCAACTTGCATAGTTTTACTATACTATTTAGTACATAATTTCTGTTAGGCCAAAAACACCAGGAATAATTCTTCTTTAATGCAGTGACAATTTCTTATCCTCATTTAGCTGAATTTATGACTTCACCAGATGTTAACTCACATGTGAGTCTACACTGATTTTATAAACAACATTTATAGCACCTAGAAACACTTTACTGATTTATTTTTTTTTTTGCTAAGTTAACTCCTCAAGAAACACTGTTACAAGTTTTTGTCATACAATTTCACACACAGATAATGTAAGTTTCCAAGAGAACCAGGTGTGACTGAAGATGTAAATGAAGCAGCAAGTCTATCACAGCTGCAGTCGCACTGACCTCTAGTGGCAATGCAAAAACTACAACTCTGTCATTACAGGACAGGACCGTTTTTTAAATTTTTAGCATATTTCTTCTTTTCATATTGACAATGTCCAAAGGTGCGTTTTCTTTCTTTTCTTTTCTTCTTCTTTGATAGGGGAGAAAGGTAGAGAGGAAGGAGTCAAGGGGCAGAAGAAAAGTTAAAATAGGTTTCCCAGAAAATGCGTTCACTTTTCGTTTAACCTAGAAATATCAGAAGTAACAAATCTGGCATCCTTTGGCTCTAGCCTAAAACTGTTTAAAATGTTTCACAGATTAGAGCTTGTCATACATTGACGAAAAGGAAGGGATACAGCTTCTGAAGCAAAAACTTATTCTTCTAAACATTCCCTATTCAGTTATGTTTAGCCATTAAGATGCTAACATTTAGATAACAGTAAAATATTCTTATATTCCTGGCTCTTAGAAATCTATCTTACTATCTCTCCCATCCGTAACAAGGTTTCCAGCTTAGACAAGAACATAAAAACAAGCCTGATCAGGGAGAAGGGGAACAGAATGTGAAAGGAAAGAAGATAACTGTAACATCTTTCATGGATAACTTCTGTGTAACAACAAAAAAGGTCACAAGCTATTCCCAAAGTCTTCATAATTATAGTAACAGCATTACTTTATAATACTGCTATTTAGATAGTGTCTGAGGTGTGTCAAGACAAAGATTAGGAAGGTATTGCTGGTTTTTGATGGGAAAAGTAATTTGTTAATGCAAAAAATAGGTAGCATGCATGGTTGATAAAACATGGCATCTAAAACCAGTTTTAATCACAGGCCACTATTTCACCAAGTGCAATCAATTATTCTCCTTTGAAAGTATTAATTTTATATTTCTTGTGTCAGTGGCATCGTTGAACGGCTGATTTGTTTTCCAGACAGTTACTGATACCAGAAAGCCACACAAATGCACAATCCAGTATCTAAAAATACTGTGGATGTTTTCAAATTGTATGAATCGAATAATGCAAACAAGTTTGGAGCAAAGAAAACCATTAAAAAAAGCCAAAACCCAACTACATATTTGCTCCTTTTACCTCAGTCTTTGTAGAAAAAAAGGAATAATTCTTCACCCTCAATACCAGTTAGTATAACTCTTCATACAGAATTAAGCTTTATGTATTTCCAAGCAGAACAGTCTTACCTTTACTTCATTAAACTCTTACCGGTAATGAGGTTTGCAGGAATTCTGTCAGTAAGGAAATCTACCACAAGGATTCGACTTGTTGCAAAGATAACTCCTCCTTGTGTGTAAAATTCATAGCGAGTATTATTCGTAATTTCATTGGTAACACGCCGAGGATGATGAACAACTCCATCTGACCGCAGTTGATCAATAAAATACTCCTAAACCAAAATATATTAAAACCACAAGACATCATTATAGTAACTAGTGAAATGGATGGAAAAACACCTTAATTATACCTACTCTTGTTAATTTTGAGGAGCTGTCCAAAACAAATTAAAAGCATGACAGTATAAGATACTACCTAAAGAAGTCAGAATTATCATGATTTTTTTTCTTCTTAGGTATACTTTGTACAGTTGACTTAAAAATCAGGTGATTTAAAAATCTGTTTTCAGTAGTAGCTAGACAATATTTCAATATGAACCGCTAACACTCAAAGGAACTTACATTTTCTTCTATTTTAATAGCTCTTTTTTCAGAGAACAGGCAATTTTAATACTGCCTTAAGAACACGGAATTGGGAAGAAATCGTCTTTTAGTCCAAACACCTGCTACTGAAGACAACTACAGCACGTAGGTCATATACATCAAGCTTAATCTTACAGACTACAGCTGTGATATTTACTCACCCATGGCCAGTTAAAAAAAAAAAAAAAAACCCAGAAAAATCACCTCCCTGATGGTGGGAAGTCTCCCTGGTTCCAGGGAAAACAGAGCAGCGTCTTTTGTAAAGTAGAGACAAATCTGTCAACAAGTTTCACTCCTTCCTGCTCACTGGACACTAGCAGATGTCTGCTATTGACAAGTTACGTGTAGAAGATTATTTTAGCTCGTCATTATTGTCAGGACTTCATCGCGCTGCACGAGCACGAACTCGGACCTTGAGGCGATCCTGAACGCGCCCGCTCAGCCTCTCCCCAGGGAGTGCCAAGCGCGGGGCGCGGCGCACAGGTACGCACCGCACCGCACCGCACCGCGCCGCGCCCCTGCCCGCCCTCAACCCGCCCGCTCACCCGCACCCCGGGCCGAGACGCTGACAGGGCCGCCGGCCGCCCGCGGGGTGCGCCCGCCGAAACGGAGAGGCGACACCGGAGAGGGGGAAAGGGCAGGGCAGGGCAGGCGCGGCGCCGCTGGCAGGGGCTGCCCTCACCTCCTCGGCGGGGCTGGTGTTCAGCACCAGCACCAGGCTGGCGGGCTCGCAGTAGAGGCGGAGGAAGCGCAGCAGCAAGCGGTCGATGCCGAGCCCGCGGGCGCAGATCACCAGCCCGTCCTGGTGGAAGAGGTCCAGGAAGATCTGGCTCTCATGCTCCAGCAGCACCGCCATGGCGGCCGGCCCCCGCCGCCGCTCGAACGGCGCATGCGCGCCAGCCGCCGCGCCCGCCCACTGCTGAGGTGGGCGCCGCCGAGGCGACCGCCCCCTGCCGGACTGAGGCAGTGGCGTCCTCCGAGCCGCGCGCCGCCGGTTTTCCCGCTCTGAGCGCGAGGCACCTCGCGCGAAGCTCCGGCGGGTGGAGGGCGGCGGCGAGAGAGCGGGACCCCGGGAAGAGGGGGACCCCGAGGGAGAAGGACCCCGAGAGAGGGGGACCCCGAGAGCAGGACCCCGAGAGCCGGACCCCGAGAGCCAGCGACGCGGAGAACGAGGTGGGAAGGGCCTTACTTGCCCTCGAAGCTCCGCACGGGTGCTTGCATTGAGGCCCACACAGGTGCTTGGATTGAGGCGAGCTGAAGCCCCCTCTTCTTGTGTGTGGGAGGTGTGTGTGCTGAATGTGAATATGAGGTCTTTTCTTTTTTTCTTTATAAATTGTTTATTGTTTGTTACTAAATACCTGCATTTCCTATGCAACAAAACCAAACTGGACTGAACTTCAGCCTGCGTTCCTCACACAAGGCATTGGTACCTCAGTATTTTCCCAGTACCTCAGTATTTTCCCAGTACCTCAGTATTTTCCCAGTACCTTATTTTTTAGTATCTCTCCCTCAGTCTGTGCAGAAAAGGCTGTTTGATCCCACATGGGTGAGAGACTCAGAAGCAGCCGAAAATGAAGGGCACTCGTCAGAGGTACCTGCAGTTCAGCTTGGTGAAGGGCAGGTGAACTTGTCTCCAGCCCCTCTTAAAACAGGCAGTTTTTCTAGGCCTGCTGCAGGGAAGATGGGTGGCACTTCTACTGTGTCAAAATCACCCTCTGAGACAGTGAGGGGGGAAGACTGACGGCTTTGTTCACGGGGTTGCTGGGAATAGTAGAACAGTGTACAGCTGGCTCCTTCCAGAATGTGAATGTGTGGAAGGTGTTCCACATCTCTTTTATTTACATTGGGTATTAATTCCCATTATTTCCCCCAATAGCATCTTTTGGTAAAATGCCATTATCAGGGCATTGAGTCAACTGTCTGAAGCACTCAAATTAATACTTTCAGTTCTTTGTTTCGCATTGTCACATGTTGGCAGTTGCAGTGGTGTTTCATTTTTTGGTTGTTTTTTTTTTTTCAAACTAAGGGAAAATAAAGTGTTCAGCTGCTAACATGTTCTTTTACTGCATGCTTATTCAAGTCAGCACTAGTAATGAAGATGCACTTTACAATGCATTATTTGCAATTGTGCCACATGGTCAGGATTATGCTATAGAATCTTTTAGATTATTATAGGAAATTTTAATATTATTTTATAATATACGTATTTGCATTTTAACATGCAGTACAGAGACTCAGGGCAAAGTAGAAAAAAGTCTTTAAAAACTGGCAGAAATTAATAGAAATATGGGAACTATTCTTGATTTTTCTGATACATGTGGCATATTTCTGAAATGTTATGTTGATACTTGAAGAACTTTTTCTTTGCAAATTGGATCATATTGCCAAGTGTTGTACTGAATACCTGCCATGCTTTGGTTCTCATTTTTAGCTCACTGTTACTTATCTCATGGACACTTGCATTTAAAACTGACATAAAAATGTCAGAAGAACAGTCTTTTTAGTTGGGTAGCATTTCATTTTAGTGGCCTGCAGTTCATTTTACTGACCAAAACAAAGTCTTAAATGATAACATGACAATTATAATTAACATTAATTACTCTTTTTTTCATATTATATGAAAAGCTGTAGTCCAATAAGGCTACTTCTTCAAAGAATTACAGTATTCTGTAGAGCTGTGCATGTAATTTAGGAACCAGCCATTTCCTTAACCTACTGTTTCCTGCATGAATTAGAAATAATACATTTTCTGATGGTCCAAGTAAAATATTTCAGGCATCTCTGTAGTCTGATTTTATTTTGTACTGTATATATATTTATATTTTTTTTACTTTGGCTAAATATAGTATTAATGTAAAATTGTTGTGACATGTACTTCTTGTGCTTACATATTTATTAACCAGTAGAGGGCTTTCATTTGTTACCTTAGAAGAGCAGAATTTAAGCCTAAATCTTGCAATTCATTTTAGTGTATTTTTTTTCTTTGGAAAACACTAGAGTAATATTTAAAAAGTCTTCATAAAAACACAAGAAAGAACTCGTATAGGAACAGGATAAATAAAATTTGTCTAAGAATTAGCTAAGAGTTAAATACGATATGTAATTTAAAAGATTGTAATAATAATCTGGGAGAATTATATTCAGGGGAGTACATGCTAATACATTTCTGTTTTCAACAATGAGGGCTTGCTTTTAATTTTAAACAAATTAAAACTTGTTCTATATATATATAAAATAAACATTTTGGGAAACTTTAGGTGTTTCCTTCCATATAAAATTATAAACAAACAGAAATTGTAGGCTACTTTCAAGATGATAGGTTATGTGACATGGTCAGTACACCCCATTATCAGCCTCCCAAGAAAGACATTTACTTACATGTTTTGTAAATGCGTTGAAAACCAGTATACTTTATCTTATTAACACTAAATGAAGTCAAGTTAATTGAATGGTAGTGCAATAGAACACATCAGTGGAAGTGGGATTATTATTTGATTCACTCATTTTTATTGAGATCACCAATATTAATCTGAAACTTCTCTTTAAGATATGCTTTTGACAACTGATTTTTTTTAAATTTTATTTTATTTTTGACAAGATATAAATCCTTGTTAGGAAAGAGAAAAATGCAAGAAACCATGACTGTAATTTGTAATTGGCAGAAATAGATTTTTCTCTGGCAGTCTACATACAGAACATTCTTTACAGGTTAAAAAATATTTCCCCTATAAAGGAAAACCTAATTATTCTTTTTCAAGGAAGCTATTGTAAAAATTAAACATGACATGCTTTTGCTGGCTTAAAAATGAATTCCAATTAAAGAATTGATTTGGCCTATGGTCTGATGGATAGGGAACATTAGTAAGGGAAAAGTAAGTTCTTATCTTGCATTGGCTCTGCATAGACCTTGAGACCCTGGAATTACTAACTCCTTCACCTTTATTTACCCCTTAGTTATAATTACCATACAAGTAACAACAAGTGTCTTCAGTGTACTTTGTCTAAAGTAAACTGAGAATTAAATTTAAGTAGCTGTTAATGATTTCCACAGTATTTTTTTTTTTTTTCCACAATTACCAAGCTAGACTTCTTTGCTGAGGGAATATTCTGATTTTCTCTACAGGGCACATTCATACATCTGTAACTTGTCCTTGACTTTTAAAGAGAACATAAAGTTAACATGAAGCAAACTTTTGTGATATGGAATTTTCTGTTCCTCTCAGGATTTGGCTATAGAATACATACAGCAAAGACAGCGATTGCGGCATTTTTACATTGTTGTACAGTTTATGTTCTGTTTATGTACTTTCTGAATCAGTAGATGTATTTAGTGGAGTTTGAAGGTTAAAAACTGAGTTGACCCAATCCACAATTGCTAGAACTTAGTGCTATCCAGACATGGACAGCAACCAGAGGAAATGAGGACTCAAATGTCAGGCTTGATCTTCTGAAATATACACTGTCAATTCATGCTTTGCCCAGTGGTGTCAGCTCTCATGTAATGCACTGTGTAAGTGCAACTGTTCAAGAAAGCCAGGAAAATTACATCTTACTTTAGATAAGTATTTTCTAGGAAGAGAGATTTAGATTTCTGAACAAAGGAAAAGGCTCATTCACGCTTCTACTACACCAAACAGGTGTAAAACAGGACTTATAAGTAAATAAAATGCCCATCTGCCTAGCTGACATATTCCAGTGAGGTAAAGAGGATGGTTAACTGCTTATAGGAAAGAAAAGCTAAGTGTCTGACTGAAAATATGACGAATAGAAGCTCTACAGCACAATGTAGGTATTTTCTTAGAATGTTTTCATTTTGGGCAGTTCAAAGTGAGAAATAATGCTACCTCCTCTCAGTGTTATATTATTCCAAAGGAAATAGTTCGGAGATCGTGATACTTTCTCTTCTCTTTATTTCAGTACTTGTTGAATTTTACATCCTGGTTTGACTGTATCATCTTTCCCAGAAACACATCAAGAAAACGAGTATTTTTAGTAAATAGTATCTAGAATGTCTTTGGAGCACTTATAAGCTTGAATAAATTTCCTGAGATTTATCATGCAATACAAAAATCAAAATTGGAATAGACATCTTTACTTGCGTTTCAAATCAATGTCTTTTCTACTGTTCAATTTCCGTAACTGTATCTGGAAAATCAGATATATGCCAAATTATCGCACCTCTCCGATTTCTGTCTTAGTAAAATAGTATGATGAATGTGTGATCTGTTCTATTTTTAATGATGTTTTAAACTCAATTTAAAGTAGAGAGAAAACTGTTGCTTACATTCTTCAGAGCCCATAGGAGACCGCTAATTATGAAGCAGCAATAATAATTTCATGATTGAGACTGAAGCTGGCTTCTTATGTTAGACTCGAATAGTAAATTGTCTTTACTGAGCTACAAGAGTTCTTTGAATCACTTTAAAACTTTACAAGCTGCATTTTATCTTAGAGCCTATGTTTCTAGGAGTTTGTAGATTAGTCAGTCAAAAAAAGGTTTTACTACTGTAACACTCAAAAATCTCATCAACACTCAAAAATCGCATCTGACTGTTGAACATGGTGGATCAATACAAAACCAAATGAAATTGTATGAGAATAGTTACTGATTGCCTTCTGATTATCAGAATAATGCTAGCATAAAATTTGCATTGTGCGCTTTGCTTGACAAAGTGTGGTTATTTGCTCACATCTGACTGATTGTAATGTGGAAAACAGGTGTTTCCTAGAGTTTGTTTTCCATGGGAGGTTGATTGGTTTCTATGGCTTAGAAGACTACTAAAAAAAGGTAGGAAAGGCAAGGTTCACGTGATCATAAAGCAAAATACTTATTACACTAATACTGATTCACAAGACAGGTGTGCAGAATTTTCAAATAAAGTAACATTCTAAAAGCATGAGTTGTTGCTTATGAACAATAACATTAATGACTTATTGCTGTAAACCTTCAATAAATCAAAGTGTTTGAGGACTTTTGCTTTATGAGACTGTAATGGGCTGGGATGTACCTGGAAAAAGAAAAGTTACTGGTTAGTGTATGAAATGCAATGTACTTCCCAAATAATATTTGAGATGGTATTCTTTCTGGAAATTATGTCCCTAGAAAGAATAAATGCTAGTGCATCAGAAGTAACAAATTTTCAATGTAATTTGGAGTAGTAGATGTATGCATATTACATTTACTAATTTTATTTAGCAAACGAATTTGAAAAGTGGTACAATGAAACTCAGAAATAAGTGTTGAGGTTGATGAGGAACCATTGTGAGATCACCTCTGGTTTATCAGCAGGCAGACTACTACAAGGAAATGAGAAGAAATATTATAGGTATTCTGAACTACCCATTAACACATTCATGTAGTATAAATACAGTAAAATAAATTGAGACTATTTAATATAAAACAAATGAAAGCGAGGCATACAATATTCTAAAACAATTGTGTTTTTTTTTTTTTCAATCTAGAAACAGTAGCTGCTTCTTTTACCTACCTTTATTTACATTGTAGCTAATTGCCATCATTGATCTCTGAATCCTTGACCCTGTTACCCTCTTTGACCCTGTTATCAGTCATCTTGGAGCTTGAAAATTAATAGCATTGCTTGAATAGAGTTGTGTGTTTTCAGGTTTGCCAAAATTTCTAATAGTGAAGGGTGGTTACAATTATGATTGTTTGAAGAACAGACTAAGGAAACAGTATCACTTTTTTTTTTTTTCAATAGCTATAGCAATTCTGCCAGCCCTCAGTGCTACTTAAGCAGCTATTTGGGAAGCCCAAGCAGAAAATAATACCAAAGGGCTCATCCACATAAATATGCTCCAAAAAGAACCTGGAGGATGGGAGAACATGAAGGCTTTTCCTACATGGTGGTTTAATTTTCTCTTGAATTTTGAACTTTGATGTCTTCGGCAGTATTACACTTCCTTTTGCTGTCATTGTATCATGATTTGCTGCTGATGCTTGGAGACAAAGACTGGATTACTAGAGATGGTTTCCATAGCAATTACAACTATTTGAATATGCATGGAACTGCTTTCTTATTGTTTCAATTTTTGCAAGGATTTTTATTTACCAGATGAATGGTGCAAGTTATAACTTTATTAAGGAACTGTAAGGGGGATTTATTGAGCTTTTTGGGGAAGGAAGCGTCTGTCTTAATTATGGCTTTACTGTGTTTGCTGAAACCAAAGTGAATATTTGTCAGTTAAAAAAAATACCATTATTATCTCCCCACATTTGTAGCTTACTGGAACATGTACGTGTGCCACAGCCATTTCAGTTAACACGGCACTGTCTTCATGCAGATAGATCACAGTTAAGCTGAGAGTGGCTATGATGTGTGAACATGCTTAATTTTGCTGGATATTCTTCAGAGTGGAGTCAAATAGAGTGAGTAGTGTCATAGCCTGTCAGGTGACATCTGTGAAGTCCTTTATTTTGAGTTTATGCACTGACTAACAAAAGAGGATCAAGTGCTTTTTGGGATCTTCAGCCTCTACTATGATATCAAAAGTGAGTACTGATAAGTAGATTTGGTCCAGTTCTGGGCTGCCTTTTGCCCCTGAATGGTCTATTGATAGGGTTTCCGAATTATGACAAAATTGTCCATTATGCCTATTATATATGTATCATTTTATGCATTATACTGTAGTAATATAGTAACAATTAGTTGTTCTGCACAGTAACTTTTACAAAGAAGAAAAGCACACTTGATTTTGCAGTTTAATTAATTCAGCACTGGCAAATGCCCGGTAGTTCACTGGGGAGTTTTGAAAACAAGAACAGAAGAGTGTGTATCATACATGGGAATTATTAGAGTTCTTTATCAGAAATAAATGTCTATCTTGACTCTTCTCACGCTTTGTCAATTTTAATTCAATGGATTAATTGTATTACTAGCAGATTTTCTACTGTGGAATCTGTGTTATTTCCCCTAGTTCTTATATTTTGTCCTCTCTTCCCTTGCCAAGCCTCTATTGACGCTTCATTTGTGGTTTGTCCTAACAAAAACATGGATATAACTTTCTTCTAGAGAGTTACATCTTACATCTGATTATTTGTGGTTTGTTTTGTGTCAAGTTCATTTGTACTCATGCAGCCAAAAAGTAGTGAGCTACGCAGATTTGTTATAAGGTAAAATGTCTGACTATATAGTTTCACAGATGGAATGGTGCTGGTTTCACAGTGGATGTGCTACTAAAACTAAATGCATGGAAAACGTTTTTTTTCTGTAAGCTAAGATTCTAATTGAAATGTCTGTATTTGGTTTACCAAAATGGTGACTGAATGCTTAAGATGTTTGTTAAGAAATGAACTCAAACTGTACTTCTTTTTCAAACTTTACTGTGACAGACATACTAAATTTCGTTTGGATTTTTAAAAAGTTTTCTTCTTATGGGAAATTTAAGAAACCAATATTGCCTTAGATCTCTGCAGAGTTCCTGCTGAAGTTTGTCAGCACCTTTGAACGCAACCACTTACTTTGCACTAACATTTTGGACAAAATTTAGAGCTGAATTCCAGGTTCTGCCACAAGATATGCATACGCTACTCTTCTGGATCCTAAAGAATCAAAGTTAATTGCAGTCATTTACGGCAGAGCTGTGTAGTGCATATAATAAAAATATATAGATTGACAAGAAAATCCACAGTCAAGCATATCCATTTTAACAAATGAATTGTACAATTTCGTTACCATTAATAGCTCATTATGGCTAAGTACTATTTCTTCTGCTATGCTTTCTTTGACATGCTTTTAATGTACCAAATCTGCCCTCCTATCTTTCTTTGTGCTATTATCAACCACTGTCTCCTCTCCGGAGTTTGTTTCACAGAACTTCTCCACTCTGTAAAAAAATAATTTTACTTCCAAAACCAACAACTACTAGAAGGGGCTCCTCTCAGACTATGATACATATGGGGTGAGAGACAGAAGATGATAATACATATCTAGGGTTGCATGGCTGAGAAAGGTAAGAAGTGATACATCGATTGGTGGATTGTCTGACATCCTGTACAGATGCATACAATCCAAAAATATTTACAGTGAAGTTTGAACTAATTTCCTTTCTGGATTTCACTCTTCCCCTTATTTAATGCTTTTTTAGGCTGTGATAGGTTGCAATGTGCTCCTTCTGTGCTATCAGCATGTATGCTTAATGCTGGTTCTTACTTTTCTAGAGAGTTCCTGGTACTGTCACTTACGAGCAGAGAGCTGCAGATGGAAAAAATCACTGCCTTGAGTCTCTTTGCATCCTTTTCTTCAAGCAGCGTTGCTGCTCAAACTCCATTCTTTTTTTTGCAGTCATATCCCATTTTTTTTTCTCTCCTTTTGTCATCTCTCCTTTTTGCTGCTCCAAACCGCTTGCCTTGCTTCCTTCAACTTCCTAGCCTCCTTTTCGTCTTGAAGATGGTGTATATAAGAAGTTTACATGGGTTTTTAAAAACTAGTGAAGTTAGAAAACACACAAAGCTACAAAATACCAGGACCTAAGATCTGGAAGGAGCTCCTATTCAGGAGGTCTCACTATATGGTACCTGTGCTTTCACTCTTCCCTAGGATCCACAAAAGGTTACTGTCAGATACAGACCTTTGCTCTGATCTGGATTGGCTGCTCTTGTGTTTCTGACTGACAGTGTTTACACACCTCCATGAACCCATGTATATTGACTAGAAAACCTTTGGCATACCATGTCTGTGTACAAACGTGACAATCCTTCCTCTGTCAGTACAAAACATTAAAAAACAAAAAAAAAAGTTATATTTGAGCCTAAGCCTCATCTACCGTCTTAGAGAAGATTCTCTTCTCTGTCAGCCTACAGGCTGACACGTATGATAAAGGATTGTTTCCCCTAAGAGAGACAATTTAAAACATTTCAGTTTTTCCCTTTGGCTTGCCCAAAACTCAATTGTGCCATGTTGAGTCAATTCTGATTACTGCACTCCATCACTTCACATACATCTCAGGTAATTTTTTTTTCATGTGTTACTTGACACCCCTGGGAATTCTCTATTAGCCTCATAACTTCTAAACATAATTGTGTTGTAAAAGTTTGTCCTTAGTTGTTATAGAACTGAAAAGGAAATGAGACTTCCTTCACTTGGTTGTTTTCTCTTGCCTTTTAATGGATCCTGACAGAAAATCTTTCTTTTCTGGGATTATTATCCATCAAGTGATTCTGGACCACTGTTTTTTCTCATCAGCGATGATCAGTTTTTCCTTTATAGCTTTGCAATCACAGAGCATAAAGAAAGAAGATGGAACTCCTCCGTTGTACCTAAATCTCTGTGCATTTTCTTATTGGGAAGTGATGAATATTAGGGAGTTTTTCTATAAGAATGTGTGTAGTTAACGGACTGAAAAAATAAAATTTGGGACTATTTTCTTTATATGCGACTCAGTAAAATGTTCATGTCAATATTTAGAGAACCAGATCTAGATAATTCCTGC
Source organism: Tetrax tetrax (assembly GCA_009806455.1). Classification (NCBI taxonomy): domain Eukaryota; kingdom Metazoa; phylum Chordata; class Aves; order Otidiformes; family Otididae; genus Tetrax; species Tetrax tetrax. The sequence continues at coordinate 279,122 of WHYT01017967.1, forward strand.
AATTTTGTATTGCCAACTACTCCTAGCCTTTCTGTTAGAGTATACTGAAAACTGTACCTTTAAAGTTATTGCAATTCATTAACCTTTTACATCTTTACTTTTTAATCATTTCTGATACTGCTGAACAATCAAAAACTGTCTGAAATACCAATTATTTTGAAGATTATCTGGAATTATGTTAAGAATACCCAACTTCTTTCAGTGTCTCACAGAGCTAATGAGTTCTAGAACATAGAAGTGACAGTCCAATCTTGATAATTCTATTTTTAAAAAAAAAACTTTTGGCCTTTTTTCAGTATCAGATAGGCTGCATAAATATTCTTACCTTAAGGTCAAGCTTTCGGTTTAAACCAAGCACATGTTTTATTTCTGGATTTGGTAGTTGCACTAATGTATTATGAGTTTCTGAATTTATGAATCTTATATAAAACTCAGCATCACTAGCATTGTAATCAGTAAATGCAGTATCAACTTCTTCATTTGAGAGCTCAGATTATCCTTTAGACTCCAAGTGCATATTTCTGAAGGCAAAATAAACTTACTTGTGCAAAATCTTGTGACCTGCTATACGCAAATTTAGAAAACTGGAGTTGTAACTATAAGATACTTTTACAAATCTGTAAAATCCCAGTTGAGTCAGCTTTGGTTTTTTTTTTTTGTTCCCCTAATGAAAGGAAAACTCCTCAGAAGGGGTAGTTACAAAACTGCCATAGAGGTGCTCAAGTATAATCAAAGTTTGGGTTTTTTTTTTTAATCCTTGTACACTTTTGCTTAGTAAATTAAGTTAAACTCATCAATTCAGTCTTCAGTATATGTGGCTTTAATTTTGGTAGCTTCATTTTAATTTTATTTAAATTAAACTCTTACTGCCTACTTTTGGATTAAGTTCTGCAGATGATGTCATCATGGTAGGAAAACAGTGGTGGAGGGAGAACAGAAATGTATATATGAAAAAAGATGTTGCTAAAATCCGCTGAGAATGCTAACACTTTGAACATGGCAATGTATATTGGGTAGGGATTCTGATTTTGAAATATTTTAGAGAGTTTTGGAAAATATGTCTTGACAGAACTTTTTAGCCTTTGAAGCATGTCTACATGACCCCATTTGCAAATGTTCATAATCCTATAAAGGAGGTATATAATGAGGTTCTTAAAAACCCTTGAACATTGATTAAAATACTTCAGAATCCGAAGAATCATACTCATATTAATGCATAATAAAACAAGAGCCTTTACGTTAACACTGGTTACCTGCAAAGTCTTCTAGGCATTTCACTTTTTAATTCTCTCTGCTGATGTTTGATTCCTCCTGCAGCCAAATCTCCCATTTAGATTACCAGGGAATTCAGGATTACACTTTCAATGCCTTATTCAAAATACACATGTATTGGAAAAGGAATAGATAAATGGATGACTGTGGGAAAAAAAAAGCAGGTTTAGGTATGTTTAAAACAGTACTTTTTCCTGTTTTTTTAATGAGAATGACCTACTTCATATTTAACATTTAGTCATATTTTTAAATCTAAAATAGGAAATACTACATTATTTCTAATGCCATGTTTTGATAACATTTGAGTCTTAATGGTACGCACCAAAGTAATGAAAATATGTAGGGTTAAGGATGATTAAATATGCCAGACTACTGCTGGCGACCAGTGGCTATCTTCTAAGCGCCATATGCAACACAAAGTATCACTGTAAAGTATTATTTTTTAGCAGTTGTAATATTCAGCAACTCTTTTGTTGTTGGTTTGTCTTGTAATAATGCTTTAATACTTTCTTAACATTTATCCTAATTAATATAATTTTTAATCCCCTACTTTTGGAGAATGAAGTAATTGTAGCCCTATTGACCAAATTACTTTATCTTTCTAGTAGTAGTCTCTTGGCACTTTCCTGAAAAGCTTGAGAGTACTTCCAGCTACAAACTGCATGATGTAGCTTGTTTTATGATGGAGGAATATGTTTTTAATTTCTATACATTAATATTTCAACCTGGCTAATCTTGGTAGTAACTGAAGTTTACAAAGTCATACAAAAGCTCATTATATACAGGTGCAAAGTAGATTGATTATATCAGCCCAGTTTCTCTTGAATAGGTGTCCATATCCCAGAAGAACCTGACATGATTGGCGCTAATTGGCAACCTTCTTGGCAGATTCTGGAATACCGTCCAAACACAGATTGGATAAAGAGGATGAGCTATTGCATCCACCTACGTTCAGAGGTAGCTGTTTCTTGTCAGGATTGACAGCTATTGATGGGGTAGGCTATGAATCTTGGAAAGTCGTTTCGTTTGGTTCTTTTCCTTCATCCTTTCTGTAGATTTTGGTTTTGAGCATTTCAGAGTAGTACTAATACTTCTCAGAGAAACAAAAATCACTTCAAGACTTAATAAAAAGAAATCAAGTTGATACTGTTCCTGAAATTTCATACAGTTAAAAAATATTAGCAGAAGAGATGAGGTGTTTTTCTTGTCAGTCTAGAGAGTTACTGTTTTGACTTCTACCAGAAGAGAGGACTGCTGTAATGTTTCTCACTATGGAAGCTGAATTCAGAGGGGTGAAGCGATGATGAAACATCTCAATAAGGGCATGGAATATACTTTGCAGGGAAATAATCAAGATGCCATTCTGTTTTTTTCCCCCTTAAGTCTTGGCATGTTAGCTAAAAATACGGATTTTAGATTATTTTAAGGAGATTTTTCTCTACTGCATTTTTTTTTGCCTGTATGTGTTAGTTCAGACAGCCTCTGACTGTTGTAGTCCTAAACAGTATTGTAATAAGCAGCTGGTTTTGGTTGTCATGTCGACATTCATCTGGTATATCTGAAAATCAGCACAAGCTCCTTTGCACAATTCCTTACTTTTTCTCTTAGGACTTCTGGCTCTCACAGTGAAAATTAATTTAAAACTAATTTTAAAAGATCAAAATACTTAGGATCATTTATCCTTTTAATTAAATTAGAAGACTTGAGGGAATGTTTGTGGTCATTTGCGACGACTCACACATTTCAATTGTAAATTAATTGGAAATATGTTCCCAGAGTCACCAGTGAATAGTCCCATGAGTTGTGTTACTCACGGCTGTTTCAGAAAACTTCAGTGAATGTAGGCTGGGATAATCTGGCAGAGAAGTATTACATTAGACTGCAACTTACGAAAAATACCTTCTCCTCCAAACATCAAAATATTTGTGAAATCTTTGCTAGGAGTTACACACTAAAGACCAAGGAACTTTTTTCTTGATGGATTTCAGTTTGTAGCCCTCTTTGATAGATATGTTTTAATATGCTTTCCCTAAGTGAAATGTACAGCCAAAAATATAAAGATAAAAGTTTTCTTGATAGCATGGCATATAACTTTATATATAAATACTATGTAGTTGAACAATTTATGATTTTTCATTTCCAATTTGTAAATTTCCATTTAGTAAATTTTATTAGTATTAAATTTGTTGTTAATCTTTGGGTTTTATCTTGGAGACTGGTTATATTAAGTACAGAGTTTTGTAAGGTTTGGATCTTTTGTTAAAATTCCTTTTGTGTTGTTCATTGAGAACGTGAGGGTGGTGACCTGGTCACTGTGTGTACTGAAAGGTGAATGAAAAGAAAGTGCAAAACCTGGTGAGCAGTTGCCACTAATGTGGTTGATGGAGGAAATAATGGCTATGTGGTGACAGACAAAATATTTGTTTTGAGCATAGAGGTTTTTTTTTGAAGGCTGCTTTTCTCTTAGTTCCCATAAAATTCTCTCATAATGACCAAAGAGCTGATGGAGGATAAATAATTGCCATTGTAAGAAGAGGCCCATGTTGTTCAGCAATTTTCAAATTCCTAGTGTTTTTTGTGACTCTAAAAGTCCTAGTTTGCATTGCTGGCATCATCTTAAATTTGGAATTTGCCTTTTATGGTAAATGGTGCTGTAATTATCTAAGAAGTTCCTGGAGAGAAGCACAAAGAATAATTACAAACTTTTATTCGCTGAGGTCTTCAAAGCTCTCTCTCCCTGCAACACTAATCTCACCACAGAAGGGTGGAGGAAGTAGGAAGATCCAGACTGCACTTCGCAGGACAACAGTAATAGAATCAGCATCTGTGGAGTGCATATGGTGACATGTTTATTTCTGGTGTACAGTCCCTTCTGAAGCTCTCAGTGGGACAATGAGACAGCAACAAAGGTGTAAGGATCAATCCAACAGTTGTCTCTAGAATCCAGGAAGACTTTTTTCATAATGTTGTGGAAAGTTACATGGTTCATCTGAGGAAAATCCTGTTATGACTTGGTTTACTTTAATAGCATTAGATTATGGAAACGTTACATATTACACTTCTGTGTTGATTTTCATGAATGAGACAAAATCTCCTGCCCCGCACTTTCATGCCACCTAAACTGGATTGCAAATGCTTCCTGCTAAGAAGTACCACTAGGCTGAAAATCAAATATTTTTAGTACTAATCACTGTGCACTGAGGAAACTTCTATAAGGTGTTCAGCCTTTTTATGGGACAAAGAAAGAGGACAGAAAGAAAACTAAGCAGCTGATTCTGCACCACATGGTACAAACATGAACTGTTGAAGTATGGCCCTGTTTGGGAGAATGTTATGTGAAAACAAAATTAAACAGAAGACTATAGATAAAAACTGGCAGATTGTTCCTGGTCTTGATGAAGTATGTAAATCATGTGTTGGAGAAAATATCTGCAGCAGGTAAAACCTTGTAGGTAAACACAGCTAAAGCTAAATCATTAACAAAGGCAGAAGTTAACTGTAGGACTTAAACTGAGCTGTGACATTGCATGAGGAATCTTATCTTCCACAAGATGGAGCTGTGTGATTTCTGCTTTTGGAAGCAAATCAGTCTATCTGTAAATGATTCTTTGATTACTGTACAAGGACAGGAGAATCACAGTTATCTGTCATTGCGTTCTTACTCAGATGCTAAGGAACTTCTGCAATTTCATTCTAGATGGTCGTGTGGGTGCTAAAAATATTGAATTTAACAAGAAGGCCTCTGAATCTAGAAGAAAAGCTGTATTTAAAAGGAGAAGAAAAATAAATCCATTACCTTTCTCTATGATGATCACAGCTATTTGCTTAGTGTGTGGTGTCCTATTGGCTTTTCTTTATTTACTCACTTTGATGATGACTGCAATGCAGATTTCTTTGAGATGATTTCTTATCGTTTATGCTCTGTAACATCTGTATGAGAGACAGATACAATTGCTTAAATGATAATTCAAGCAAGTATTTTCAGTAACATTGATTGACCTCCAGCCCTGGAGTGTTTATTAGGTCTGAGCAGATGCAAGTAAAGTACTTTGTCAACAGAATGGAATACTGTCTTTGAAAGCAATGACTAGAAAGGATCAAGGATTTGTTGTAGAAGAAGAACAGAACATGAGGTCCTGGTGTCATGCCTTTGCATAAAAAAGTGATGTAATCCTTTTCCTCACTAAGCAGGGAAAGTAAACAGGAGTAAGGGTGGGCACGGCTTGTTTTTCTCCTTTGCAAGTTCCACAATGCAAGTGCCAACTGTGTAATTACTGATAGAGGTAGTGCAGGCCCACCTAAAAGGAGTATGATTACCTGTGGCATCCTAGAAGAGGTGGTGATTGTATGAAAAGATTCAAGAGCACTCTGGGATACAGGCCTACTTGAATAAACACTGAGAATATAAATAGCAACTTGTTTGTGACATTGTTAAATCACAGTAAGCCTGACATGTTCTGATCTTTTGTTGTTTTTTATTATTTTGGATTATAGTGGGTTAATGATTACAAACACTTTGCAAACTTTAACAAATTCATCTGATTACAGTGTATATGCTGAAGCTTGGTTTCAAATGAGATGGTGTCCCATCAAACTTGTTTGTTCACTTTTCATTGCTAAACCCTAGCTCCTCCACTGATTCCAAAGTATACCGCCAACCGCTTCTCTGCTCCCTAGCTTGTGGCTGGGTGAGAAACAAAGACCTGTGATTGCTTTCGAATTACACGCAAGTGGATTGGGTGACTGATCTATACACAATGATCAGCTTGCGGGTATGTCAAGCATAATAGATAATTGCTGAGCTTACACAGCAATATTTTCCTCACTGGGAAGACTCATGTCAGTCTTTATCTCCTACTCAATTGTCAGTTCTCATGGAAACTTGTTGGAACTTAATATCTTTGAGACCAGGTCCTTGTGTCAAATTTGATCAAAATTAGCCAATTCATTCAAAAGTAATGAGGGAGGGGATGAGAACTGACAGTGCATCTGTGTAATTTATTTCCTCACAGAACAAGCACAGAAAGCAAAGTTTTCTGATTTTTGAAATAGGCAATCAGAATTCAGTAACCTGCATTTAACTGAAACTTGCAGAAATTCACGTGACTAAGTTGATGTGCACAACTTAGTGTTGTGAGTCACAACGTTGAGATTCCTCATCATTTTGAGTTTGTGTGCATATGGATATATATAAGCTGATACATAAACCACATTCACTGCTGGAGAACCCAAGGATAAAAACGAGATCATCTAGCAGTCTTTCAGTTTGTTTACCTAACATAAGCCGATTTGGAAAAAAAAAAAAAACCAACCTAATTTCAGAGTGTTGATTGTTCACCTACTTTTCTTCCTGTGGCAAACGTTTTACAGAAAGAGGAAAGCTGAAGTAAATAGCTGATAGCAGATGACAACTATGTTTTCACAGAATCTTAAGCTCTGATATGCTTTCTGTTATAGTGAACTGACCTGTCTCATTTTTTAGAATAGGACTAAAGAAAAATATTGCTTTTATTAACATTACATGGACAAGGGGGATCATGTTGTTACTGAGTTTGCAGTCTGTGAATGAAAGCTCTGTTACAGAGTTAGATATTAGACAACTTACTACGCTTGTCTGTTGTTTAATTACGCATTTCTGAAAGCAGGTGAAGTGAATGACTTATTTTTCAAATAAATGAAAATATTGGAAGTACAATGTAAGTAATAATAAAATATATGTCCCAAATCCATGCATTTTTAATTTATATTAAATAAAATTAACCATATAGATACTTTGGTTCATCTACAATACTTTCTTGCACGTTTGTCTTGAGACTTTTGAGATGTAACAGTCTTTAGCTTGTAAGAACACAATTACATTTGAAGAAGTCGTAAGAAATGATCCTGTGGTAGAAAACAGTGGTCCATCTAGATACTGATTTTAACTTCAACAATATCTGTTGAGAAAGATATTATTATGTATATTCTGTCATTGAATCATATATATCAAAGAATGGAAGTCTGTAATATGATTTTTTCCCCTCCTTCCAAGGGTAGAAAATTTAAGAACCTGCTTGGTTTAGACATACTTGAAAGATTTTCAGAAATGAATAATTTACTTCAATAATGTGAGTTGAATTGCATCCCATGAGGCAAAGCATGAAAAGAAAAAGGCAGACATTACTAGTCAAGCTTTACTTTTATTCCACCAATACACAAGATTTTAAGTGAAACACAAAAGCAGTAAAGTGTGCGAAATTAATAATATGAAAAGGAGGCATGTAATAACAGAGAGCTTCTGAAGTAACTTAAGAACCAAATGAAGGTGCTTTATTTGCAGGTAAGTATAGTGCAGCCTACACACTTCAATCAAGCCAGCAGTAGGCTTTAATAAGTGATAATAAAGTGTGAAAGGTGGCTTTCTGAGAACGATGAAAAGATGCATGTACTTACTGCTTGTAATTATGTATCCAGTAAACAGACACCGAAATAGACGCACTATGTTGCCTTGCACTGTGGCACCCAAACACATTAGAATCCATGGGCTCTACTGAAGCTGAATTTGCTCTTTTGGTATGGTGAACTCAAAGTTAATGGGTAGGAAATGTCAAATATGATAATCTGGCTAAGAAAAATATACACCTAGGTGTTTTGCAGGTGTCCTGGCAGTTATCAAGCTGTATAACTAAAAGAAGACAAAGAACTTGAAGTTGGTGTATTGGAACAGTTTATTTAACTGGAATGAAGTAGCTTGCCTATTCACTTGTAAATGAAATAAGAAGTTAACTTCATTTTGGGACTCAGATGTAGAATTCCCATACTTTTGCAATCTGACTCTACGTGCTTATGTGGGGTTATATTTCAGTTTCCCTGGCCTATTTTAACTTGTTCGCACGTGAATTATTCCTGAAATACTGTAGAAATGAACAGAGGCAAAGAACTCTTTATTCTGAATATAGATAATCTGTAATAACTTTGTAGCCAAGGCAAGACGAAATGTACACCTAGTCAGTTTAAGACAAACCTGATGTTGTGGAACGACTTTCCTGTGCAGCCAGGCTCTACTTGCAATAAAAGTGTAGTTGAGTAATGCCTACCACGCTCTTTGTAGGCTCCCCAGGGATGCCTGTGATCATCGTGTACCACACTGTTTGCATGAAGACAGAGATGTCTCCAACTCTTTTACTCCAAAAGTAGCATTACTTTAGAGTAAATGCTGTGACACAAAGAGAGTCAGTGTAAGTCACTTCTTCCAGAACTTTTAGGGAGCTTTTGCCTGAGGTATGCATCTGGTTATTTTATTCAGTTGAAGAAGCAATATTCTTGATTGCCCAGTGGGCATTAAGGTTGGTTCTTAATACTAGTTGTACTGAGGATTGGATTAAATACTAGAGAGAGAAGGAACAACAGAGAAAAAATAAAGTGGCACAGTTTTAATTGTTACATGTAGGCTAGAGGCCCTGAATTTTCTGTTGTCCTTCAATGGAAAGAATTTGGTCTCAGGACTAATTTTTCACTTTTATTAACCCCACAGGAGTGGCTGAATTTGCAGCCTAATGGATGAAAAAGACCTCCTCTTAGGATCTCTCCTTTCTATTTCTTCTTGTATGTTTACCACTGAATTAAGAGTTCCTTTTGTGCTAGCTGAAACTTAGAAGATAGCTCTGTCCCACAACATGTTTGTTTTCTACAATTTACTCTTCTTTCACTCTTTATAGGAACTCTTTAGAAGCCACGTAGTGTACAAAATCCATCTTCTTCCACAAAGCAGAGATGTAAAATATATATTACTGTACAGCAGATACTTGATCAGCTTCGTAGTTGAGCCCTTGATGTGCCCCCAAATGACCTGTAAATACAATGAAGCCGTAATGCAAGGTGTCAGCTTGGATTGGAATGTCCCAGCTGAGTAGCAGGGCTCTGTCTCCGGGAATCATTGTGGTGGCGTGTTAATATTGCAGGCTCATAAATGCTTTAGCTTGAGTAAATGCAAAAATCCTTCAAACTATGTCCTTTTTATATCTGCTGGCTGGAAGAATCTGCTGCAGGGTTAGTTAGCTTTCTACTATGATTCATAGATATGCTTTCTCATCTATATTATTCCCTTATACAGTGAATGTTGCTATGTTCTTTTTGCTTTGAAATGAAATGCTCTTGCCTGTTGTTTAGAGTACTAGAACTTAGGTATTTTTGAAAAGTATAATTAATTTTCATCAAAAGAATATATGACCTTTTTGAGGGGCGATTCCTGCTCAGCAGTACCTGTTTGGATGTTCAGTCAATATGAATTAATTGGATATATATCTTCTCTCCTTCCTTTCTGTATTTTGTCTTCCTCCTTGAGGCAAAAGCTCAGCCTCAGAGAAAAATCTGCCTGCATATAAAAAAATGATAACCATGTGGTATAGAGCAGGAGGGAGAATATGAAGAAAATTAAAGATAAGAAGTACTTTACTCAGATACATTTTACCAAACAAGAGATACAGGTCTAGAAAAGTAAAGGAAAAAAAAAAAAGACGTGCATGGGCTGTCTCCTTTAGAAAATACAGCTGTATATTTTGATAAACTCTTTTCTGACTTTTTAGATGTGCTCTCAATTTTTTGAACTATGTCAATGGCACAGAAAACACCTGACAAGAAACATGATTTATGATTTCAATCCAGAAATAGAAAATAGCACGTGCAGAAAATCCTGATACTTTTAGATATGTTTTGGTAATAACTTAGATGGAGATAAATATTTTAAATAATGAATACTTTAAAATAGCTTATTTTTAAGATAATTGGCAGGTGGTTTGCTTTTCAAAAATACTAAGTCACCAGTTGCTCCTACTAATGTAATTTGAGAGCTAGAAGATGCTTAACATTCTAAGAATCAGGTGATACATCGTTAGTACTGGTTTAACTCCGTTCCTGTTGAAGTCACTGTGAGTTTTATACTAAAATTTGTAGACTCATAGACTGTTTCAGGTGGGAAGGGACCTCAGGATGTCATCTAGTCTAACGTACTGCTCAAGCTGCATCCACTGTGCATGAGCTCAGTCCTGTGTTATTTTGAATACTGGTCCTTAAAATAGTTCAGAAAAATGCCTGATTTGCAAATGGTTATCTGAACTGAGAGCTATGCCTGAAACACCTGACGTGAACCTTTCACCCATCAGGTCTGAGATTTTGAGAGCCTTCTCAAGATGTATCTTCTTATCAGTAGCACAGTCACCTGGTTTTTGTTTGGTTTTTAAAAAAATCTATTTTAATTTAAAGAGCAATGTAGGCTCATACACTATATATGAATATTAACCACCAATTGATTTAAACGATAGTCTTCAATTGCTTCAGTAGTGTTCATCAGCAGTAAAAGTAAAAAATTATTCTGGTTGACAGGAAAGCACTGGAGCAAAGGTCAGGAGGCAAAACTAAAACATGTCAATAATATTGAATTGCTATTTAAAAAACTGTATTTTATAGTTAACATTTTTTTCAGGAGGAAAGAAAAGAAAAAAGACAGAACTCCATGCTTCTGCAAAGTATTCCAGTTCCTTGACAACTGCAGGTGTATGGTGAATTATGGCTGAAAATGCAAAAAGGAAATTGGAGAAATAAGTGTAGACTACAACATGGTAGTTTTTAATCCAGAAAGGATGTTAAATCTGTACACTCTGTGTGCAAGAGTTTAAAATAAAGTATTTTAAAGTTCATAGTTACAAAGGAGAGTTCATAACTGAAAAGAGATGGACATTGTGTGGAAGAGTTGAAGAGATTGTTTGAAGATACTGTGTGTGAAGGGAGCATTTGACAACTTATCTAGGCAGGAAAAATGAGCTGTCTTTGAATGTGCAAGTGTGTGGATGTGCTGCGCTGACTCTTCTGTGGTTATTTATTATATTTTCTTCTGCTGCACTGGGTAGAAGAATAAAATATTTTGGTGGTGTGGGGGTTTTTGGTTTTTTGTGGGTGGTTTTTTTTTTTTTTTTTTTTTAAAAATTCAATCACGAACATTTTGCTGTGACTTTGTCATCAGTTCTTTAAATGTGCTGAAACTTCCTAAAGGAGATCCTTGAGTTGTAAGGCTTTATAGGATAAAAAGACATATATTTGTGTTAGAGCATTTTCTTGATACATATAGAGAAACTGCAATGATGGTCACTATTAGTGTGTTTTCATGGTTAAGAAATGAGGAGGTAGGGAAGGAGAAAATCAGAGGCATTTGTGAATGCTAAAGCTAAATCTCTTTTGTGATATATTCTAACTTCTGCATTGTTACACCTTTCTCTTACAGTGCTGGAGTACTGCTGCAAGTTAACACAGTTTGACTGGAGTTCTGTAAAACGGGCTTCTGCAGTTGCAATGGTATGTGTGCTTGGTGAAGAGCAATAGATTCTTAATACGTAGGTAATGGGAAAGAAAAGCAAGGGGATTTTTTTTAAAAAATTGTGTATTTTAATTATTGATGGTAAGACGTAGCTTCAGTCATCAAATCATAATGTGGAAAACACTTTAAACATCAACTGATGATGCAAACTCTTGAGCTCATTCAAATATAGGGTCTATATTCAATTCCTGTTATTATTACACTCTATGGCCTAAATTTGCTGCAATGTTCTTTGTCTTTAAATGCTCAATTATCAGACTTAGTTTTGTTTTAGTCTCTTATGTTTCAGCTGAGTGAATGTTAAGCTGTCTACTTTCATATTCAGATATCCTTTGGGTTTGAAAGTCCATCTACTAAATACCTTGACTGGTTTTAGGTACCTTTCTTTACAGGAGTACATAATTGGTTGTTTCTAAACGTAACCATTCCATACTGTGACTTACCACTTTTCGCTTGGGTTTCTTCGGATTATCAAAACAGAAGCTGATGGATGAGTAAAACTAATAAACAGGATTTTCAACCTTTCTGCATTAGAATACGTTTTTATATGAAACATTGTAGTATAGTAGCTGCCTGAAAAAAATATTTAGAACAAAAGATGAATTTGCTTGAGAACTTAAATATACATAAATGTGTTTGTACTTTGAGATTAACTATGGTGTGGTTTAGTTTGAAAATTCCTTTTGTATTCATTATGTTGGTAACATTAGCGTGCAGGTCATTTGGAAATTCATAAGATGCTTATATTTGTAATGGGTTTGGGGGAAAAACCCACAAACAAAACAACAACAACTCTGCCCCCACTAAATTTAAGCTAATACTCAATTTTTGATTGTTACAGTGTAGGTATCATTTCCTCTTGTTTTAGGGCGGGACTTTACTTTTCAATGTATTTTGAACCTTGGAATGGGGATGCATTGATAGTACCAGTATGATGATGTGCATAATGGAAGAAAAGGCTTCAAATAATGCAGTTATTGGCAATACAATTCTCAGGTGGACACTGATCAGACTGCTCCAAATGGGTTTCTCTTCAGTGTGTCTGGTCTGCACTTCTCTGATCTTCCTTCTTTTTCCTTCCTTACTGTTCCTTCAAAGCATCAAGTCTTTTTCTCCTATGATGTTCTGTTAAGCCTCCTCTTTGTCGGTTTTGTTCCTTTTTCCTGGTTAGTGTCTGTGCTTTGCTTCTCTCTCTCTGTAGGGAAGTTGCAGGAACTTGAAATTCTGACTATTTTAGACAACTAATTGTCCCAAAATGTTCCAAATTAAATAAATCTGAGATAAATAATGGGAGCACCTACTTCATTTGATATCAAGTTCTATCACCTTATAGAAGCCTGTTAAAGGTACAAGTATTCACATAACCTATCAGTTCTAACTTAGCTACTCAGCCAGCCATTGTTAATTTTACTGTTTTCCAACATGTTTATTACATGCTGGAATGCTGCAGCATACTCATAATGTTAACCAGAAGCTATACAATATATATAAGAAGAATTTAGATTTGAAATAGAAAGTAGTCTTGAGATCAACTGGCATTTTACAGTAATTGAACTTCCTTAATATCTTATGGATGGTG
>WHYT01017967.1:303857-314948 GCA_009806455.1 Tetrax tetrax
CTTATAGAAGCCTGTTAAAGGTACAAGTATTCACATAACCTATCAGTTCTAACTTAGCTACTCAGCCAGCCATTGTTAATTTTACTGTTTTCCAACATGTTTATTACATGCTGGAATGCTGCAGCACACTCATAATGTTAACCAGAAGCTATACAATATATATAAGAAGAATTTAGATTTGAAATAGAAAGTAGTCTTGAGATCAACTGGCATTTTACAGTAATTGAACTTCCTTAATATCTTATGGATGGTGGATAAGACATCAATTTCCCAGACACTCATGTATGTCAACTTAATTTCAAAATTACTTTTGAAGAAAATTTTTGTGGTGTTCTTGTTATCATCAAAGATAGATATTAGTTTTTCATAAAAATGAGGAAATCCTCCAGGGAGCCACCTTCTCTCTGTGGAGTTTCCTTTGCAGAAATGATGATAATATGAAAAAGAAAAGTTTGAATTGACATAATGCCTGAATTGCAGACAGCTGTAACACTGTTTATTAAGTGTTGTATATTTAGATCTAAATTGCTCAGATTACATTATTCTTTCAATGATTATAATATCTTTTTACTCTCATTGAAAAATAAACACATTTTCATGAAAAAGGAAATAGGTAGTTATTGCAAATCTGTATTACCAATGTCATATGTTATTAAATGTCATACAATATCTCAGCAGCATATATTAGGGAATTAGGATTCAGTAGTAAACTGGCTAAGTAATGGGAAAACCTTGCATCAGGAGGCTAGATCAACTCCTTAAATTTATCTTTCACTGCAAACATCATTTGAAAGAACAAAATCCTTGTAGTGTCTGTTGTGATAAAGGGGCATACTTTATGCCATGGTAAAGAAGGCTTATTTAAAAAATAAGTCTATGGACTTATGTTACCTTTTTCTTCTCTCACTAGCAGGACAAGTTCCAGGAATATAGACTGACAGCATTTTAAACAGAATTCAGGATACTTTGGAATTCCTGTGAATGTGACCTGTTTCCTCTCTTCTTTTGTCCATGCCACATATCTTAGCATGTACTAGCTATTCCAAGAAACTACAGCAGTGAAAAACATGCATGTGGTACACCATACTGGGAGAAAAGTTCACTTGCCTGCTTGTAGTAGGAAGGATATATATTCAAAAGCCAGGCTGTAGCTAGCTCCTGCTTTTTATAACTTTCTTTAACTTTGTCTTTTGTTGTAGTACCCTTTCATGAATATAATTTCACAGAAAACTAAATTCTATCATCTAGTGTGATCTAAGATAGCAGGTATTTTTACCCTTCTACTGCTGTACCCTGCGTACCACCAGTGGTATCCAGCTCTTGCCCTGGGCAGTTACAGCCCCTTAAAGTCTGTTCCCTGTTCCCATGCAAGCTGATATGCCTATCTCACAGAACCAATGTGATTACTTTCCCTCGTGTGATGCAAACTATGTGCATATTTGTTATGTAACTGAATAGTTACAAATACACTCCACAATGTGTCACAATGGGCACACTTAAGCATCTGCTAGCTGGAAAACAAGTACTGGGGTCTGAGGAACCTCAGAAAAGTTGGTAGCAACCACCAAAAGTTTGTGGAAGTCTCTGAGTTGTTCTCATTGGTTCTTCCCAGCATGCAGTAGAAAAAGAACATTATAATATTTGCCAACATATTACGTGCTGCCATCTATACCATTGTTTGGAGGGTTCTTTCTCAAATAAAAAAAGCATTGACTTTTTCAATACCAACCTCTCCGTTCCTTTTATGTGATGATTTTGCATCTGAGGCAATTTCTCATATATATATATATGATAACCTGCTAACACTGAAATATCTTTTATATATTTGGATGGTGTTTGTGGCATTCCTTTCTTTATAGATCTCTGAATGACTTTGTTTCAACATCTGGTAAGACGAAAACCAAATGCTGACAAGACCTGTCCTTGTACCTAGTGAACCAATGTCTTCTCTCACCATTTCAATGTTATGATCTTAGTTCAGTCTCAAGATATTTCTTTTGGCTGTTACTTTGACAGCTAATTAGAAGATGATACATAAAGCGCGTATAAGTCTGGGGGTGTTTTTAAGAAAGCGTATTTTACTCTTCAGTAGGCATCTTTTCTGTATCAGACTATAACTTCCACCTTTTTACAGAGTAAAACTGACATATCAAAAAGACTATCCTTCAGAAAACTTGGAACTTTTTGAATTGCAGAGCATATAAATGCCCTGACATGTAAGATTGTTCGGTGTTGCATATTGTGTACGTGCACACATTGAGAAAGGATTTGTCACCAGATCTTGCAAGAGAGTGCATTAAAGATACTGCATATCCTCAGGCTGCTTTTTGATGACCAGGCATCTACAGATTTTTGCCTTTGCATCAACATTTGATACCTGTTTTACTGCTACAATTGATGTCAAGCTAGAAAATATGGACTCTAGCTAGTTTGGAAGGTCCATTGTCATTGCAGAAACGTGATTATTACAACTGTAGTAGACAAATAATTAGTCTCTCTCCTTTCATGCTCATCATCTATTTTATCTGAGGTCTTGCCTATACCTAGAATTGAATCCAAGCATTCTACTTCCCAGTGCAGTGTCTGTTTTGAGGGACTGTTGCGTGACTTCGAAATTGTGTTCAAATATTCTGCTGAAAAACTGTGCTATGTAAGTATTGCTATGAAATACCCTACTGCAGAAGTTTCTAATGGTTTTTAAAATCAGGCTAAACTTCTGATTAATGTTAAAGAACCAGACTGTATTTGGGAAACTTTTACATCTTTGAATCTTTTTCTGCTTGGCTGTGAAATGTTGAGATACATTGAGTTGTACTCTAGGCAATTGTTGATATAGTAATTTTTTTTTTGTAAATTAATAATACTAAACCCAAGCCCCTCCATTGCCAGAATGTGTATGAAATACTGTATTTGTGAATCTCAGTTATCCATTTTAGGACGCACTTTAATCTGATTTCCAAAAGTTTTAGTCTTCATACATCTAGGCTGAAATTAGCAGGAGCTGCAAATAGACGTTGCCTCAAAAAATCATATTTTTTTCTCTGATGGATGTATGACAGTAAGATCAGGAAAATAAACAGATGGTCAGACGACTCAAGGTCTTGACTGAGAGCAGCATGGGACCCAGTTCAATATTTAGGACTGATATTAAAATATTTTAATAATAATTTTGAACCTTTCCCCAGAAACCTAAGGCAACTTTCCATTTTCTTGTAGCTCATAAATGAGCACTTTTTGCAGGTTTGCAACAGTAAGGCAAAGATTTGAAATAACAGAAATAAAAAGAGGTAACAGGCAAGAGAAAGGAACTACAATAAAATACAGATTTAAAATACAGAGAAAGCTGGGTTTCCTGTTAAATGCCCTTGGAAGCCATGCTCCCTGCTAGCTATTCTCACTTGCTTTTACTGGATTCCCCTAGTGTAGTTAATCGCTCCATCTGTTAGACAGCTAGCAGTTTTTCCTTTGCTCTTTTCTGACTCTGATCTGGTTGGCTGTAGTTCACAGCAGCCTCTACACTTCTTCACTGAGTTCAGGATAAGGTAAATGACAAATGAAGTCTTTGCTAAAGAAAATGTGGCTCCTGGATTGAAGCCTTTTCTTTAGCTTCCTTTAAAAAAAAACCTCAAACCGAGCCTGTTTTGCTTATAATTTCTCTTATTAACTTTGAAAGATCTACATTTAGTCAGACTAACATCTTCCTGATGACACTTTATTACTGGAAAAATGGGTGCATTTAGTTCCCTATCCTTGAATCATGCTGCGTTGTATTTCCATCTGTTCTACAGCTTAGCTATTATTTAAAGAAAAGCTCCAAAACATAGCGCCTATCAATTAGGCCTGCTCTGATTTGATCCTTTGTCCCACTCTAGTCAATGTAGAATGCTTTCATGGCTTTTCAGATCTGCATGGACTGTTCCTACTCTTTGGAGCTCCTCCCTGGTTTTCAGCAGTAAGTATGATTAACTGAAAGACTTGCAAGAGTCCGTGGCGTCATATGGAGAATGCTTTGGAGCTCTCTGGATGAAAGCACTTCCTCTTCTGCTGCAGGGAATTCACAGTGTCTTAGTACTGGTAACCCTGTTTCTGATCTGTGGTACACTTTTTGATGAATCAGTCGTTTATGTTGCATTGCCAAATATGTACTGCCAAGGGAATTGGTCTTCACGTAATGTGAGAGGATGGTATAGTAAATAGTGATGATTAGACCATGTAGTTTTTTAATGTTTCAGACATTTAAATGTTTTTATTTAATTGTGATGCCTTTTTGATTGTAAGTTCCAAACACTTACAAAAATGACTCTTAGAGGATTTGAATTTTAGTTTGTATCCTTACCACAGTCTTCATTTCTAAATTGTGATGGTAAAAGCCATTGTTTCTCCCCACAAAAAATCCCTCTCTCAAACCTGTGGCTGTTAACAGTTTGCCATTTAAAATGTATATAATTACTATGTGGTAGCAAAGGAGAATGTATTTGCCTTAATTTGTGTAGCTGATTATCTCGTGGAGTGTGCAGAGAATCCATTAAAGTTGGTGAGCCGCTGTGAGAGTAGCAGGTAGAATGATCTGCTTACAATAATCTGTTGTTAAGGTTAAGGGAGAAGAGGCAGAGAGCTATAATGACAGCTAGATGGGAGCATAATTGGAGAGAGGCTCGATACAGTAGTGCTTTACAACCACTAGTGAAGCATTGTGAGTAGGCACAGAGGCCAAAGCTGAGCAGCTACGGTAGAATCTCCTGTTCTTGTTACAGAGCAGTGGTTCTCCTCTCACTTCCTTGAGCCTGAGGGGTTTTCATGACCAAATTTGAATTGTATTTTTATATCTGTTGGCCTCATGCTGAAGTCCTTTTCTCTAATCATATTCAAACAAGTTCTCCTTCGAATTATTAATGTCTTTATGTGCATATGAAATAACACTGGCAGGAGGAAAAAAAAAAACCAAAACCAAGAATCTTTCCAGGTGTCTTTCATGTGGATTTCCTTCTGACTGTGAAGAATACACACTTTAAGTTAGCTTCTTTTTCTTATACTCTATTCTGAAGCTGCTGTTATTCTAAAATCTTTCTATCCTTTCTGTTGGTGGAATCTGTCTGTATTGACCGCTTTCCTCAGTAGTGTTTCTGGTAGTCTTCAAATCGTCATCCTTGAATTCTGGCACAACTCAGGAGGAGTAGGTTTTGTGGTGCTATCAGGGGGCTTATTTAAGATATTTGTTCCCTGTGGCGAATGGGAGGCATTTTCCAGCTGGCAAAGAAAGCAGACCTTCAGCCAGTCAACCAACAATACATTGGTAGAGCACAGCAGCTCTTGCTTGGTCTTGTAATGGGACCACCTGTAAAAGAGAAGCATTCTGGCAACAAAAAAGTGGATTTTTGACACATAGAAAACAATGAAGTTGCTAACCACACTAAGAAAACAGAGGAATTTTTGTGGTCCTGACACTTTGAGGACAGGCTCATAACAAACGTAGATGGCAATTTGGAGCAGATAGATACCCATTATAGGAAAGGTAGCTCTTATTACAGAGAAATTGTTCATAATTTGAGTTACAAATACAGCAGTATAGCTGAAAGACTGGTCTAGAAAGTTGATATAAGCTGATTTAAGGCTACAAACAAATAAAATTAATCTTTTTTTTTTTTTTGTGTGTTTTTAAGGGTCCAGAATTCAAAACAATAACCCCACATTCAAAATACATGAAGAGATAAAATAAACAAGAGGAGAGGGATGGCAGGTTGGGGAAGGTCTCATTCACTTTTACACATGAGAAGGAGGAGGCTGACGCTCTCTAGTTGTACGTACATTTGCAGCCACTTGAATAAATGTGTGGTAACCATCTAATGGAGACACTGGAGATTTATTTATTGCTCAGTAAAAAAAGGCAACAAAAATTCAAACCATTATATACTTGATGTCTCCTCCACTCATTGTTTTACAGGGAGATTTTATGTATCGCTGAGCAGCAAGCATGTGCCAGAGTTGCTTGCATAAAGTGGTTATTGTCAGACTTACGAATGCCACCAGCCAGGAAAAATTACTTTGATTCTACAATTTTCCAACTATTGTGATTTTTAATTAGGAGAGGGGGCAAATAGAAAATAGATTCTTTGCAAGGAGTTAAATCACAACCTGCATTAAACCTCTAATTACATGTTCATGGAAAAGGGTGTGACAGGAAATCAGATTATTCAAACAATGTGATATTGTCTCTTTTCCTCCCTTTCCTCAAGGGAAGGAAAGGGAGGAAAGTCTATTAGAAGTCTATTAGAAGAGGCTACATTTTTTTTTTTTTCCTAATAGTATCCTCTGATTATTCAGAAGTGTTTCTCTTTACCTATGATGTAATTTTCAGAATTGATCCTTCTTCTCTTTTCAACTGGACATCTTGTGACTGCAGGACTTAATTTTAACATTGTAGATGATCACCTCTGTCATTTCAACATGCAGGAAAAAATGCAGGACGTGGATGCCAAAGAGTCTTTTTGTTATTTCCTTTTTATCATTCAGTAGCAGTGAAGCAGAACATTGCAGAAGTGAAATATTAAGCCAGAGAGCATGTTAAGAAACTGCGTTTTTTCCTTTATTTTGAGATCAATGCTGAAGTCGTCTTTCAGGATGACTTTTTAATCTTCTGCCACCTGGTCTCAAGAGTTCTTTTTCTGTGGATGTTTGAAAATGAAAGGAATTCACATCCCATGCCCTGCAATGTGAGATCACAATGTGAGATTCCTTTTAGGTTTGTTTCTTCCTTACTCTCTAAATATTTCCTTTGTAAAATAAGTTTTAGACATATTGATCACCTGAAGACTTTTCAAGTGTTTTACGAATTTTACTTCAATGTGCTGGAAGGTTCTGGCTGCTCTCATGACACGTAGCGATATTCCATTGTTGAACTACAGCTGAAGCGGTATGGGAAATGCAACAATCATAGGCACTTACAACGTAGACAGTGGGGTTTTGTAGCTTTGGGGCTGTTCTTCTGTGGCAATACTGATAGTGTCCGGAGTGTCATCTGAGAAGTGACAGTGTAACATCTGAGACTCTGCTGTAATACGTTACCTCTTCATTTTATGTGTATTTGGGGGGGCTTAAACTTTTTTTTGAAGATGGGGCTATTATAAATTACATGATACATCTGTCAAATTATTTTCATAGAACAAGCTCATTAAGTTCATGCATTCTTCAAAAAAGTGTAGCAAAGTTGTATTTCTTCTTGGTTATTATTGGTAGATATAGAATTATTTTGCAGCTGTAATTATGGTGTGGAAAACCAAGTGTCACTTGTAGAGACTTAGAGTGCCTTAATATCAACAAAATATAAAAATTAGGTACTGAAGACTTTATTACTGTCAGGGCCCTTTTAGATATTTCTAGTTGGTCACTGAGAAGCACTGCTTACTTCTGGACAGTTTTATAGAAGGATCTGATTTATGTTTTGTTCAAGTTATACTTTATTTCTCAAAATAGTAAAAGAACATAGTCTTGGAGAAAGCATCATGAAAATGTTTATCTTTGTTACACTGCTTTCTTATCCTGTGTTTTTCAGTGCTCTTGTTTCTAAATTGAATTTTCCTATCATTTGGAATGTCTGGTTTTTGTTCCAGTAATATTGGTATTCAGCTGAGTCTGCAGTGACTTGACGAACTTTCTCTCTGAACTCTGTGTCCTGTTTTTGTTTTTTAATTTTTTTTTTTTTTTTTAAATTTCCAATCATTCTCCTTCATCTGTCTCAGTTCGGTTTAACTGGAGGAAGAAAAAAAAGCCCTTTCGTCTTTACAATTTGGTAATATGAAATTTCTTTGACAGTTCATTTGAGGTTGTCCTTTCTCAGTTTCACTGTTTGCCTGACAATTTTGTGACTATTGGTGACATTTGCTGCTGCTTCCATTTTGTGCTGGCGACCTGAATCTTGAATTTAGCTTGATTTTTTTTTCCTTTGGTTTTGTGTCCTCTAAATGTTGTCATTTGTTTGACTCTGTTCCTATGTGTATGATGTCTTCAAATCAAAGTGGGTTACAGAACTTAACAAAACACAAATACAACAGTACAGTTTGAAGCGTTTTTTATCATTTTAGGCAGTGTTTCTCCTTTGCTGTTTTTGTTCCCTGATGTTTTTAATCTATTTGCAGTTGATTGTGAAGAATGCTGCTGAATGATCGTTGTCTCTGTAATTGAGTAGCAGTTAAAAATGCTTCCTTTCTGCACCTATCAGTCTGAGCTTGCGCCAGGACTGAAGTCTGCAGTTTGTAGGTGTGTTTTTCTGCTTCTGGCTTTCAAAAGAAATAGAGGGGTGGCAGTATTATTTTAATAACACTTATTATTTTTGTTAATTTTAAAAATATTTTATATTAAATTTAAAAACATTTATATATAGTTGTTATTGATTAATATTTGTTTGTTTGTTTATCTTGGCTTTGTACTGGTTACTGACCACATAAAGGTACTGTGGATGACTTTATTGCAAATATTTTTCTTGATATGAAAGCATGATCTTTTAATTGCTGAAATGATGTTTTCTCCTCTCATGAGGACAATGTCCAATATACTGGTGAACCTTCAATAAATGCTTAAATGTGACCAGGCTTAGTTGCTGTATAGCAGTTCACTAGAGAATATGTTAATCACCTTGCTTTTCCATCATCCATAAGAGTTTCTCCATATCCTAAAGTACTGAACAGAACATATATTTGCTGAAAAATGGAATACTTTGGATGCATTTTAGGTAGCTGAATGCACTCAGGTTCTTGCAATAGGAATTTCTGATACTGTCATATTCTTTCAGATAGGTTAAGGTAACTGAGGATTAAGTAGCTTTGGGTAATTAATGTCACTATAAGTAGCTGATTTGTTTGGAGTATATTCTTGTATTTTTGAACATATTTTTTTACAACAAAACTCTATTAAAACACCTATTAACCACCAGTTATGTACTTGATGAAGTAGGTATTTTTCACTTACCCCATCCAAGAAGACAGAACCATTGCAAAAAAACTTTGCTTCTGGAGCTAATGATGCAGCTGTAAGCGATGGCTTCCTTTGCTGTCTGGCAATGAGAATAAGACGTGTATTTTTTTTGCTGGTTTCATTAGCTACTGTTGATAGCAAAAGAGTGTTAACTCGGGGACTGCACTTTACTAAAGACTTCTAGTATGTACCCACACCATGGGACTTTTCTGACCTATTTTAAAGTGTCTCCCTGACACTTCCCTCTGGTCCTCGTACCAGGTGTCTCTCGCTTTCCTTAACTCTGTAGGTCTTCTCCTGTTTGCTGAACCCCGAAAGGTATTTCCAAGACCTTAAGCAACCCTGGCATATGCAAGAGCAAAGCACTTAAACTCACTGCAACAGTAAATATTGGTAAAAAGTCAAACGAAGTTTTGCTATCTGCAAGTCTCATCAAATTCTGCCTCTTTCCAAATGCCATTACAACTAAATAGTTTGCTGCATGCCCCGAAGGTCAGCACGCACTGGCTATTTTGAGCAAAGTGTGCGTAATAAAAAATTTAATTTTCTTCTTTTTCAGATCAAGTTTCTTTCTTTCTTTCTTCTTTTTATTTTTTGTTAATGTATTTGTTATCTCAGATGCAGAACACCTTGTCTCTTCTCCAGTGACTCATTGTTCAGTGAATATGGTAGTGGACCTCAAAATACCCAAAAGACAAAAACATTTAAACTACTAACTGTGTGCTGATGTGTGTACTTGGTGACTGTTCAGTGTTGCTTACTAAAAACCAGACCAAACAACTTACATTATAGCTTCTCAGTCTGACTGTTTTAGCAAAATATTAAATGGCAAGAGAACATCAGGGTTTGGTTTTTTTTTTTCTGTGAAGTAAATATTGTATGTTCTTATTGATTTCAGTAGCTGATGACATGTCTTAGAGCTCTTATTTAGAACACTGGTAACTGGTGTTTTCCTCAATATGTACATTTCAAAATTTTTTAAAAATCAGCAACTTTTTTAGTAGATGCAGTATTAACATTAAAATTACATTTCACACAAATGTAGTCCATTGTTTTTTGTAAGTCCTGTGTTTCTGTTGTTATGAGAAATGGTATGTGCTCATCAGACCTCATTAGTTTATTTATCTGTGCTCATAATCCTCAAAATCATGGTCACAATTGCTATTACTCAAATACAGAATTAAAAGAATATGAGATTTTTTTAAAATAAACTATTGCAAAATTCCTTAAGAACACAGAATAGATTTAGAATTAAAAAATTATTGTATTAAAATGATAAATCTGTATTTATTTTCCTGGGACTTGTTTTCTTGCCTGTAGTGGTGTTTCCAAGGAGATGAAAATCAAGAGCTACTAATACTATATAACTTGTAGACTAGTACAAGAAAATCTTTAAAGACTAAATACAGTAATTTTAACTAAAGCATTATAATGGCACAAGTTTTTGTGATTTGGTAGATATGTTGGAGTTCTAGTTATACTGTTAGTTTGTTTTGTTTTACTGTGAAGATGAGGTAAATTAAAAGTATTTGATATGCTGTCAGCAAATGTGAATTGGGGGAAGATTTTTAGAAATACTTAAGGCTATTTTTCCTATGTGGAACGACTTGTCTTCTGCATAGACATGGAAGTATTTGGTATGTAATTCTAGCCAGCATGGTCTTTGTATAATTAATCTTTCTGGCTTCAGAAAGTTTAATCTATAATAGTGGGCTCTTGCAGACTGTTTTGTAGTCTATTTGTAGACTGCACTGAAATCTTTGTTTGGGAGATGCTGGGAAATATAAATCTGAATTATAATCTATTTGGAACAGCAGTTTGCTGCTGCCTGCCCTTGCAAGGTACACTCTGACAATAATACAGATGCACTTCTGAAATAACGTAGGTGGCTGTTTACAAGTCTACAAGCACCCTTCACTCCCTGCAACTGTTTTCAGGGAACAGAGTCAGTGACAGATGCCCTAGAAATAACTAAGCAGAGAGAGAGAGTATGTGTTGCTATGGAAGCTATTCTACTGCTTGATGTGCACTGTGTCATCCAATTTAGAAGAGGTTTGGAGCCAACCAAATAGCGTGCTTTTTTTTTTTTTTTTTTTTTTTTTTTTTTTTTTTTATTTTTTTTTT
>WHYT01017967.1:318292-333037 GCA_009806455.1 Tetrax tetrax
AAATATATGTTTTTTTTTTTTTTTTTTTTTTTTTTTTTTCTTTTCTCTCTTAAATTTACCTTTGGGGGCAAATCCTGTGACTCAGAGCACAGCCTAGGCAAGTTGAGAACTCCAGAAGCCAAAAAAAAAAGTAGTAATTTGAGCTTTGGTGTAGCTGTTCAGTTACTTTGCAGTCACTGCAACTTTGCAAGGCGTTGTTAGTGTTTGTTGTGCATATATACTCTGAGTGGTAAATAGCAGTTTTGTGGCAGTTGAGTTTCTAGTTCTGGTACGCACTTAAGGAGAAGACTTGTATTACTGAGGGGAACTTCTGCATGTCAGCTTCCCAGCTACAAATGAATGGTTTCTTTCTCCCACAGCTTGTCTGATCTTTTTAGACTGTAAGTGCTGCTGTGCAAACCTTCTTTCAGTGTCTTTGTAGATCTAGTATGATGGGACTCCACTCTTAAAGCTACTGGAGTATGGACAGCAATGAGTCAGAGCCATTGCCCCTCCTTAGCCTCCTCTCCCCTACCCCATGGCTAGTGAGAGGTTGGAAAGAGGGATTTTTCCTCTTCTAAAATATGTCCTTTTGCATATTCTATGCTTATTTTTGATGCAGTAAAACTGCCAGGTTCCACTGTACTGGAGGTTGGAGAAAAGAAATAATTGACTGCTGCATTGGAGCTAAGGGAGAAAAACAACATCAGTGGGTTGTTAAACATTCATGTTTGGGTTTTTTTAAGGATTGTGTAATCTTTACTAATATGTTCTGTTTCTCTCCTTTTTTTTTTTTCCTTTGTGCTGATTCAGAGGTGAATATGACAAATTCCCATTACAGAGATTTTAGTGATGCTGAGTACCTGCTGTTTTTTCTGAGCAGGGAATATTTGGAACTTCCCAGCAGAGACTAGCACCAGTTTCTAATGAAACTTTAAAATAGCTGATGCAGTTCTGTTTTAAGTATTTGGAATTATATTTACAGTATCTAAATAATGACTTGTGCCATATAGGTGATATTGTTGTGATGTATGTTGAGCAAACCTTATAATTAGTTCCCTAGGGAACTGAATGAAAATGTGACTCCATTCTGCACTTTCAAATAAAATGTGGCCTTGCTAATTAATCAATTTTAAGACTACCAGGTACAGTCACATAAAACTCACCATTAATGCTGGGACAAAGGTTGACAAATTTTGCTAAGAATAAAATGAAGGGGAGAACAGCAAAGATTAATCATTCCCCTCCTTGAAAGTGATTTTTATTTAAACCCATCCTCCCTATTATATGTAACTGCAAGCTTGTTAATGGCTTAAAACTTCTTATGGCATGCTGTTAAGTAGTTTTCCAGATCACAAATGTTACTTTAAATGAGCACTTAATAATACTCAGTTAGTCACTTTGTAACGTAGTTAGCAAAGTACTAATTCTTCCAGTGTAAAGTAATGTGTGAGACTGTGGTATGTAAAAAATCAAAGCTGTATTTTCTTCAGAGCAAAAATCCAAAGGCAGAGTACAGTATAGTGTTCTCTCTCTGTTGTTACTCCTGAAAAATTCATCTGCAAGGGGAAAACATCTGTATCTCACTTCTTGAAAACGTGTGAAATACCATCTTAACATCCTCTTGCTCACACTTAAATTACCTGGATGAATGATCTGTTCTGCAGCATAAGCAGAGGGGAAGGGAATAATTGTAATGGTAATTTCAGTTATCCACTGAGCCACGGCAGATTTAGTACCCTTTAGCAGTAGTAACCTTGCACATTGGATACTAAGATTGTCTCTCTGTAATAAGTATCTACTATAGCTGAAGAATGGTGTTTTGATTTCTAACTGAAGCAGTGGTGGCAGAATGAACATACTGGTCAGTGCCATCCATATTTCCTGCACCCCTACCGTGGCAGACTAATGTTTCAGGATACCAAATTGATGTCCTGTGTCAGCAAAGGTTTGCTATGCTCTTAGCTTACTAATACCAACTAAAGACAAAAATTATTTCAATGTTATACATTTAAAGCTATAGCAGCAAGAGGAAAAATGGATGCTGTACAGCCTATATATGTAGGGGCTTCTCTGTGTATTTATGTATATAATGCATGTATTTTCTCCATTATGAATGTGTCTCCTAGATGTACTATGTCAGATCAGAAAGAACTGTCAAAAAATTCAGGTAACATCTTAAATTGTGGAGCTCAAATCAGTTTCTCGTGATCTCCTGAGCCTCAATGCATGTGGCTTCATGGCTCTCTGCATTTTATCACTCACTCTGATGTTCTTACTGCTGTAAAAGCGTTTTGTCATCATCCAGAAGCTCAGGCTAATTAAGAATTAGGTAAGCAGATGCATTAATAGCCAACTCTTTGGATGTGACCCTGCTGCCGACATAAGGCACTTTCCGTAATACCTCTGCTGTCAATCAGTAAGTGTCAGGCCCTAAGTGCAACTCCTTTGCCCACCCGAAGGCTGTGTCTGCCTTACGCAAAGCCAGCTCTGGTGTGGTGCAGCTATGTAGCCTTGGATCAGGCTGCTGTGAGAAGAGCACTGGGAAGCCATGTTGGAGACCTCCCTGGTTTTGCTTGGGAGTTGCTTTTAGGGTCAGTCTGGTGGCACTTCCCTGAGCTTTGTTGCCTGTACCAGGCCTTTTACTTTGCTGATGCTGATCTTGACCCACTGACTTGACTTCTTGGCTTGAGCTGAAGTGTGCCTGACCCTGGCTGCTGTTTCTGGCCAGCTCTGCTCCCCTTGCTCAGGTAGGGTGGCATTGTGCCCCAGGGACACTGCCTGTGCCTGCCTTGTCGTGCTCCGCTCCCGCTGGGCACCCCAGTCCTGCTGCTTCCGACACTAAAGGCCCTCTTGAACCGTTTGTGGCTGTGGCAACTCCTGGGGAATTTTGTGACGGGAATTAACGAATATTTACTACTTTTTAAAATTTGTGGCATTAAAAATAATTCAGAGATGTGCTGTTTTGTTTCCCAGGAATTAGTTTTATAATATTTGTTTGATCTCCCTAAGCTTTTGTGACACATTCGTGTTTATAATCTTCACTGGTAACCTGCAGTAAGCACTGCTAGGCCCATTTCCCTTCACTAGTCTTTGTTATGTAAAAATTGTTTGCTTTTGAAGATACAGAGAAACTGTATCTCTTATGGTAAGATTTTTGAAAACAAAATGGCAACTATTCAGAGAACCTTGGAGAGGTAGAGAATATAAAGAAATTACTGTGGAGTTAGTCTTTGGGAATGCTGTGCAGTGTGGACCTGTATATGCAAACTATTTTTACAATAGATATGTATGGATGGATCAGTGTCAGTCTCCTGCTACTTTGCTGTATTTATAACATGTATTTCAAACATCAGTTTTGAATTTAACTATTTTCCCCTCCTGTTTGAATAGAAGCTTGCAGGACACACAAATTCTGACTGTATTTCTAAATAGTACCAGTACAATGGTACTTAATGTTGGTGGGTCTAAATAGTATTTCGGTAGGTAGAAAATTCATAACTGAGGTTCCAATGTCCACCAGAAGGCTCTAGATGTTGATGGTATAGTGCTGTGATGATTTGAAAAATCATCTATAT
Source organism: Tetrax tetrax (assembly GCA_009806455.1). Lineage (NCBI taxonomy): Eukaryota > Metazoa > Chordata > Aves > Otidiformes > Otididae > Tetrax > Tetrax tetrax. Next base: position 321,850 of record WHYT01017967.1, read on the forward strand.
TCGTTATGAACAGCATTCTTCTGATTATAGTATTCTTTGTTGCAAGGCAATGTGCTGCAGAAGTACTGCCTGTTTAATATGGTATTGAATCACTGTAGTTACAAAAGATTAAAAGAAAAATCTCAAATTAGAATAATTTGTCATTTTATTATCTCCAATAAAAAGTGTGTTTATTTTTCCCAAGCAAACTTAATTTGGTAGTGTGTGTCAGTTAAATGAAGGAAAAAAAATTCTGACAACAAAGAGAATTTTGTGTTATGTGCCAGTGCTTGACATGAATAAGAGATTTTTTTTTTTTTTTATTTTTAATTTTAAGCTATTAAAGAGTGTGTGTACATATGGACACACACGTTTTTATAAATGCACAAGGGTGCAATCGAAAGAGCTGTTTCTGAGAAGCTGAGCCAAACTTGACTGAGCAGATTCATTGACTTAAACTTAATTCAGCAGAGGGGGCAGATGCTGTCCAACAAAAGGGTATGGAATGGGAAGAAGACTCACCAGGCAGGTAAACAAGGCTGAGGAGAGACAGTGTGAGACGTTTCATGTGAACAAAGTCTTGAACACACGTCCTAACTGTGAAGGTTGAATGCCCTTTGAGGTGGAAGGAGTTTACAGATTCTGGCATGCCATCCTCAAGCAAAAATGATGCATGTTTCTTTTGATAGCAATGTGTCTGCCTCATCTGAGTTTTTTCCGTTTCATGAAGAACGTTAATCTCTTATGTGGTGTGGCGTGGCTCCAGTTATTTACTCAGGAACACAGGCACTGTCTTACTCCATAAAATCACTTTCACATGAAGTAGTATTCAGGTAGTGGTTGCTGTTCAGTCGTCCCCCTAATGTTTCTTCTTTTGTCTCAAACATGTTTACAGCAAAGAAATGGGGAGAGGAGTTTTGCCAATGTGCTTGCCATTGGGAGCTTGCTGCTGTGAGCCAGACCACTGCTTTAGGACATTGCATATTCTCTGGGATGCTGCAATTATTGTTAGTGCCTCGCCTTGCTTCCCGGTCTACTTTGGCAACTTTCTATTGACTTCATACTTTTTATTGTTGTTGCCATATAACAGTTTTTTAAAAGCTTCTAGTTAAGGTGGATCTCTTTCTAGCCATAATTAGTACAATAGAGAAATAAATGCAGACCACAAGAGAATTTTTTTTTTTTTTTTTAATAAACATGTGTTGGGTAGTTTGTAGACTATTTTTCTTTTGCATAACAGGAGAGTATAATCAGGGCCTGTATGTGGAGCTATATTTGGCAATCCAGGGGAAAAATCATTACGTATGTGTCATAGTTTTGCCCCACTCGAGACCAAGCTATGCAGTTTTTTTTTTTACTCAGTCTCCCGATCCTCTGAGAGAATGGGGGAGAGATAACAACATAAAGCTCGAGGTTTCAGATAAGGACAAGGAGAGATCATTCAAGTTACCATTGCAGGCAAAATAGACTCGACTTGGGGAAAACTATTTCATTTTTTAATTAATAAAACCAAAACAGGATAATAAGAGAGAACAAAAACAACTTCCTCCCACCCCTCCTCTCTTCCCGGGCTTAACTTAATTTCAAATTATCTCTTTACCCCCACTCCCTGAGTGACACAGAGGGGAATGGGGAGGGTTATGGTCAGTTCATCGCTTGTCGCTTTATGCTGCTCCTTCCTCCTCAGAGGAAGAACTCCTCACATTCCTCCCTTGCTCCAGCGAGGGTCCCTCCCATGGGTTACAGTCCTTCATGAACTGTATGCCTTAGACCTGACTGGGTCCACCAAAGGGGAAACTTCTAGCAGCTTCTTGTTTAAAATCTCCATAACAGGGAAAGGTGGCTTGCATGGGATTTTTGTTTCATAATTGAAATAAAGCTATGTCAACAAAGTATTGTTGCCTATATTTTTTAAAACATGGAGGATATGCCTGGGGCTGATAAGATTAGCAGTGGAAAGTTATATATCCCGAATTAGCAGTCTTTTTTTTTTTTTTTTTTTTTTTTTTTTTTTCCCTTTCCTTCCATTAAGACAAGCTGAATTGCTTTTTCAAAGTCTGTAAAGATAAATGCAGTCTTTCATGCCAGCTTTCAGCCCCTGAAAAACTTTTTATTTAATAATAAATCCACTGGAAAAGAGGTTTACAAGAAAAGTGCTGACACAACCTTAACCATAGTGGCACAATTAGTTTAGCTGCAGGTTTCTTGTAATCCCAAAACAATAATGGAAAATTGTCGTGTCAAACAAATTCCATCTGTCCTTTGTATCATGCAGTCTTTGGATTATCACTCTTTATGTATGATTATGTCCTCTTCAATCAAGCTTTCTAATATCAAAATTACATCCAGCTTGTTAAGTACTTCGTGCAGATATTGTGAGTAATGAGTGAGTTAGCCAAAGACAAAGCACAGAATAAATAAATCTTAAAGGAGATACCGGCATCCATTTATGTATCACTCTCAGTGGTATGTTGAGTTTCCTTGGTTTTCTATCTCTTTTTTAATTTCTTTTGTGGTTGAGAAAACAGTGCTGCAACTCTTCTATCTTCCTGACCAGCACTATTAACAGATAGAAAATGCATTTAATTCTGGTGTAATTGTTTAAGCTATTCATCACCACCATCACCAAATGCCAAAAGGGGTGCTAAAATCTTTTCACTGGAAAAGTCAGAGGGAGGGATAACTGAAAATCTGCCATATGTGTATATGATTCCTTCACTTCTTGGTTCTCGGGTATTACCATTTAATATATCTTGATACACTGAGACTCATATTTCAAAAAGACTTGCAGAAGGAGTATATTTGTGACAGAGCAACAAATAGAGATTGAACTTAACTGAAAGGGACATATTTTTTTCCTCTGGTTTTGTAGAGGCAGCATAAAAATCTGTGATAAGGAAAAGGCAGAAAATAGTATATTATTGCAGAAAATGGAGCCCTGTTCTGAGAAAAGAAGTGGAAATTGCCTTCTCTCTCTGCAAAATTTCTTGACTTACCATTCCCATAGATGCAAAACCTAGTAAAAGTTTCTTCTCTTTCCAGGAGAGAAGAGATAAAGAAACAAATTGATACTTTGAGTGCCTAGTAAAACATCCTATAAAGAGTTCAGGTGTTACTCAAAAACTGTAAACTGTAAGCAAGCTATAAATAGGCGAGTGTCGAAGTTTGTGTTTTCATTGCCATTCTTAATATTGACATCCTTCGAGTTCTGTAGGGTGTGTGTGTCTGAGAGCTGTGGCTTTGCAGCGGTGGATTGGTTTCATTCCATTTAGATCAGGACTGTTTGTGTCCCTGCAAGACTGAAACTTAGCAGTGACTTTAGCAAGAGGACAGTGACACACTTCTCATGTAAGGTTAGTGTGTAGGAACATCTGTCCAGAATATTTGGCATAAGGAGTTGTTAATAAGGAGTCACATGGAGGGAACTAGAAGCAGATACATGCTTTGAGGGTGTAGATTCTTTTGTCTACTTAATTATTGGCTTCTTTATTACCATAAGTGTGAAAGAACTTAAGCAAACTGATACATATAAGGACAAATTTTCATACTGATTAAGTCAATTGATTCACATTTTAATTAATCTATTCAATAGAACAATTTTTTTTTTTTTTAGGGTTTTGAGGCCTTCCTTTTTATCCAAGGCACAATTTAGCAGTACCTAGTTCATGGATAGATGCTGATATCCCTTAAAAAGGAATAGGATATAACTTGGCTCTGACCAGGATGTGATTGTGTTGCTCTCACATACAAATGTTTCTTTACACAGAGTGCGTAGTGATGAGTTTCTCTCCTCATATCTTTAAAAAATTAAGGTGCTATGCTCTAAGAGTTTATTCTCTATCTAAGCTTGGTACATGGGCTTGTTTGCCTTGTCATCTGTCTGTAGTTACATTGCATACAGTTCTTCATGGGATGTGCTCTATTTTTCCACACTAATGTGTTGTTTTATTCTTGCTCTGTCCCATTTTTATTTTCAATTTAAGTTCGAAAAGAACTCATAAGGATGTAGCCATTGAACAAGTTTATTACCACAAAGGAACTGAGCATCCCTTTGGTTCCTTTATTGCATACTAATGGTCTTAATGTTCTGAGACTGAACTCTGCCTCCTTCCTGTGAGAGAGCAGATAAATGGTTACGGCAGTACGAGATGAGCCTGCAGTACTTACAGCTGTTGTGCAAAAAGCGTTTTATATGCTCGACAAATGGGGATGGATACTTTGCAGAATGTGCGTGTGTGTGGAGAGCACTGATTAAAACTTCCCCCAGTGAGCTTTTGTTTGAGTGTTTGGCAGAAACAAAACAGCAGTTTCCACAACCGAATGTGTGCTTATTGAGAATGAACTATGTTTATACAGAGGCGAGCATCCAAGCTCAAATAATGACTTTTCCTTGATGATGATGCATTTCTCTTGTGAGGCTCCTTCAGTTGGGTTATCTGTGGTCTGCCCCATTCTTACAGCACATATGAATGCAAAAAATGAGTCCTAAATCAGAAGATTCTAATGAAAGCTGGAACCTGAGCTGCTGTAGGAGAATGTGCTGGCATATATGTGTCTCCTACGAACACCTTGAGAATGCTAGTGCCCCCTTTTCCCAGCATGTCATTCTGTTTTATTTAGATTGGTTTGAAAGTGTGGTCAGTTCTGTCTGTATCTCTTAGTGTCTATGTAAATGACTATTCATGTGAAATGAGGCAGGGAATCATTTTGCTGTATTTTTCTCTCTGAATCAGAGGGCTTCTACATGATTTTTGCAAAGTACGTAAAGGATACAATGACACAGCTATGTAATAAAGCCCCAGTTTTAACAGCCATCATGAATAAACATTATACGAGTTCTCTAACATACGGAATAGATGAGTTTATGGAAATAAATGATTTGCTGATGCCATTATGTGGTAATTTTCTTCAGCCTTTAAGTTAATGGGAAGATGAATTAGTAGCTGTCCCCAAGTGCTGCTTCAGTCAAATTCTGAGAGGCAGTTGAAGGTGCTAAATCTAGCAGCAGCACCTGTTGAAAGCAGCATCTTTGTTGCAACTGAGGAAGTTCTGCTCCGTGGTTGGAAAAGAGGCAATGGCTTATCCAGTGCAAAATGTCAGGGTCAATATTGGTACCTATTGCAGACTACAGAAGGCTTGTGCAGTCAGCATAGGGGCACCAGCAACTGTAGAGGACCTAGTAGCTGGAATTGCCTTACTGTGTTTGTATTGCCTTATGTTTTCTTGCTGTACGAACTGTATTGTCTGCACTTAATTTTCTTCCTGAGCTGATGTAGTAAGCACAGAAAGCAACATTATCTCCTGTGCAAAGAGGTTGTTCTTCCTGCAGTACATCACCCCTGCGAGGTCTACTGTAAAACAGTTTCTCCTGAACTAATCAGTAGCCTGCAAAGCAGCAGCACATAAATTGTTCAAAAGCATCATTTATTTGTATTGGTTGTCTCCCCTTATCTGGGGGGGCGTGATTAATCAGTTCTTTTCCAGTAGCCTGTCGGGCTTGGCCTGTCCACCATCACTTATTCATATTGCTGGGAAGTTGTTTACAGGTAGGCTGAGTGTACTTGACTCTGAAAGCCCAGAAGCTAAGCCAAACCTGCTACTTCTGTAACAGTAAAATGAACTTTATTACATACCTGACTGCTGAATGGTTGTCACGGGCTTTGGATGTGAGTTGTTTGAGACTGATTGTTCCGTTTTGCTGAGTAAAGCAGCAGAGTTGAGCTCAAGATTTAGGGATGATGGTTTGAAGGGAAAAGGAAAAAGATATTAAGGACAGGAAATTATCTTTAAGTTCAGTGGTAGTTACGTGGCTAAATTCCCCGGTGGGGCTTGAGAACCTTGGTGCTGCGTTAGAATCTTTAAAATAAAATCCTCATAGCAAAATCAAAGATTTAAGAGCTCTTCAAATTTAGAACTATTGTTATTTCTCAGTTCTGTTTGACTGGACTACTATGGGAAAGCCTGTAACTCCAGACATTTTGAAAAGATGTTCTGTGTCTGAAACCAGAGGGTGCAAGCCTGTCCTGGGCTCTCTCTCTAGAGGAGGAGTAATTAGCTGCTTCTACTCTGAATCTTGCTCCGGTTCAGAGCCTAATGCCTTTTTTTCTCACATTGGTCAAGCATTAGGCAGGGATCTGACTCTGAGCTTCCTTTTGGACATTTCTGATTTTACTATCCTGTTCCTGCATCCTTGTTTTCTCTAAAATCCACATTTCTCAAGCATGATGAGAGCAAAAATCATCTTATTGTACCAGTCCTGTGAAGAATGAGGGACTACTTTTCAGGTGGTAACTAACTGGCTCCAGTTGCATCCTATCCTGACTTCCAGAGTGTTCAGCTGCCAAGTGTGCAGCTGAGTCCTTAAAGGACTGGAGATACAAATAAAGAGAATATCACCATTTTATTTGCTGTACTTCTTGCCTATACTGATCACGCTTCTTTTAAAAGCATTGAAGTGGCATTGGTTATGCACAAATGAAGAAAAACATCCTAAGGAGAATTACAATTGAGCTGTTTCTGTGAACATTCTTATTTCCTTTTTCATGTTCTTCAAAGCTTGTGTAATATAAAATTCATGAACAATGAAGTAAATAATAAAAAAATACAAACCTGCCATGCAGTTAAACTCACCAATTTTCTGAAAGTTTGTGCTATTTAGAAAGTTTTTCCTGAAAGTATGAATGCTTAAGATTGCAATATTTAACTGTGTATGTATCCACTGATTTGATTCTTTATAGAGTTACAGAATAACTTGCGTTGGAAGGGACCTTTAAAGGCCACCCAGTCCAACCCCCTGCAAGGAGCAGGGACATCTCCAACCAGATCAGGTTGCTCAGAGCCCCGTCCAACCTGGCCTTGAACGTTTCCAGGGATGGGGCATCCGCCACCTCTCCAAGCAACAATAGAGGCTCTTCATAAGTTTTTCCTAAGTGTTTAGATGGTAGACAAGAATAATCCAAAAGAGGATTGATTGTTATATCTGCCCTTAAATTTTTATAAATATGCATCTTCATTACAGTATTTGTTACAGCATCTTTGGGAATGCTATTTGCTGTAATGGCTGGTTGATTTGTTTGTTTTTCCTGCACATCTTACATGTGAGAAATTGTGTTACCTGCTGAGTTTTTTTGATGCTTGTGCAGGGCCTTTGAAGGAAATTACCAAATCCTGAGGTTTCCCTTGGACAAAAATAACAGGGGTTTTTGAAGATAATACCAAAACTTTGTAATAATGTGATCAAATACCTGTATTAGCAAGATGTTGTAAGTTCCTCCTGAACAGTTGTCAGTGACTACTTGTTTTGTTGCTGAAGAAAGACTGTTCAGGAAATGAGGAGAAAGGAGAGAGACAGAATTAGTGCCTATCCTAGTGACATCTTTTTTACACAAAATAGCTGATACTGCATTTCTTTTCTTTGTTGCATCATCTCTTTGTGTTGCTGACTGTCACCAGTGGAAATCAAGGACTTGATTCCAAAATACTACTGTAATAAAATAAAAAAAAATTAAAAACCTCACTACAGTGCATCAAGAAACCACTGTGAGCGTATCTGAACTGATATGAAAGTGCACTTTAGATTCTTTAAAAAAAATAATCTTGAAGTGAGAATTTGACAGAGAGGGGTTGATCTATGTTTGAAGAAAATTTTTGTATGACCTATATATATATATGTATATATATCCTCTTATGCTTGTTATGGGCCTAGGGTATTGCAGTAATACTGAATATTATTAGTAGCTGTTGTTCAAAATTGTTAGACTCCAAATTCTGAATGGATTTATGATATACAACTTGCACAAAATCAATCACATGTGAATACTAATATCATATGTGAAGAAAAGTGTCTTTTTCAAAGTGATTCTTCAAAGTATTATAATTCATCTTTTAGGGAGAGTATACAAAGTTGATCACCTGCTCTGTATTTTAACATTAAATAGAAGTGTTGAGGGAACTGGAGATTTTCTGTTCTACTTTAAATGCTTATTTCAGTCTACACAAATGTGGCAATATTAAAGTATGAATTACTTAATTGAAACCCACTGTCCTTGGATAAAGTCAGCTCTAGGATAAGCGTCCTCAACAGAAGTCTGTTTGGGGAAGAAGTGTTTCAGGGAGATCTTTAAAGATTTTATCAGCATATTGTGACTAAGATAATACTGCTAACTACATTATTTTGTAGGATTTTGTTTGGAAACTTTCATAGTAGTCTTTTACTTTATGTTCTTCATGTTGCTAGTGAATTTGAAACTAAAATGGTGCACTGAGCCATGTAATCTTGTGCTATTTTGCTGTAAGCTTTTAAAAAATTTAAGCAGGCTGGTATAACCCTGTTCACAAGAGCAGGAGCTGATAACTTGTAACAGAAGTCACTGGCTGGGTGAGATTTCTCTTTTAGAATTGTCAACAAACCATGTCTTGGCATGGTACAAGTGTATGGGGAAACTCTTGCTACTTGCAAGTGTATGGGGAAGTTCCATGGGGGGAAAAAAAAAAGGTTAAAAGAAAAACTTACAGAGCGTAGGTTTTTCTGCAATAATATAATTATTAAGGCCAATGTCTTGCTCAAACCTCCAGCAGCTCCTTGTCTACTTATATTGTTATCATCAAGAAGATTGAAAATTGCTTTTTTTTTCTGGTTTTGCTCCTGGAATAAAATTGTTGTTATGGTGTAGGGCTGTGCTTCATTAAACAGCTGCTCTGTTTCACCCTGGAGATAATTTTATGTCTGTACTGTGTGAAATGATCCCTGTTATTAGCAATCTTTATATAGCAGTTTAACGAAGGTTAGTGACTTTTACCTCTAGTTTACGTTTAGAGAAACTGAGATGCAGAGCGTTGTGTTGTCTAATTGCAGCACTTACTAGGTATTTTTTCTTTAAAATTTTTTTTCTTCCCTGCTTCCTGCATATGGCAGATACTGAATTTGATAACTGAATAAACATCTCTAGAAAGAGCTAGAAGAGCTCATATTTTATTTCAAATTATATGTTCAATATGCAGTTTTGAAGTTTGTGGCAAGACAGTGGCCATGGGTGTTGAGAAAGATTTAATACATGCAATATTGTTGCCATTTTCTGCTACTCTGCAAATCTATCATTCCTAAACTATTTTGTAGTGTCTACCTGAAGTTTTATAGAAAATTATGTGGAGATTACTTTTGCTGGCACCATATTTTGAAGAAGAACCCGTGCCTACAGCCCCACATTCAAGTACTCTGTTATGAAAAATATAGATGATGTTTCTATTGAGAGGTAACGATTTAAATAAGAGCCAAAGTCAAGAGAGTTGCAAGATTAATTTGAAAGCAAAAGTAGTGATTTCTCCTTTTCTTGCACATGAAGTAGGTGCCAAATTTACTAGTCTTTTTTTGTTCTTGAAGAAGTTGCTTATTATAATTATCCTGCCCAAATTCCTGAGTGCTTTTAGCAACAGCTATGTCCAACAGACTGAAATTACAGGTCGATAAAGAAGAAAAAAAAAAAAAATCTATAATTTCCAATCACTTATTTTAAAATAGCTGAATGTGTTTAATGTGTAGACTTTAATGTTTTAAATGTTTAATCTTTAAAGTTTCAAGTGTTTGTTCACATTTTTCTTGACTTTTGGCTTTATTGTCCCAGAAACAGAGCACTGATGTGCTGAAGATAATATTCTGAATTAGTTTCTCCTTTTATTGAAACAATTGTACACGTACTCTGTGTATTTTTTTGTACTTTTCACAAATGACATTAGAATATTGTGACTGTAGGAAAAAAGTATAGTGATTCTTCTTCAGAATACAGATGAAGGTGACCTGTGGTTCTCTCCTGCATTTTGAGTAACTGTGTGAAATCACAGAACTCAGATTGGAGGGAACCTCAGATTTTAAAATAACTTTGGGATTTGATAAGAAAAAGGTGTCTCAGAACTGATTCAAGGGGCTGCTGCTGTTTTCAGTTATTTCCTCCTTCTTATCCTGTTTAACAAGCCCTTACTTCCAGTCTATGGATTTTAACATATAGATATCTAAAACAAATCTCAGATTTTAATTACATAAAGGAAGCAAAGAAACAGGTGGGAAGGCAGGTGTTTTCCTGCTATAAATTTTTCTGGTGATTGGTGATTCACTTGTACTTCTCTCCATGTCAGTAATGGATGCTATATATAATTCCAGGTGGAGAGAGGGCCGCCTGCCTCTCTGAGCTGGCATGTCTCGTGTAATGTATCGTACAAATACATCCACCTCTTGCAGCAAAATTTAAATTCACTTACTGCAAGGTTTATAATTCTAAATAAAAAAAATACTCAGAGTTTAGGATGTATATAAGTTTATAAATGAAGTGCCACTTATAAAAGACAATGACCTAAATTCAGATCAGATACACCCTGTGCTGTATTGTTCACCTCAGAATTTCAGTAGGTTTAATAGGAAAAGCAGAAGATAATATGATATTATACATGGTACAATTACTGTTTATAATTAATTGCTATGCTACTTGAAAGTGTATTTTCTACATTAAAAAAAAAAGTAATTGAAGCCACAATTTGAAGGGGTTTGCTCTTGAAGGTGGTTTGCAAACATTCATGGGTAAAGAACAACTATTTTACCAGGACTGACTGAAGGATTTGAGATTCCAGGCTTGGCCAGACCTTTCCCACTTAAACTGAAGAATGGTTTGGGTTGGAAGGGACCTTTAAAGGCCATCCAGTCCAACCCCTCTGCAAGGAGCAGGGACATCTCCAACCAGATCAGGTTGCTCAGAGCCTCATCCAACCTCGCCTTGAATGTTTCCAGGTTAGGTTCTAACCATCAGAGGACTGCAATGTCTTATGTGCCACGGATCAGATTTCTTTATAGTTCCTTTTTTCTATGTCTCTGCATTTTGCCTTGGGTCCAGGAATATATACTGAAGTGCATCTCTTGCGTGCCTTCCACTGCTTTCTGTGGAGGAGGGGAGCAAAGAAGGACTGGAAAATTCTCTCTGCCCCCAGTGGCACTGACCAGTATGATGTACTCCTGCAGAACTGTTCTTTGCTATTCCCACCAGCTAGTGATAAACATACTTTTTCTCCTCAAGCCTGAAGAAAGAGTGCTCCTTGACAAAAAATTCTTACACCTTAACAATACGCTACATATTTTAATGATAAAAGGCATTCTACCAATATCATTAGTCTTATCATTTGAATTAATAGATTTTTTTTTTTTTTTTTTTTTTTTTTCACTTTTCGT
>WHYT01017967.1:333057-432945 GCA_009806455.1 Tetrax tetrax
ATTTTAATTTATTTTTTTTTTTTTTTTTTTTTTTTTTTACCTTTTTAGTCTCTCTTTAGTTTTTCTCTAGAGTGGAAGAGTTATGTTGTTGTTATACACAGGTTTGAGAGACCTGTTTCTAGACTCAACTTGTCACAGATAATTCATTCCTGTTCTTATGAGATATGTTTATGGATCTAGGTCTTACACGGAATATTACCAAGACTGTATGTGACAAAAACACCTTGTTTTTTTAACTTCCTAAAATCATAGGAAAGGAAGGTAGGACTGAAGAGGAAACAGATGAAATGAGACATATTGTTGTTATTTTTGCATGTTAGGAACTACCTGAGTATTTCTCCAACTGTTTTTCGTCTGTACTTATGCCATTGAATTGCCTTTTGTGCATCTGGTGACTTGTTTGTCCCGCAGTGATTAGCTGCACTTGCATGATCCAGTCTGTGTCATCTGAGGTGATTCCAGTTCCTGTCCTGTGACAACAGTGAATGGGGTCCCATGTAATCCAATTAATTACTGGGTTGCTGTACTTTTTACAGGCCCTTCAAATAGGAGTTTATTTGAAATTCGGATTTGGTTTGAATAAGGCTTGAACTCACTATAGATGAAGGGCACTCTGAGGCCTTTGCAGATCAGCTTCTTATTGATTTATTATTCCTAAAGGAAAGCAGAATTGCACATGTATCGCATTGCTCTGGGATCACTTTGCTACTAGTAAGATTCAATGATAGATCAGCAAGTTTTTCTTAAATATTTGATAACATTACTGGAAATCATTAAACAAAGCAATGAAATCATGCAACAAAACAATTCTGGGTTATAACTTGCAATTTGTTTCCTCTTTTGTTCCTTTCTTGTATCTCTTTCATGGCTTTATTGTCTCTTCTTCACAGCTTTATTTTCTCAGTCTGCTGGGAGACTAGTTACTTCTTTTCACTGCTTAATTCCACGTGTCCTCCCCCTTTTCCAGTCATACCTGTGCTGTTGTGTACTGTACTGCTGTGCTCATGCATCTCTGTTTCTCTAGAGTTAGGTCACAGGCTTTACGTATTGCACGTGTTTGCTTGGAAACCAGAGAGATAAGGTGAGATCAGTCTTTTTTTGTTAGTTGAAGAACAGTGCCTTTGTGATGAGCAGCAAAATGAGCGTTAAACTGATTTATGACTCAGAAAATATGCCTTCTCATCAGAGAGATGATACTACTTTATTTCCAAAGGTCTAAATCACTGATATTTGCAAAGTACTTTTTGACTCTCCTTTAAAAGAATTATACTGTTCTGCTTGGTGAGAGCAAAGTTTGAGAAGTTGCTTAGAATTCTGATGGCTGCCCTCCTACCGAGGACTGAGCCAAGCCTAGCACAGAGCACTACTACTTAAATTGTTAAAAAGACTTTTCATTGTTACAGTTATTGAATCACAATTTTGCTTTATGCTTCTTCTTACAGGAGTGCTGGCATAATTTGAAGCAACAGCTACTTTAATGGGATGTAATGAGCAATTAATGAAGAAAATAATATCTGTGGTGTTCATGGTAACAGCATGTCATTGCTCCTTTGTTCCTGTTCTCATCATCATCTTCAGCATCTGACCTATAATCAGTTTTCTTTTCATGCCTATCTACAGTACTATTACTTCAGGCAAGGCCTCATCGTCCCTTTCAGCACAGAGAAAATTGATAGTGTGAAGAGTTATATGAAATAAGAATAATATGATTTCTTGACATAACTGGTTTCCCTCGCTTTCCACCTGTGTTCATAGCAATGACATCCTTAACGAACTTCTTGCAGCCTCTTTTGCCTCAGAGTAGTGTTGTTTATAAATTAAATGTTTCCTTTCAAGCTGCAGTGTGTCCCAGATTCTGCGGTAGGATTTGTAAATGCAGAGTCTTGAGCCTTTCCAAAGTCCTGTTGACTTTTGGCGTGTTCCATAGGGCCTGATGTTCCAATGCAGTTTTGAGAACCCCTTTTTAGAGAGCTCTGGTGACAGCTTGTCCCATCTCTGCCAGGACATAATCACGAGGAGGAGGCAGCATGGGTCCAGCTCCGCTCCTTGTCTTTGCATGGCAGCTGCTTGCTCTGTGCTGGGTTAGGCACAGGAAAAGGCATTTGACTGTTTTCTTGTGGAGTAAGGGTCAGAATAGTCTTTTCCATCACCAGAAAACTCTGAAGAGGCAAAACGGAAGCTGGGAAAAATGTTTCGAATGTAACTTTGTTTCAATAATTCAAGATTCTCAAAGCTATTTATTCTCATTCCCCAAATGGTGTTTGTATTGAGAACCCAGGGGAATCAGCTGACTTCACTTTTGCCTGAAGGTGTATCAAGGATGATATTCAAGAGCAGTAACTGCACTGGAAATCAGGAAGTAATAAAGCACAACTTAATCTGGAGTAACTTTTAAAAAAATTATATTTCTACATCATCAGGAGTTTGTTTTTGACAGGGAGGAAACTATATTCAGCCATGAACTTTAATACTCCTGAGAATTACAGTTTATTTTAGTAAAAGATGTAAAAGTTAATTCACTCTGATTACATACTCTCTCTTTCTGTACCCTAGGACAATAATGTGGTATCTTTCATAGGCTTCCTGGGGAGGAAACAGTACAGTGAAATGTACATACAGCTCTTCCGTAGTGATGACCTGTGCTACAGGGCTCGGGTATTAATATTGAGTAGTCCACCAGGACAATATTATACTACTAAAATTGTAATTTGCCTGTAACACCTAGAAAAAGATCTTTTAAAATCTTTAAAAATAAACTCAGGCAAATCAGTTGGGGTTTTTTTGTTTGGTTTTTTTTTTGTCAAGACATAGCACAGATGTGATGAAAAGCGGGGCCAACGTTCTTACAGCATAATGTAGATGCCCCTTTAAAAGTGCATTTTCATGGGATTGCTTAAGTGTAAAGGTAAGCAGGTATATAAAGTTTTGGACAGATGAATGGAGAGGTGAGGGCTGAGTCATAAACCTGAAACCAGCTGCATGGTGGCAACTGCATATGGAAAATCAGGCTGCGGTTTTTGAAAGTTTGAGAAACTTGCAGGCTACTCATTGAAAGTCAGGGACATGCAAGTGGGAGGAAAACTGTCCATCCTTTATCCCGGGGAAGGTTTGCTACCATTTGGGCAGGTTTATATTTATGTTGTTCTCATTGCAACTGTGTGGGTTTGCTTGTTGTAGTTTAATTGAGTATCAGGAGAGATGGAAACTTCTGAGCCTGGGAAACAAATGTTCTTTGGGAAAGAACTTGGAAAAGCCTGTGTTTGCTTTTCAGGCATGGTGGGAGAACACCGAGAAGATAGGTGAGGATGCAGTAGCAGGACATACAGATTTACCAAAACTAATTTTAAACTGGAGGATCTGTTTTGATTAAGTGTCTCTGTGACAAAACATGTAGGCCATTGTAACTAATGAAAAATCTGAATCTTAGTATCCTGGATCCTGGTACTCACAAATTCTAAGGCTATAAAGGATTTGCTCATGTGTCTCTTTTTAGCACACTGAAGTTTAATTTTATTGTTTGTTTCAAGCTTGCTGAGCTTAAGACATGCTTTTGTCAATCCTCCCCTGATAATTATAGAAAACAATGCTATTTTGCTTTGCTTTCTGTCCTGGTTTTGGCTGGGATGCAGCTAATTTTCTTCTCAGTAGCTGCTGTGTTTTGGATTTAATATGGATTTTGGTATGTGAAGAATGTTGACAATACACTGATGTTATGAGTTGTTGCTAAAGAGACCAAGGAAAGAGACCATCTCAGCTTCCCAAGTTTTGCTAATGCGCAGGTGCAGGAAGCTGGGAGGGGTACAGCCAGTCCAGTCAACCCAAACTGGCCAAAGCGAGTACTCCATGCCATAAATGTCATGCTCAGTATATAAGTGAGGGTTGGCCGGTGAGCTGGCTTGCTTTTTCTCTCGCTGTTCACAATTGTTCTGGGATTGTTTTCAGTTTTTCGTTCTATGATTGCTGCTCAGGACGGACTGCATCGGTCATTGGATTGTAGGGTGGTGAGAAATTGTGCATAATTTGTTTTGTATATTTTAATATTATTATAATTTATTTATATATATATAATCATATATATACAAAATTATATCTTCCTTTGCTATCCTAGTAAACTGTCTTTATCTCGACCTACAAGTTTTCTTTTTCTTCTCTCCTCCATCCCCCGAGTGGCGGCGTGGTACTCGAGGTTAAGCCATGACACTGTGCTATTATGGAAGGTGAAGCAATGGAAGAAGCCTGTGTGGAGACAGGGTTTATGTTACCCAGTCCACAGCAGACAGGCTTCTTTCCCTATGTTAAGAGATTCTAGGAAAAGATTTGTCACAGTTCAAGCCATTCCACCTCCTCTAATTTGCTCCCATTCTTCACTTTGGAGTACCATGAAAAACTCGAGCGTTCCTCCTTGAAGAAGCGGACATATCTTATTTTAAGCCAATCTGTTTTCAGTAAAATTCTCTTTCTGTCCTGATAAAATTTTCCCACTGTGTTGATCTATGGCGCTGAATAGCTGATTCGATAAACTGTGATGAAAAAGTAATTTGTCTCTCTGAAATAAAGGTTAACTGTCTGCCAGATTTCACTGTTCAAAACAACTGTTCTTTGCCTAGAGAAAAATGCATTAGAGGAAAATTGAAACCTGGTAAAAACATCTTTGCTTCCCGTTAATCATAAGGCTTAACTGATTTTGCTAGATGTGAGTTGCTTCTTTCTCAGGTGAGGTGAAATCTGAGTGCGTAGATTCAAATCAAGAGTGATCTCCTCTGAGTAACTGTGCCAAAAAGAAGAGTGCAGTGTGGAGGCTTCCTCCTGGAGCATATGCAGTTTGAGAGCACATCCATATTGTCATGCGTGTTGTGTTGCACCTGGGAGTTGAAAGGCATGCTGTGAAACCCCCCTGGCTCTGAATGAGCTGGTCTGTCTACCTGACACCACGCAGGTCAGGCAGACACCCTCCCTCAGTTTCCTGAAGCAGTGAAGCAGCAGCAGTGCGTCCCTTTGCCCCCACTAATTGCCCCAGAGCTGAGTGACTTGCCCGGGTCCCACAGATATGCCAAACGTAGTCCTCAAGATGCAGTCTATTGACTTACCCTCAGGAGCATGTCCTAAATGTATTCCTTGAAACTAGTAGCACTTAGGAGTCATTCAGAACTCAATGCATTACTTGTTTTCATGAGAAAATATTCTTACAATTTAGTTGGAGGAGTAGTTTTTAGACATTGTTTATTTTTCTGATAAACACAGGAAGATAACTGTTTATAATAAAGATTCAATAACAATTTATTGCAATAAAGATTGCTGTACAAAGGGAATAAGCAGAGGTGTGCTGACAGAAAAGAAGTTATAGCATTTTGAAAATTTGCATATGGAATGTTAAATTGGATTCCTACTGCAATACATACTATTTGTTAACTTCGGTAGTAGGTTGAATAATCTATAGTTGTCATTTTGTAGCAATAGCCTGCATGTCTTATGCATTAGTAGGTGTTTCATTTAGAGTCGGATAATTTCTAAAATAATGTGAACGCTTTTGTTTTTAAGCAGCAACAAGTGCTGACATTTTAAAAACATGTTTCAGCACAGATCGTATGCTCGTAATGGAAAGGTCATGCTGGTCAACATGGACAGCTTTTGATTCATTAAAAACTTGAAGGTGGAATAACAGCCACTAGTATTTGTCAAGTGATCGATTAGTTTTTCAGTGTTGAACATGAAAGAAAATCTTTGTGCCACAAGCAGTTTTGTCACGTAGCTTGGAGAGGCTGGGTTTGATAGATAGAGCCTTCAGGGAAGAACCTGTAAGGAATCAATTGCTGTCCTGACTATAACTTTGCGTGAGTTCATCATTAAGCAACTCTGCTCATCATTAATTCTCAGCAGTTCATCTGACTTTGTTTTATGTTCTTATGCTACCTACTTTTCACTCTAATCACCTACAAAAATTAGAACTGAGTATTTAAAATAAAAAATACTTGTCCCAATAGCTAATAGCTTCAGGTTTTTGTTCTAGAAGCCTACAAGGACTTGTGTTTGTCAGGTAGGAGCAAACAGATTTTAGATGGGGAAGGAAAAAGTGTTTTTGCAATTAAACAAAGACTTTTCTTCTTGTGTCACTAGCAAGTCACCGTTCTTTCCTTCTGTCATACCTGCTCTCAGGTTAACATCAAATCTTTCACAGCTGATTGAAGGTGGACAAGGATATGTTTTGTCTGGTCAAACCATAAGAAGGACAGTGACATTTGCTGCATTTTCCTGTGGTCTAACTTTTTGTAAACAACCTTGGAAATTACTTTTGCTTTTCTGACCATTTGGGTGCAGGTTATTGTCCTGGAACACTTTGGGATTCAGCGTAAGGGACAATACCTGGTGATCTAGACTGACAAAAATCAAAGGCAACCAAAGAACAAAACCAGGTTACTGTTAAAGGCTATGCAAACCTCTAATTTTCTTAACTCTGTACAAGGTCCATAAATATCCATCTCTTCACTGAACTTCACTGTCTTCTGATTTGGACATTTTTATTTTTTTTGAGAGACACATAGAATGAATTTAGCTTTTCTTTTCCAGACAATTCTTTTGGCTTAGGACTCCCAGCTGCCTTGGCCTTTTTGGTTTACCAAATTGATACTGAGGAAAATTTTACATTTTCCAATAAAAACTATGAGATTTGGATCTCCAGAAACTATAAATCCTCTCATTATTTTAAACTTGGCTTTGAAACTTTACCTAATCTTTACGTTTCACATTATCATCTAGGTATTAGCAACCATTGATTTTAAAATAAAGTCTTCCTATTCGTAACAACATGCCGAACATGTCTGCCAAATTTAAAATACTTTTTTGTACTCATCAGTGACTCTAATGCAACTATCATGATTGATGAATTTGATTTACTTGAAATTGCTGACAGCAACTGGTGGAGGGAAGGAAGAAAAGAGAAAAATGTTTTTCATTTTTTGTACAAAATGTTCTATGTCAGTTTAGAAAGTGGAGGAATAAATGTGAGCCAGAGCTTGTAGCGATGGCAGGACACGTGCCTCTGCAGCACGCCTTCGCTGTTGTAGGCAGCGCTCGCTCTGGAGTCCCAGGCCTTGTGAATTTGGCTTTTGAATTGCAGTGTGACTGCTCAGGGGACCCACCATAGTAACAAATCAAGGCCAGCCATGCACAGCGCAGTCGCTTTGGAAGAGAGTAATCCCTCATTGTGAACTGATGCCAAACTTATCTGGTGTAGGTAACATAGGAAGGATTGCTTAATAAGTTTTATAGATGTCATCTTGACAGTTGGGAGGGAGAGCTCTGAGTAAACTTGTGATGTATCTTCTTGTCTTGTTTCTTTGGAAAGCAGAACTCTGAAAATTTTGTCACAGATAATCTTTTGGAAATTTTTGTTTAAACGGCCACAGCTATAGAAGGTTTCATAGAGAACATTTGTCTTGTGCCTCATTCTTTGTACATAATGCTAGAAATGTCTGGAGAAGCAGAGGCTGGAGGGGATATCTCTGAGGAGGGGAATATGAAGAAAAACTTGGAAGCTGCTGTTTGATGGTAAGCCATTTGACTGAGGTCTGCGAGAGATGATTAATATTTACTCACTATTAGCAATAAGCAGCGTACACAGTGGAACATCAGCTAAGATCACCAGATGCTCCTGTTACGCTTCAGTGTAAATCAAAAGTAGCTCAGCTGAAGACAGTTTCAATCGTGCAATGAAAAGGAGATATTATCTTACTGGAACACGTTATAAATACTATAAATATTTGCATCTTCAAGAAGAACTTGTATTTTTGTGACTTATACTAACAGAGAGCCTGACAGATTTGTTCCATGCTTTAAACTTCTAGAATCTGAAGAATTCATTATAACTAGCAAGTGGTCAGTAGGTTACTTATTGATCAATCAATCTGTAAATAATATTTTCCCAGAATGTTGTGCCTCAATTTTATGTTGTTAATGGAGTGCACCGGATATTACCACAGCTGGACAGTTGGCATAAGCAGCTGCCAGACAGACTAGTGATATTTTCTGCTATGTTTTGAAGCAATGGGTTGTGGTTTAACCCCAGTCAGCAATCAAGTGCGATGACACTGCTCGCTCACCCTCCCACTCCCCAGCAGGATGGGGGAGAGAATTGGGAAGAAAGGAAAACTCATGGATTGAAATTAAGACAGTATACTAGGATATCAAAGGACCACAATAATAATAACAAAATCTAGGGATACTAGAATATACAAAATGAAGAATGCAGAATTTTGAAACACCTGATGACCACCCATCTTGAGCAGCAGTCACGGAAACAAAACTGAAAAGTGCTCCTGAGTAGCAAGCGAAAGAGAGAATGAGCTGATCACTGGCCAGGCTCTACTTATACACTGGGTATGACGTCTATGGTATGGCATATTCTCTCTGGCCAGTTTTGGTCAACTGTACCCCTCAGCTTCCTGCACCTGCACATCAGCGAAACCTGGGAAGCTGGAAAGTGTCCTTGGTCTCTTTAGCAACAACTCGTAACATCTGTATTAGCAACATTCTTCCCATACCAAATCCCATACTAAATCCAAAATGCAGCAGCTACTGAGAAGAAAATCAGCTCCATCCCAGCTGAAACCAGGACACAATGTCATTAGTTTTGGGGTGTGAGGCCATTCCAATGTGTATTTAGTTAGACTGAGATCCTAAAAAATAGATTTAAGTGTGGTTTTGTGTAGGCAATTTTCAAATTAAATTTTGGCTAGACGTGTTATTGTTTCTTTAAACCTTTAAAACTTACTCTTATATTAAAGAAAAATAAATTCAGGAAAGTATGACTTAAACGTGTGCGCTACATAAAGGTGTCAAAAGTGCTATAATTATATTTCATCAAGTGTAAGTTAACATTTTAATAGGTAGTATCTAGGGCTGATCTGACAAGACATTTTTAAAGTTTTGAAATGAATGCTCAAAATAAGAAAACATGCCACTTAAATTTAATGAATCATTTCTGTAAGGTAGGGGCTTGCTAGGAATGCTGGAGAAGCACTTCACTTAGGAGAGGCTCTATTGTATTCTGAAGTGCTCTGAAGTAGGAAGTGATTATTCTTTCACTTTTGATTTCAAAGAGTGAAGAAACCCCATACTTCCCTTTTACCTACTGTTGAGGCAGAAAAAGGCCAGCTCTTCGCTAAGTCTCTAATGTGACTTTAGGCGGAATCAGTGCAAATTCTTCAAAATATAATTAATTGCATTACATTAAAGTTATCCAACTAGTCCTTCAAGTGTATAATCACGAGCAGTAAGTTGACAAGTTTATCAATCACTTTACAAGACAAATCCTGATTAAATAAGAAAGGAACTTAATCTTTATATTACAACATAAATCATGTGTACTGCTCACTTAAGAGATGGGATCAACTTAATTTTCTACAGCTGTGCTACTGACACCTATTTCTTATAAAGCAACACAGAATTATTTGCATTAAATCAATAGCTTGGCTGGAAGTGTAAGTTGCATATCAGCTTGTCTGACCCAGAAGACCAAAAAAGGACACTTATGTCTGACTCCATGGGATGCAGCATCTCCTTCTGCTGGGCACTCTGACTGGCGGGGTTGCATCTGAGGAGAGGCAGTACCGCAGGGGTGTCTGGCCAGGGGGAGCCCCGTCTGCTGTGAGAGCGCTGCCGATTCGGAGATGTCTGTCCTGCACAGGCAGGGGTTGGCCGTTGGCTATGAGTGTTGCTAGAGTGCTCTAAGTCATGTCATACCATATGCACGGCATGCATGCATGTGTGTATTTATATGGCTGTGTAGGATGGATCTATACTATGTAGGTAGTTAATCAAAACCATGGCTTTATTGAAGCCCAATACAAGCACTCAGTCTAGGGAGGCACCCATAATGACTAAGCTTCTTGCCTTTTGCTTCCTCTCTCCATCTTCTGGATCCTTCTTTTTCTTGGTTGTATTAATTGCCCCTTGTTTCTAAATTGGCTATTGAATTCTCATTGTGTATCTAGTACTGATGTCCAGCATTGCAACTGAATGACATCATTTATACAGCATTAAACTTAAAGAAGCTTTGAAGTCCGTGATATGCAACTGGTAAATCCTTGTGGTTTTAACAGCGTATTTGCAAAAGATGTTAAGATGATGCTTAGCGTCTGACTGCATCTACAAAACCAGAATGATAACATAAAGCTGAGAGCCAAATTTTCTGCCTCAGTACACACGTGATGCTTCCACCAAAAACTAGCCTTCAAATGAAGAGAAGTTGCAAGCATTTAACAGAGGGAAGTATTCTCAGTGCTGGCATCTGGCTTGTTTTTAAAGAGAGTGAGGCCCGAACTGATAAAATCAATGTGCTATACATCCTCAGCAGAGTCTGTGAGGTATATAATTTTTTTTAATGTAAAATCTTCCTACTTTTAAATATATTCCTCTTAGTTGTAGCTGTAATTTATTGAATATTTCCGAATACATTAATGTATTTTTTTATTAAAGAGGAGAGAAAAGCTTCCTGCTGTTTATGCATTATTTTTGGTGGTTAATTAATTGTCTAGATTAAAGGTATGATGTAGTTCTTAGTTCAGATGTCTCTTGCAGCTAAAGGAATACATTTCTTGAAGGGATTAAGTAGCTGTGAAGGCTGGGGAATGAATGGACTTTGGAAATCTCCCAAAAATTTCACGTGTAATGATTTTTGTCATAGTGAAAGCTACAGTGGCTAGGGTTCCAGGCAGAAAAATTAATCTTTGTTCCAACACAGTGACAAAATTTTTGAGTAGTTCTATTGATATTCTTCTTCAAGAGCAAATTGCTTGTAAATATTTGTTTATCTTCCACTTCTAAAATATGTGACTGCAAATTCATCATCATTTTGCTCTCTTGGTGAAGAGAAGAAAGTTCCCGCTGCAAGGAACGAGAGTGAAGTCTGCACTAGTGAGTAGTAGTGAGCTAATGAAATTAATTTATTACTGGAATCTTTCAAGTGCTGTTTTCCTGAGCAGAGGGCACCACCAGGCCCACGTGAAATCATGAGATGGCCTCTTTAACACGCTGCAGCCAACGGGCTGGGGTGCTGGTGGTTCAGAGCACCAGCACAGCAAGAGGGAAGCTCCTGTTGTCGTTGCAGTTTGTCTTTCTCAACGTTTTGGGCGTGTTCTAGTAACTGTAGCCATAGTCTCTCTGCCGAAAGCAGAGAACTTACCTTTTTTTTTTTTTTTTTTTTTTTTCTGGTTTTGTCTGTGCAAAGACTTGGGCATAAGATCCTGAGCCACCAAGATTCCTGCTGTCTTTTTGAAGGAGCAGGAATCTGAAATGATGAAATTGCTCAGAAGTTCAGAGGACTCAAAGCATGGAGGCCAGGTACTGAATAATATTCCTATTGGAGTGCTTGTCTCCCTGCTGTCTTGGCTCTCATGTGTGTCCATCCAAACACTGAATGGGCTGGGAGGCAGCCCCTGGTAATTCTGCTGTGTGCCGGTGAAGAGACTAACCGTGATTCATGCCATGGTGGGGCAATATGGCATGGTGTGTACAGGGAATCAAATTCTTGACAAAAGCATGCTTTGCATTGCAATTAAGTAAATTTGATGTAAGTAAACTGATTTTAGTAATGACAAAGAGAAAGTAAAAAAGCATTTATGGAAAACTGAAAAATTGCAACTAAGTGTCAATATCCTGGAAAAGTTGTTCACTGATGTTGATTGGAAAAAATAAATGTAAGCTGCTTTTTGGGGAATGTCATCAGTAGCCAGCTTCATTTTCTGGTCTGGATTTTCTCACTTTGCAGTTCACTTGAGACACTAATGGGATTATTCTGCTGCTCATAAGAATCGCATGTGTTGCTGTATAACAGGGTCAGAACTGTACCTTGCTATGAGATTTTGTACGTATGTGCAGTACAAGAGTCCCTGTACTGGCAAGTTCCTCATCGAGTAAATGAGACTCAGTGATACAATAAACAGTGATAAAGTACCAAAATACTATTAATAACATTTTATACATGGAAGAAAGAGATACATGGAAATTAAAACTGTATTTGGGGCTTTCACCTGGGAGACTACCTACAGTTAAATGAATCATTTATTGTTGTGATGTGCTGTTGTAGGAAATACGACAAGTTAAAAATGCATTCCTTGGTATCAGTGAAAAGGAAAATGAGAGCCTGAGGGAGAGCCTTTGCGACACTCTGAATTCGATTGTCCCTGTGGATTGCTCTTTGATTTCCTGGATCAGCTTTTGAACTTAGTTGTTTTTGTGCTGTTGTGACTCAGCAGCTGGGACAGTGGGAGTGAGATCATTCCTCTGCTTTCCTGAATTTGCATTAGAGATGGATATTACAATGGCACAGGGCTCACTAAGTAGGTGCTGGCTATAGAGACCTTATAATCCTCAGGGATGCACAGAAGTACAGCAGACAAATGGCTAAGCTGCCCATCAGTGTTGCTGGCTTCTGGCTTTGCTGGGCTTTATGGACACGGGATAAACTTAGAAAAACTCTCCTCCCTCCCCCTGCTCCCCCCTACCCTCCATCTCGGGCTAGCAAGCAGATAAAATATTAAAGAAACAATCCTTTCTTATTCATGAATATTTCCAAATACATTTTTAACATTTTGAGCTATAAAGTTATTCTGAGTTGTATTTACAGGCAGTGCTTATTCTGAACTTTCAGTGCTGCTGTTGAGACGTAGTCTGTTTTGAATCTTACATGAAAAGTGTCAGAGATGCTCTTTGGATTTTTTGTTTGTTTTTCTTCCTGGAAGCACGCATTCCCTCGCACACGTGCTGCACTCTGTAATGTCATCAGTACCCTGTCCACTAGCACTAAAATATTTTCCCAAGAATTATAAAAGCTTATGTTTTTGCAGTCTCTGAAATGCTCAGGAGAATATTCACATGTCTTTTGATTGCCAAATTTTGAAATTTGTTATAAATCCTGGTGATGATTCATTGCACTGTGGCTCAGAGGTGACAGTGACTTTTTAATGCGTATTGAGTGAAAACTGGGTGTGAGAAATTGCACTGGCAACGTTAGTTGTTACAGTCATTAGGACTGATCTGATTGTGATTTTTTTTTTTTTTTTTTTAATTCGACTTGCACTTCACATGCTCATGCAAGCCACCTTAGAAATGTAAGCTTTATTAAAGAGAAATGCACAACTTCAGTAGCATCCACACAAACGCTTAAAAACATTATTAATGATTCTCTCTCTTGCCCTGGAGGAAATAGAAGTGAACACAGCAATGAATTCATTTGAGTTCACCTTGGCTGCTTTTTCAAGATTTCCAGCAAAAATACCAATTATGGTCCAAGGGTTTGGTGGTTTTGTTTAGATTCCTTCATGATAGCGGTGGTTGCTTCCTACATCATCTTCTGAGTCTTGCGAGCACATCGTCCTTACGTGTTGTCTTTGGCCTTCTCTCATTGCAGGGGCTCAGTCATCGCTCACGCCAGGCTGCAGTCCGCTCCAGCCCATGTGCGGACAGAAGCGCAGCACGTACGCTCTGTCTGTTCTTCCATTCCTGTATTCCTGACAGCAGAGCCACTTCATGGGTAGGGCTTAGGAGGCTATTTTCAAGAGATGTAGAACTTGGTCTGGGACCA
This sequence comes from Tetrax tetrax, assembly GCA_009806455.1. Lineage (NCBI taxonomy): Eukaryota > Metazoa > Chordata > Aves > Otidiformes > Otididae > Tetrax > Tetrax tetrax. The sequence continues at coordinate 346,637 of WHYT01017967.1, forward strand.
TAAATTGTTAGTAATCTTCAGAAGACTTTACTGGAATCCTTTCAATGCAGTGTAATTTTTTTAGAGGAAATCTTTTATATTGACTTTGGAACTTCTTGCAAAGTGTTTGTGTGTAAATCATTTCTGTAGACAGTTGCAACCTTAAAAAGCTACATTTGTGCTTTTCATGCTGTTTTGATGTTTTCCATTGCTATTGACTGTATGTGTCTAAGCCGTGAAGCCTCAGAATGAAAAAGTGTCTTAAAAGAGCTGTCACTGTAATGAGAAATGCTACTGGTGAAGATAGTCTCAGGATTTTAATTGAGTAATTCCACAGATTGGCATTTTTGTTTGAAGAAGGAATGTAATGAACAGATTCTTGGACAAAATAAGACAGACATGAAAACTGAAGGACCAATAGAATTTAACTTCTACTTGACAAGGAATATCAAAAAGCATGATTGTATGTTGCTATGTAAGCTTACACATTTTATTTGTGTACATAATTGGTCACTTCTGGATGTAATCATTTGGGAAAATACCCGATACCGACTTTATCTTGAAAAACAAAAGCATTAAACAAAAGCAGCCCAACCCTGTTGTCTCTGAGGTAGTTATATCCATTTGGGGTAGATGCTAAATTAAGGGAAAACTTACATGATCTTTTCTGGGTTTTTTTTATGTACCTTGAGAAAGAAGACAAAGTAGTGTGATTTTGGGAGTAACAGACCTCTGGGGCTGTCAGGAGGATGTCAGAATCTTCCTGGTTTTGAAAGAGAATTGATCTTTAAAAATAGACCTCTGTATCCACATTTAGATATAAAAAAAAATCTGAGTGTAATTAAGTTTGTATGTCAAAACTAGTCAGATTTTTTTAGCATTTCTTTTTAAAGTCTCAACACAGCTATTTTTATTCCATCTGACGAATTAAATCTCTCACTGCTACTTCCTTTATGTTACTGAATCTGTGCTAATCTCTGTTTGAAGTATAAGCAAGAATATTTTATCTATTCATTATATTTTCTTTTCCTGGCAACAAAAATTTGCCATTTCCATAGCGAAACATTAGAAATATCAGAAGTATCCATGGACTTTGCATTTATTATTTTTCTGTAGAGTGGTTGTTTCAGAAAGATGAAGAACTTGAAATGTATTATATTCCGAAATAGAAATGAAGAATATAGATGGTCCTTGAAAAGGAAGTTATGAAAATTTCTGAAAGGCAAAATAAATTTTTGTCACCAAGTTTAAAAAGATATTCCAAAACATATCCTTTTCAATATAATTATTTAAATATTCTAATTAATTATGTCAATATTAATCAGACTAATATAGTCCATCTAATAGGGTATCTGTTAAAAAGCTGAAGTGATAACCATACTAAATCTTCAAACAAATCACTGATAAAGTTGACATTTTAAAATTTTCCTTTATTATTCAGGTTTTGGTGAATGTACATTTGGTCAGAAATAATAATTTTGATAATTGGTAATGATAGTTATTACTATTTGATCAATCAAAAATTTAATATTTTAAAAATTGACTCCAGTACTATTAGCACTTGTTGGAGTTAAAATCTTGTGCTAGAGATTCTGGTGTATCTTCTCCTGCTGTCCTTCCTTCTGTGCTGGTACTGTCAACAGTCTCAAATTTTGCACAGATGTTCTTATCTAAGCACATGTTATTTTTTTTTTAATTGAAAGCAAGCAGATAAATATACACATGATAAAATGATACTGTGGAATATTTTCTCAGGTTCTACAAACTAAGAGGCTTTTCCAGGATCAGTACCAAATCTTTTCCTAGTCAAAAACCAAGTTGCAGTTCCTTGTCTTTATGATTGTTGGTGATGGCTGGGAAAAATTTGAGGAGAAAAAGGAAAGACAACTTGTTTACAAATACAGCATGAAGAGGCTTCATCAAGATCTTGTGAAATAAGCCAAAATCCATTCACACTGGAAGAATGAAAGATTTCAGTTATGGCAGAGGGAGGTTGTGACCACTCTTCTGGCTCTGAGTCAAAGCTTCTGCTTGGTTTGTTGCGGAGATGAAAATATTTTTTGTTTTTTGTTTTTTTTGTTTTTTTTAAGAAAATTGGGGAAAAAGAAAGTGAGAGGCAAGCTGACTCTTAGACATCTGTTGCCAGAATTTGGTGAATTAGCTGCTGTGAGCTTCACAATACCTTGTGCAGGAAGAAATACAAGGAGCATGGGCAGAAACGTGTTTTGAAAGGGGTTAACACGTAGTTGAGTTAGCTTGCATTTGGAGTGGATAGGTAGTGTCCGTTGGTTGTTTCTGTTAGTTTAACTTGGTGCATAGCTGAATTGCATGTCTCTGCTTTTTGTGTTGAGATGCAGGGTGGCTTTCAAACATCAGATTTGCACAGCATCGCACTTAAGGGGCGTGTAACTAGTGTGATTTGCTTCCTCCTTCTCTGTTGTAATCTCTCTCGATCACCTAGATCAAAACTCTGCAACAAGTTCTGACAGTACTGATGAGAAATGCATCAGCCAGTCTTTGTAACTGTTACTCATAAATAATGTCACAATTCAAGGTGAACACAGGAGGCAATACTGGTTTTTGGTTAGTAATAGTGTTGGATCATCAGTAATGATGATGAAACTTGAAATTCATAAAAAGCATTTCAAACGTTAGAGCCTTTGTAGTCTCCTGATGCCAGCTTTCCCAAATGTGCCCATGCCAGACAGCTCTACCAGCTAGAGAAATACACCTAAATATGGCATAGGCTTATTAAAAAAAAAATGGAGATTTTTCTTTTGCTATGCTGGCACCCTACAAATTATCTTTGCTCCCTAAACAATCTCTGGACAGTTCAAAGCAAATTAGAACTGCATTACTTCAGTTAGGCTCTGTTCTGCCTTTGACAGCCAGTTTGTATAGATACATATAGCTTATTTTCTCTGAAGCTAGTTTTGGATAATTGTATCTAAAACATTCCTTATTAGTAGTGAAAGACTATAAATTTCTAGGGGAACAGTTAAGAATAAAAATACATGTTTTTGGACCCTTTAATGAATTAAAATGAAATGTTTCAGTTGAACTGGCTACTCCATTATTTTTATTTTTATTTTTTTTTATATTTATAGAGGAAAGTATTGAGATGAGATCAGAAGATGAAATTTCCATTTCTTAGGCTCACATCTGGAAATTAGTTGTAGCAAGTGCAAGTAGGTTGAGTACCCAAAGTTGTAAGCTGTTTTTAGAAATCTTTTATTGGAAGAGTTTTCTGAATTACTATTTATAAGCTGCCCAAGTTTGTTATGAAATTTACACAGCTAATGCAAATGTGTAGGACATGATGTAACGTAAATCAATGTGGGATTTGTATATAAGTTGATTTTATCCAGTTGCTCATTCTTTCGTAGATTCATTAAATCACACTGCCAGGTATTACTTGTGTGCAATATGGCGATTAATTATTTCTCTAAATGCCACTGTCTCTCAGACAAATAGGAATTTTTCCTCAATAAAACCTCAGCATGGAGCTTAGCTCTTGATCTGAAGTGAGAAAGCATTTTTGGTGAAACTTATCTTTTTGGAGGCTACTGTAAACTTTTAAGGTGGTTATACATGCCATAAAACTTGCACAAATCCAAAGTTAATGCAAACGTTTCTGGAGATGTGTTTAATAGTGTTGATGTTATATGTTGACCTTTCCACTGTAATGAGTACCTCCCAAAGGGAAGGCAGAATTTCATAAAGACAGAGGCAGTGCAATGTATTAAGGAAAAAAAACTGCTCAGCACAAATATGCCGTGGCATCCGTGGACTTCAGAGTCCACAACAGAAGAGGCCTTGAAATGGAGTAGATTGCAGACTGACTGTATGCCAGTTTGTCAAGAGACTGAAGCTGCTTATTTCATAAAGCCGCATCTCACTCTGGGATGTGTTTGCAAGAGTTAAGTATGTAAGAAACGGGAGGTAATTAATCTGTGCTATTTGGAGCTAATGAGGCAGAAATATTGCTCAGATTTGGACATCATGCTGATGATGTCTGACACGGTGATGTCAAAAGTGCAGACAAATTTCAAAGGAGAGCAAAATGGAAATCATGACCTGTGGAGAAAGATTAAGTGGAGTAGGTTCGTTTAGTCAGAACAGGGGAGAAGGCAGGACGATGTGACTCTTCAGTTACTTCTGCATGCGTATTCTTATCCTCTGTGAATGTAAAGTAATCTGAGGTAGTTTATCCTCAATGGGCTAAAAATATGTTTTCAAAAACTGAATAAGACTGTTTTGAAAAATTGTATCGATTAAAAGATGGTCTTTTGTTTTGTTTTTTTTTTATGATGGATTCAGACAAATACACTGTATATTTTTAGGAAAGAGTAAGCACAGGAAAGCAGGATAGCAGCCCAACTACAGAGGTTACAGAATTTCCTTTGCTGCTTGTTAAGAATAGGTTGATAAATGTCTGTCATAGATTACATCAATATCCTTCAGTACTTAATGGAAAGTTTGTATTACATGGTCTTTTGCCATCTGTTCCAGACCTCTCTTTTACTGATGCTATGAAAAATACACAAAATGCTAGCTTTTTTTTTTTTCTTTCAAACTAAGGGTTTTTTCATCTTCTTCCAGATAATTTGATTTTACTTTTGTCATCTTGTATGATTTGTTTTCTGATCACATCTATTTGTCGTAACAAAATAAATGCAGCACATAGTTAAAAGAAAAGTACTGAGCAGTAGAGAGCAGTAAAAAGAAGATTGGAGACAGGAAGGAGAAATAATTGTCTAATTACAATATTGTGTGTGCAGAATCCAAAGGGAATGCTCTTGCTGTGATAGAGTGAAATGCTGCAGGGAGAAGTAGGTGTAATAAAGAGGAAAGCAGTGAATAAAACAGGATAACAGAGCAGGTAAGGGGAAATTCAGAAAGCTTGTGGGAGTTGAAAGAAGAATGAAAACAGCCAAGGGAACTAAGAGAGAACAGCTGAGAAATGGAGACAGAAGCTGAAAGGGGACTGGAGTGGAGCAGATGGTGGGTGGGGTGGGCAAAGCGAGAAAGTGAAATAGCTGAAAACTAGTTCAGAGTAGGTAGCAGAAATGGAAAACAGCAATATCCAGGGAGAGCTCATTAAAAGGACTTTAGTTGGGGGGAATGGCTGAAAAGTGTTGAAGGAAGCTGAGAAGGAATCAAGTGATCAGAGATGACAAAGAATGTTTGAGAAGAGCAGGCAGCATAATATCAGAAGCAGAAGAGCTCTACAAAAGGCTTTTCAGACCCCTCAGCAAACTCCTATTTTAGAGTCACTCTTGCCACCAGCCCCATAGCTTCATTTTCCAGGCACTGGTTATTTATTCCAGTGTTAATATAGCTTCTGCAGCTTTATCTTAAAATGGCTCGATCTCTTGTTTGAGATTTCACTCTTTACAAATTTAATAAACTTTATCATCCATTCTAAACTCATAGGAGAAAGCTTCTTTAGCCTTCATTTCCTGGAACAAGAAATTCTGTAATGTTAGCTATTCTGTGCAGTTTTACCTGTTCTGCTGTATTCACTTGGGACTTGCATTATAGAGGTTTCATGTTCAGCTGCTCTACAGTTCTCTAAATGGGTTAATAACATTGTAATGCCATTTACAGTTTCAATTTGAGTAATTTTTTTTTATTTGCTTTTCTGCTGCTTAAGCAATTGGGTTCAGTGAGTGAAGAACCTCACCTCCACCATTCCTTTGCAGTAAGAACGATGGTGACCAGATTGGTGAAGAACAAAGTGTACTTTGATGTGTCAGTAGCTTTGGGAATCGCATCACAGGGAGTGTGTTACAGGTGGTTGTGATTCACATAGCTTCATTTCGTATGGGAACTGAAGAGGGAAATGCTGCTTTTAAAAATTGTTCTTGGAAATAAAGCGTGTTGAATTTAGTCTGTGCCCTGTTGTGGTTGCAGTTTGCTCTTCAAGGTTTTGGGGCTGTACTTTCATTCTGAGTTTGTCTGTTGTTGCAGTAGTACAGTTACTGCTGAAGGGAGGGGGAGAAACCTTCATATCACTGATGTTCTGCCCATTAAAAAAGCAGAAGTAAATGAGCAGATTAGGGATTGACTAATTCATTTCTCCTTTGTTTTAAATCTACTGTGCTAATCTTCTCACCATATCCTTGTCAGAGAATATGAAAAAAGGAATGGAAAAGGTGAAAAATTCCTCAAAATATGGCTGAAAAAAAAGGTCATGGAATAGGGAAATGAAACTATGATATGTAGAGATGTAATTGGGCAAATTAGCACAAAATAGCACTGAGTCAAAATTATGTACAGCCTCCCGGTTGGTATGAACTGGTGGATGCTCAGGAACACAATCTGGGATTTTGTGCTGTAGGATGTGTTTGTGAGGTCAGCATTCCCCAAAGGAAATATGGTGTACTTGTGTGTGCCAGCCAGGTTTGGAATGCTGCGGATGATGTTTTGCTGTTGCTATCTATGTCATAGGTTCATCAAACCTTTCCTTTCCAGATGGATATTTTTAGTTTTGTGTGGTGATATTGAAGCGTGTAGTGGGGGACCTTCATGAAAGAGAGGCAAATGTGAGGGGGAAAAAGTGCCAGTAACTGTTAGCAGTTATTCAAGGACGTGAATGTTCCCTTTTGTTTTCATCCTTAAGTAATGAAATTTCCTGCAGTAATACATAAATTTTGCCCCGTGAAATTCCCTTTTGCATGGAAAGGAATACTGTCTGAACAAGGTAAACAATCAACTACAGAATTTAATCATCTCCGTTGATTTTGTTTAGCTTTTAATTATTTGTTAATAATTCTTCACCATTTTTAATGCACCAGTATTTGGGATAAACCAGGGTACTACTAAAGCAATACTTTTTTAAAAAATATACTACAGATAAGATCAGGTAAAGCAGTGTTTGTCATTATTCATATGAAATGATGAATTATGTAGAAGAGAGAAATTCTCATTGGAGGTTGGGAGTCATTTTTCCAATGACTTCGGTCAGGGATTGAAATTCAGTGTTTACAAGAACTGAAAATTATGTTGAAAACCCAAAGATCAAATACCATCATTTACAGACACTTAAGGTGCATGATTTACTGTTGTATAATATATTTAGAGTTCTTTATAATGTAAATAACAACTGGTTTGGTGAATTAATTTTTTTTTTTTTTTTTGCTTACCTTTTGAGGCTCTTATTTTTGTTCTTGGCAAAGGTTTTCAGTTTTATAAGGAAAACCAAGAAAATAAGTAAAAATTTAATAATAGAGTACTAGACAAACAATGGGAAAAAAGGCAAAAAGAGATTTGCAATTCTATCCATAGTTTTCCAAGGAGTTTAGTGTCAGTTGTGTTATTCTCAGAAAAGGAGACTTATAATGGTGTCCTGCTTAAACAACTTGAAATACCCTGTTGAACAGTAACAAATTTGTTTACAAGATTTGTTGGAGCAGAAGTCTGAGTCCATTTGGATCGGACCGCAGTAGTGTGTTAGCTATGGGAAAATGAAGCTGTGCAGGTCCTAGTTCTTCCAGTGCTACACATTGTGACTGTGTATCTTGTCTCTAACAGGAGTGAAAAGCTGTAAGGAAGAGGTTGATGGAGGGGACAAAGGGCACTCTTCCAGCCTCTGCTGCAAAAGCGTCAGCTATCATATGCTTCATTTAGTGGAAGATCAAAGTGGTAAAGCCATACATTCACCCTCGACTCTTTTGATGTAAGTCCATGATACAGAAATGCAAATATTCTTGTACGTTCTTGTAGACTCCTTTTCTTTGCATCCTGTGAGTCTTAAATTAAGCTTCTATTTTAGGTGGTGCTCAAATGCTCTGCTAACCTCTGCAGGCTTTACAGCTTGATTAGGGGAAGAATGGGATAATCTTTCCCTTTTTTCTAGATCTTCCTTATTTTTGTTCATATTTTCATGCCCAGGGGCATAATTAATAATGTTGATATTTAAAGTATTACTGTCCAAATCTTGTATGCTGATATGAATACAGCAGGTTGCGTTTCACAGAATTATTTTTCAAAGTTTAACAAATGCAGGCAGCTGTTATGATACTCCGATCACTTAGATCACGTTTCAAGGATATCTCAGTAACTACAGGAGGCAAACACTTGTACTGAAACCTGTTAAGACAGATGGGATCCCAGAATCAGCTGAAATGGCTGTTACTGTCCGTGCTGTACGCCAAAAGGAGAACCTTGAATATAAAAAGACAACCAGACCACGCATGAAGTGCTCTCACCCCAACTTTCTTTTGAAGATCAGTCCTGTGTAGTTTATAAGTCTTATATAAACAAGCAAGTTTATTCTCATATGTACATGATAGATTTGAAAAGGCTTATATTTTGAAATAAGACTTTTAGCCCTGGCTTATCAAGGGTCTTTCTCTATACCTGCTTTTCTTCCTTTTCCTTTTCCCGTACCTTTACACGTGTTGGCCGATTTTAGCTGTTTTGTAAGGGGCTAGAGATCTCAGAAGAAATATATATATTTTTTTAAATTTTTTTTTTCTTAAAAAAAACCCCACCCTTACTTTATTTTGTGAGGTGGGAGATAGAGCATATAAGTGCCTCCACTGAAAGCAATAATGGAAAGTTGCTTTATTTGGCATAAGAGAATCTATATGAAATGAGACACTGGAAATCAGCCTCTATTATATCTCTACTCCCAGGCTTATTTGTAATACTTTCCATCTGCTGTTGTAGAAAGATCTATTGAACTTCTGGGGCAGTAGAAGTTCATGACTTTTCATATAATATTTGCATTCATTTAATTAAGTTATTTTGCAGTCAACCCTGTGACTCTGGATTTCAGTGGTCACACCGTTAATAACATGTATGTGTAAGCACTCTTTATTATTTGGCTATGCACTGGGCAGAGTTAGAGGATGCATGCTCAGGTTCTTTAATATTAAATTTAATGGCTCTGATATACAATTTCAATTAGAAATTAGATTAGGAAACAAATTTTTGGATGTTCCTGTTTTTAAAGTTAGAAATTGTTATGAAAAATCTCTCCATCTTTGAAATAAGTCTTAATAAAACAAAATAAACCCTTAGAGACATCGATTTGGATCCTCTCTGTAGGCATGGAAGCTGTATGAAAACATATCAGAATGTTTTTCTTTTATCAAACACTTTAGCAGCAGAATTAAAACAGCTCGATCTGCCATAGCTTCTGTTCTGCTAGCAGCCCAGCGTGCCAACTGGCCGGTGTAACCATCTGTGGGGTTTTTGTAAGGTTTTTTTGGCATTTATCATTTTGATCTGTGGTATAAATGACCCAGATCATTGTAAATGTTTAATATGTATGTAAGATGCCTTGTGCATTATTCAGGCAAGATATTTTATACAATTCTTGTAAAATATTTTATGTAGGAAATACTTAATTTAATATTTTGCTTAAGAAAACAGTTCCTGGTTGCAAATAGTAAAACACTTACAATGCTTTTTTCAGTGATTCATTTAGCTTCAGGGTATTATCATCTAAAGAGAATGGGAAATTAAGGTTTTTTTGTTTAATTTTTTGGAGCCATCTTCAAAAGCAGATGCCAAAGATTCTGGCAAACGCTTGAGAGGCTTGAGTCTCGAGTTGTGTGTGATTGCTGAAGATCTGATGCACACCTGGGCAGAGGGTGTGAAATAGAACTCGTCACTGCTAGGGACTCATGTGGAATCATCCCCTCGTTTGAAATATTCTAAAAGATATTTGTTTCAAAGATGTTTCTCTAAAGAGTAGTTATTCTATAGAGCGTGTCTCATATTTCTTGACATCAATAGGCAAAAATTGATAAATCTGGGATAAATTGAGGCAAAGAGTGCAGAGGAATGATTTAGGAATATATGGAATATATGTATGTGTGTACACACACATGTATATGCGCACTGCTGGCGCTTCAGGCAGTTATTTGTCCCTGTGAAGTGCGGGTGTAAGTCTGTACTGATCTATGAATAGTGTAAAGGGATGTTCTCACTAGCTAGTTTATGGATGAATCATTTGTTCTGATCATTTCGGGGTTTGTAATAGTAATTTGTGTTTGTGTTAGGGACATACTGTTAAACTATCCCAAGTGATTTAATTAAAATGAAGAAATGAAGCCCTCTAAATCTCAATCCTTTGTTTACCTCTGCAAGTTTGCATTAATTTGAATATACCGATAGCAGCATAATCCTGATTTTCATCACTGAATGTAAGTTTGGCCTGCAAGTGCAGAACAGATTTCTCAGCTCTAATTTGGCTTGTGGATAACCTAAAGGTTCATTCAGGATTTTATTTCTATCAGGAAAATAAATTATTCTACACATGTGCAATCATATAATAATTGTAGTCACTTTAGTCAAAACAGGTGAATAAACTAGAATAAAGAAGTTATGCATTTCTAAAAACAGTTGCATATAATGAATAACTAGAAGAACAGATTTTTTTTTCATCTAGGGAACTTTTATAAAATGACACATATGAAAACGTGTCACTTCTTTGCACCGAAGTTATTCAGCTTAGGAAAAAAAACCAAAAATTCTAGCCATAAGACTGTTTTTGATGGTCTTCAAAGGTAGACCAATCTTTTGGGTAGGAGTCTAAGATCTGCCTTGTATTTCTTGACGCTTGCTCTTTGTGTAGAGCTCTACTGTCTATAATCACATTTGCTTATATGATCACTGTTCCACAGTGGAGGGTGATGGGGCGTTTGTAAATAATCCTGCGGGTGGAGCGGGCTGCACACAACTGCTTCAACTGCTGCACTTGCAGCCGCAGAGCTGTGCTGTGCTGACCTCACACTGACGGTGTGAAGGGCTAACACGCCTCCCGTCCCCTGTGCTCTTACCCAAGTGAGTGAAAAGCTTCCTGCTGTTGGTTTATGGGTGGAAGATAATTTGGATTTTATGGTTAGATAAGTACGTTTCTCGTTGTCCATTCTCAGCTCATGAGTTTTCTGTGGGGTTCTCCTGTCATATTTACAGTCTTTCTGCACAGTTGTGAGGGTGAAAATGATAATGTGAAATAAAAAGCAGATATGTTGGCAAAAAATACTGTATTTTTGATGGTAAATACCAGACTATTATTAGGTGATAGCATTATTTCCTCTCCTGTTAAATGCTGGACACATTCTATAAGCTGCTGCCTGAAGTATGGAGGTGCAGCATATAAAACTTCTGCAGGGGACAGAGGCTGAAAATGTAGAACGTTTGACATTTGGTTTATGGGACAGAAATATGTGCAGCGTGCTTTTATTCCATGACCTATGGCTTTGGGCTGGTTTGGGCGTTCCTGTGGCGTGTGCGTAGCCACCAGAAGCAGCCAGCTGAGCATGGCTGGAGAGAAGGAGCTGGGCGGCCTCTGTGCGCTGCGAGGGTTACAGACCAGATCCTGTCCTCTTTGCACAGAGCAATGGGGCTGCAAATGTAAGTAATAATGAAAAAGTAAATAATAATGGTATCCTTAAATCCTCCATTTAGGGTTAATACTAGTGGTCTGTCCATAAATTAAAACTGAGACATGAAAAAATAAAATTTAACGTGATAGTCCATGGTTGGAACCTAGAGTGAAAGTCATTTATTGCACTAATAGTTTTTAATTTGTCTATGCAGTGTTATTGAAATACTTTCCATTTGGCAAAAAAAACCCTCAAAAACTGGCACAATAGTGTAATTATTGATGCATACAAACTAATTATCTGTGCAGAGTTTTGATCCAAGGACACTACTGAAGTGGTTATTGCCAAAATGTTTGTTAAAATCAGTATTGATGTAATTCTGCTAGTGTTTTCATTTTCAGTGCTGTTATTTCCCTGCACACATACATTCACAAAACGTGATGCCATGTGTGCATCTAACAAATCTATTAAAACTTCTGCTCCTGTGCTCTCTGATTAAGTGTTTAGCTAAGATTTTCAAAGGAATCTAATGAAGTTAGCACTCATTAGGATTTGTGTCTAAGGAGTGGCACAGTGCCTGATTTCTTTGACAGCTTCTTATGTGAGGAAAGTTTTTGGGTTTCTTTAATCTAAATCTTCCCTAGGATTTATCCTGTAACTATTCTGTGCCTGGAACTCGGTTGGCAGTGCTGAGAGCAGCACTACAATGTGAGAAAGAGAGAGCGGTAAAACAAAACAAACAAAAAGCAGATGTATTGGGCATATTTCGGTCTTAACACAGTAAGGCCACAGTCTTTAATGAAACCAGAGTCTTATCTGTCTTTCATAAAGGGAGAGAGGTACTTGAATTTAAACAAGGCTGTAAACCCATATAGCTTTGTACTACTATTTTATTTAACAATACTGCTTCTCTGAGTAGCAGATGAGTAAACTAGAAAGGCAGTGTTGTATCATGCAGCAAATGCTTCACGTAAGATGATGGGCAGCATGGTCCACACAAGCCTGTCAAGTCTTGACTAGGCACCTCACCTCTGTTCTCCTCTTTTCACGACGCCTTTCTTGGTGTTATAGCTGGAGGATACTTTTCCATGGCTTCTGGCTCGCTGTACAGGTGTCACACTTTTTTCTTGCTGGCGAAGTTGAACGGCTTAAACAAGAGTTACCCAAGCTTACAGTCAGGTGCTGTGTGACTGTGGGAAGATGGAGCGTTCCTTGGCGCAGGACCCGACAGCAACACTCACCTGAGCTGCGCCGGCCGCTGTAAGGTCAATGACGGGCAGCAGCAGTGCTCAGGCAGCGGTTGCTCGTGCAGAAGTGTTACATAGGGAGCACAAATGGTGCCTTTCTCTTTTCCCTCCTTCACTAATCGTTTTACCACTAGTAAACCATTAATTTAGCAACAGTGTAGTAGCTCTTCCTTTTTAGAGTGATATAGAATCATTAGGATTGGAAGGGACCTTTTAAAGCCCATCCAGTCCAAGCCCCCTGCAAGGAGCGGGGACATCTCCAACCAGATCAGGTTGCTCAGAGCCTCATCCAACCTATATTACTAACAAGTATATGAAAGTATGTTTGATCTAAGAACTGAGGAATGATGTTTGACTTAACGTGCAATTACTGTGTGGTGGTTAATGAAACTTACATATTAAACATCTAAAAGTGATTTTGCCAGTAGTGAATGGAATTAATCATTTTTGGAGGGCACTTTCAACACAGCGACCTAGCTTTATTTCTGTAATAATGCCATTAACAAGATCTGAGTTCTGAAGTTGGTAATACTTATAAAACATTATCACTTTCACCTTTGAACTTCGTTACTAGTAGGAAATATGTTATTAGAAAATCTTAATTTATTCTGTAAATGTTTTCTGTGTGGTCCTGTGGATGGTGCTTGGAGCATCTGTTACAGGGTGCTGTGTACTTTATTGTTCCCAAGTGCTGTAGTACCAGTGAAAGTCCTGTTTGGCGTACACTGCAGATGTCTTGCGTTAAACTCCTGCTAAATCTTGCTTCCAAACATGCTCACATACAGCAAGGTTTGGAATGACTGTGATAAGTGTGTGAGTACAGAAAAGGGCTCACTGACATGGCTGACTGAATAGTCATTGTCTTTTTCTGAAGCTAATATTGATGGTTTAGAAAGAAATCAGGCATGTTCAGTTGCCAGGGATGTTCCATGCTTTCAACCTATCTGTGCTTATCAGTGGGCACAGATCCTGATCTCACTGGCCACTTCCTTGTGGATTTGTGTATTTTGATCAGAAGCGATCCTGCTTGCTTAATCTGAATGCCACTTAATTCCCCCCACAGGCCCATCAAGTGTTATGAGCCCATAGTTCTCATTGTAACACTGCTAATTAACTGCCTAAAACTTGACATACCCTTGAATTTTAAAACAGATTTTATAACATTTGTAAACAACAGTTAGCAGGAAAAAAGGTAAAATTGCATGTGTCATTCTGTTTTCTACCATACATGATTTGCAGTTCAAAGTGAATATATTTAAATGAACTCCCCTGCAGCTACTGTTTACAGTAGCCTTCAAAGAATGATGAAGGCTTTTAAATAATGTAGAATATTACATGACTTATTTTTCAAAACACATGCACTGAATGTTTTAGAGTGAAATGTCTGTGTTTCAGATTAGATGGATTGCAGACAGCTGCTGCATTTACTGAACATTGCAGATGGAAGGGAAAATAAATGTAGGGCGAAGACTAAGAAGATGAAGGATTCTTAAGAGTGCCTTATGTCTGAACAGCAGTAACTTAAAGGCAAATCAAATGATCTCAGACATCATCTTGATAGCTAAGAAAATCTCACTCTCTCTTCCTCTTAAAAAAAGAGACAAAACCAAATACAGGGTCTCTACTTTCTTGTATGCTTAAGTTTTCTAGGAGAGGGATGTGTTTCTTCTCAGATTCCCTTCCCAACTTCTACTTGAGCTGGCTGTTGCCTATTCCCAGCGTTTCTTGTCTACACTCTTTTATCAAGGAAGCCTTTAAGTGTTAATGTGATTAAGTTATTACAGAGTTTAAGCAGATAGATATTTCTCTGCCAGATTATACGTTTAACTTTTTTTAACCAGGAATTCTTTCTTTTGATACCTTTGTAATGCACTAACTGCTGCTTGTGTGCATGCATCTTGACTAGATGCAAGGTAAGTGGTGAGAAGACTGACACAACTTCACACTGATGGCTGACCAGCCACATGCCTACTCACACTGTTGTTTATTATGGTATTTATATTATTATATACACTCCTTATATTCATATCTTGATAGTCTGTGTAAATAATGCCAAGATAATCCACTCTTATGCATTTAGATTTTTTGGTACTTTCTGTTAATTAGGCAAATGATATGAAGGGCGTGTGGATTATTCTGAAGCTGCACGTCACTGCTCAATTGTTTCTTTTGGAAAAAAGCAAATATCAAAAGACTTTTTTTTTTCTGTTGTATGATATGTAATGGCCACAATTTAAGAAATGTAATCCATCATTTTCAACTATTCTACTGGCATCCATAAGTAAGGGGGACAATAGATCTTTGAGAGTGAAAAACTGAGTCATACAAAATGGGTTTGTGTTTAATCTCAATGAAATGTCTTTCTTCCAAAGCAGACATTTCAGCCAACAAAGCTTGAATCAAGAAGTCTATTTAATTTTGTAATAGCTATAGATTTGTGTAGTTCAAATATGATAAAGCTTTAAACTGAACAATTACACTGTATTTCATGTTGTTCCAAGTCTGAGTTATTTTATACATAACTATGCCAACAGTACAAAAGGCTTTTCTTTATTTATGTAATTATTCCACTCCTCTATTTTAACTACTTTTTACATTGTGCATCTTAGATACATGATGCTTTATAGTTATAAAGTGTATTTCTTTGACAATGCTTTGGAGTCTACAGTAGGGCAGCTGAAACACTTGTGTGCTGAAAGATGATTTTTTTTTTTTTTGGAGCTGTGCGATAAAGGAGTGATACAAGGAAATATGTCAAGGTGCAGAAGTCAGGGTAAAATACATGTTAACAGAATATAATCATATTTTCATTTCTAATGATACATATTTGTAGAAGTGCTTCCTTCATTGGCTTCTGAATATTTTCGTGTGTTTTTCATTAGGCCATAAAAAATGGTAGTCTTGGTATAGCTGTGTAGCTCTGTCCTTCCTCCTGTTGAAAGAAGCTTTTGGTGGTTGTTCTGAGAATAACCAGCTAGACATAGATTTTCTTAGTGGAATGAGAAAAAAAATTGTTCTATGTTCTTCAGTATCAGGCCCATGATAATTTTTATTTAAGTCTTTTTTTTTTCCAAAAAATATGAGAAAATGTGGGGTAGTTCTTCTGCGGGCTACTTGACTGAATCAGGCTATCCTCGTTCTTTCCTATTTTAGCGAGGAGCTCTTCCATGCTGCCTATTTGACAACTTTTTTTCAGGAAAAAACCCCATGATTTAAATAGGGAATGTATATGTGTTTATAGGAGGCTTTATTTTGTAAAAAGATGAAGAACCTTATGAAAAATACATGACAAAACAAACAAACAAAAAACCCCTCCAAACCTGTCCTAAATACTTATTCAGTGTGTCTGCCTTGTCTTCTCTGGTTTCAGTTATACTACCCAAGGGATGACTATGTGACTTTTTTACTTAGTCAGAAAGTCTTCCTTTATTTAGTTCTCTCTGTCAAATAATAACAGAAATGAACTCCCTTGAACGCAAATGGGTGTTGTGAATAAACATACCTGTGCTTAGTTGAAATAAGTGTTTGATGTATCTATAAATATGTCAGGAAGACATAGACTATGTAATGAAAATGTGGTACCTGAGATGGAAAAGCGCAGTGTGGTTTTATGGGAACAGAATTGCCACCAAAGTATATTATTAATCTGAGGTCATCAAGCCTGAAGATCTGTGTTCATTGAGCAATTGATCTGGGATTTTTCCCAGATTTTGAACCTCCTATGTGTACACGCTCACACACCCTCTTTTTATTTACTGAGAGGTTCCTAAATCAAACCCAGGCAAAGTGGACCCTGGAGGAGATACTCTTAATCTGTTTAACAGCTCATTCTTATCTTTTCCCACTATCTTTATGTCCAGAATGAGAACTTTTTATATAGTTGTTCTTAAACTGAAGAGCAGAATTCTCTGTGGGGCTCTGTTGCTGGGACTTGCAGAGCGGGAGAGCAGCTCAGAGGAGGTAACTGCGGAGAGCAGTAGCTTTGGGAGAGGTGTCAACAAGCGCAGAAAGGAGAGCCTGCAGGAATCCACAGTGCTGCTTCTTACTGGGACTCCTGAGCTGGAGGATAATGTAAGAAAATGATGGTATATAGGTTCCGGTGATCACTGGCCGTCTCTGCTGCTCCTCTCTGTAGAATCGATCAGTCCGAAGCCCTTGTCTTTGGCACTTAATCCTCTTCTGACACTAATGCCTCTTCACAGTGCCTGCTTGAGGTAGGATAAAGTGCAGAAGCAGGAAAAAGAGGCAATATTTCTCTATACGCATCAGCACGCCTGTGAAAGATGGATTCTTCTGGGCTCAATGCAATTGTCCAGAAAACAACTCTGTGAATTGTCAACATGCGAAGCCATGAAACTTGCCTACGTCTTTAAGAAGCAGTGGGCAGACATCATGATGTGTGTTTAACTTTGCTGTTGGAGTAATCACCCCATTGTTAGGCTCAACTAGATCCCAAAATGATCAGTAAAGAATACTTTAATAGTTTGATACTCTGCTGATGTTTTATATGCTGAATGAGGCATGCTGTCACGAAATGTTTCATGCCTCATCTACCATTAAGTGTACTACCAAGTGCTTTTAAAGGATTGTGTCTCTCATTGACAATTGATTTCATTATCTAGGCAAGTTACTACTGTGTCTTGCTCAGGATTAACTTGCAACTCTGGAACTGATAATGTGTTCTTAATTTGAGATTAAGTGTTTTAACCTTGTGGTTGTGGAGGCCAATCAAATGAGAAACAGGAAACAGCAGAAATCACCAGTGGGAAATGTAGGAATTATTTTGTTCATTAGCATTTTAAAACTACATTGAAATGCACAGCAATGACTGTGTGAAGATATATTAATTTGATTTCATGTAAGCATCTGATTCTTAGCAAGTGTAAGCCAGTGTGCTGCATGAAAGACAGTCAAAGTCAGTGGGACTGGGCTCTGAAAACTACATTTCAAAGAATTTTATCAAATCAAGGAAAAAGAGACTACAAAAATCCGTACACTTCTATGTATTTTCCTATTAATAGCATCTGCAAGAAATTTATATTAAAATATCACTTTAACTTTTCTGTAACTCTTTAACATGTCATATGATCTTTGGAAATTCAAAGTTGATACTGAACTTCATCTATTTTAGTGAAGCTTGAGTACGGAGTTATTTTTGTTTAGGGGAACCAGGTTGTTTTCAGCTTTGTCTTTCTCTGGAAGTGTTCAGTTCCATTCATACCAAAGTTTTGTTATCTTCTTTCTTCTGAAGTTTCTTTTGCCCCATCAGTCTTAACATCAAAATAACAAGGTAAGCAAACAGTGCTGTAATTTGGCATCATTGTATGAAATGTCTTAATGTGAATTACTGAACAGCTGGGCTGGGCATCTTGTTATAATTTTGAATTCCATTGCTAATTAATTACTCTATTAGTGGTATGCTATGGGGATTTTGAGAAGTTCTCACCACGGTTTTGTGTTGGATCCCAAATAAAGTTTTTGGATGCAGAACAAGATCTGGCATAGGCTTTTATAAAATCTTGCTTAAGAGGTTTGAGGACAACACAACCTGTTCAGGGCTAAACTCTTTAGGTCCAGGAAAGTTTAGACTGAGGTATGCTGTATATTAAGGTTTCACAAAGACAAATTGATAAAAGATCAAATTAGAAATTCTTCAACACAAACTCCTAGGCAGTGTTATACATGTTCTAGTGTCTATTTTATTATAATGTTGACCATCATCTAATGGGGCAGAAGGGAACTAATTATTAAAATAAGGTCATCTTGTTAGGAAAGGACTGGCCATTGCTGATCTAAGCTACACTACCATAAACCCACCACAGATCAATTAAGAATGGTGTTGACAGTTAGCTTTTAATTGCTAATATCTCAATTACTGCAACTGAAGGAGGAATAACTAAGGGGAATATTAAGGGAAAGAGGGTGGCAATTACTTACCATGACCTTTCAGCATACTTTGCTCTTTCCTGATTTTTAAAGTTTCAGTTAGAGAGGTAAATGCTTATAGTTTTTTCCTACAATTTATTGCCATTATATCACCACATTACAGAATTTCTTTTTAATGAAAAGCATGAAGAATTTGAAAGGAAAAATCTCAATCCTTATATCAGAGCTTTCCTACACAGATTTTACTGTTGCCATCAGTATGCTTGTGGAACACTGCTCTTTAGTCTTTCAGGTGCAAAGGTAAAGTCATATTTATATTTCTTTTGCAAAGACCCTTCACTGTACAGCTGTCCTGTAAAGAGTACTGATCGTAATGAAAGAAAGATCTTTCTATCTTTCTTGTCCATAGCTCTAGATGTGAGTCTTATGTATAAGAAGATACAAGCCAAAATATATGGGTTGTATGCCTCAGGCATGTGTTAAAACTGTTATTTGAGCAGAGTCCTCCATCCTGAGCAAATCTATGCTGAAATGGGATGTGACTGATTTTTGACAAACACTTGAAGATGTCCAAAGTCCACACGTTTGAGACTTCAGTTGTTTTTTTATAAAATAAAATTTGATCAAATATTATTACAAAATGCTTCAGGCTTCAGGCTGAATGGATAATTATCATCCTTTAAACGTTTTTATAGATCACGTGTTGTCACATAAGTCTAACTCATTAGCACATTTTTCTGTCTAATAAGGCTCTGCATTCTTGCTACAAACTTCTGTCATAGACCTCTGGATTATGGTCCAGTTTGGAAATTGTTAATTTACTGTAGCTTTATAAATTGACTTTTAAAATTTTGAAGTATAAAAAATTCTGATGAAAGCCCTAGCCCTACAGTCCTTGTTCTTTTCTAGTCTTGGCATCGTTTTATCTATTCTTTACAGATTCCTATTTTTGACCTTCACTAATCTCTAAGGGGAGTCTTTTGATTTAAAGCTTTGTTGGGATGTCTAAAAATGGCACTAAGATTCTTGCATTTACTTAATGAGTTTCTGTGAAACACTGGAAAAGTAAACACTGTAACCTTTCGCTGTCAGTGCCTGTTAAACCTTTTTGAGTTTCCTGATAATTTCTTCTTGCTTTTTATGGCAATTAATAATCTGACATATGAAGGAAAGAAAGTGAAAGGGAAGATGTCCACTATTTTGTGACTCCAGTAAAGTGACAGCATTCTTAGTTCTGCATGAAATGTGATGTATTTTTAATAGTGCTAATTTAATTGTGATCAGAGTGAAATAGGAGTACAGCTCCTCAGTGTTACCAGGGTCATGTCTGTGTGCACCAGGCAGATCAATGCATTTCAATAATGTGTGAACAAAGCCCTTTATTATGATGAAAAGAAACACTGGCTTTTGTTTCAGAGAATTAGGGCAATGTAAAATAGATATAATGATTGAATATGTAAATGGGAATGTCTTTTCATTATTTGAATTTTCTTAGTCTGTTGTCTTTAACAATGCCTTCTTCTGTAAAGTTTTGTTATTAATAGAAACCCAGATTTCTAGAATCTGAGTGTCATGCAAATGTTATCTAACATATCTTCAAAACAAGTATATGTTTTGTGAAGCATTCAATTTTTTTTTATTTATTAGAATCTAAATTTTTTAAAAGGATTATGACTTGCCGAAGTCACAGTCTATGCCAGATGAGGGAACAGAACCAAACTCTCTTGAGTGTGATCACAATTCCTGCTCAGTCACTGGGTGTTTAAAGATGTTCAGATGTTGCAAGTTCTGTCCCACTTTATAACCAAAAATAGGGTTTAGAATATAGTAAGTGATGAATCTTTCTAAAGTATAATCCTGAAAAGCAGCGAAGCAGCTTTATGTCTATTGATAGTTACGACAAAAGCTTTTCCAAATGGGAATGAAGATTTTCCTTTCTTCATGAAGAGTTTAAAAATGGAAGGTAGTTCCACCCTGACATGCGTTTTGAGACAATACGATTTTACACGAATAACACTTTAAAAAGTTTACTTTCTTATATTGTCTGAGCTGGAATTATAAAAAAATTATAGAGAGGCATATATCTGGTCCTGTTCATTGGTCTCAGTCATATACAACACTTTGGGGTGTTCACTAAGCACATCTGGACAGTGGGTTCCATAGAATTAGAGAATGCCAGAAGCCGCAGCTCATTTGCGGCTTTGCCTGCAGCACAGCCTGCCCACAGGTGCGCTGTAGCTTTTCCCATTGCTTGACTGGTAAGGTACTATCAGAAAATTAGTTTGGGGAGCTTAGTAATGTTGGTTTGTGATTCTGACTTTCATTTCATTTTATGTGAAAGAAATAAGTTCTTGAGATGTATTGTGTAATAATAATAATAATAAAACCAGAGCAACTTGTATAGCTTTTACCTGGTTAGGTAAGCATGCCAGAAATGTGAGGAGTTAAGCACTGAAGGCAGGCTGCCCAGGTGGCTGATGGAAATGCCGTGGGTGTTCAGAATTTGAATGGACAAGGCCATGAGCAACCAGGCTGATCTTTGCTGCTAGCTCTGCTTGGATCAGAGATCAGGCTAGATGATTGCCAGAGGTAGCTTTCAACCAAAAGGATACTATAATTCCATGAAAGCAGATGCTGATGTTGCTGAAACTCTTCTGTAAAGTTTGAGTTTTGAGTTCAGTAGTACCAAATAAAGAGACTACAGGCACACAAAGCTACTAGTAGTCAATTATTAGTATACAGAACTGTTGTGTGAAGTGAGAAACACTCACTACCCCGAGCTTTGTGTACAATAACTGGCTTATAAACCAGTGTGTTAGTGCACTGAAGATTGGCTGCAGTAACGCGTCAATGCAATAATTTGGTTGTGACCCACTTGAGCACCCTGCGAGAAGAAATACATTACTCCTTATTAACTTGAGTGCATATTGTGATTCAATTCACTTTTTTCTTAGAGAGTTAGGGTTGGAAATGGCTTGTTTTAGGAATTCCAGCAGCCATTTTATGTGGGTAGAGGTTCATTAGTACTTTGCTAATTGGCATCAGTAAGTTTAAGGATCAAGAAAAGAGACTAGAAAGTAATGTATCTGAACTAGTTTCCTGACCTCGTTCCTGTTGCTGGAGAACATTAGACTCTGAAAATGTTGGCACCAGGCTGAATAGTATATAACCACTAGCTGTTAATTGCCAGTGGAGGAATGAGAGAGGTAGTGAACTTTGAGTGTCTTCAATCTTACCCTTTAAAAAGTCAAATTCTCTTGCCAGGAAAGGCAACCTAATGAGTCTCTGTACTGCCATTAAGAAAAAGGAATTGATCAAAGGTTTTAAACAAGGTTTCTTAGGGATGTTTTTGACCATCGGCAACCACAGCTGAGTAATACCTCTTCCTATCCAGCCTTGAAGGCTGACTGTGTTCATGAAGACATTCATTTTCAAAAGAAATGCTGTCAAATAATTAAGCTGGTTGGTTTTTCTAGTGATGTTTATGTTTTCATTTTTAAAAACTTTTCAGCTGGCCAGTAAATTGGAAAGAAAAATAACACTGAAAATTGGTGTGCTTTAAATGCATTACCTTTGGAGGTCCCTGAAAGCCTTCAGAACTGGGCTGGCTGACCTGTTTGGCCGGGGAGGGCACACGGTTCCTACCGGAGCGTAGCACAGTCCTTGCCACACTCATTTGCACCTGCCTGCCTCCTTGTGAGGGATGGTCCTCACCATCACGCAGAACCTGGGCTGCTGCGCAGTCATTCTGCTGTCTCTGCACCACCGTTAGCTCTCGTCTTTTTTTCAGTGGATTCTTGGCCCCTTCTCTGCTTCCAAAGAGGATTTGTTTGTTATATAGAATAACACAGGCTGGAAAGAATCTCTGGAGGTCATCAAGTCAGCACCTGTTTAAAGCAAAGAAGGGCTAACTTTAAAATGAGATCTAGTTGCTCAGGCCCAGTGGAGACTGAAAATCTCAAAATGGTGGAGATTTGCAGTTCCTCTGAGCCTGATGGAGACACATGGTGAAAAACAAGCTCTTACACCAGAGATGGGGAGTTACCATAGGCTTCCTCTGCCAAGAATCTCATCCGGTCCACTGCTGGCTTCTAAAATACCTGGGAAAGAGAACTGCTGGAAATGAGCTGTGGTGGACTCTAGTGTTTCCAAATGGGGAGGGCTTGGTACAGTGCTGAACAGCGTAGCTGCTGGGATTGACTGGGGGGATCTTTGGGTACTGAAGATGAAAAAGGTCTGAGTTGCATTCAAACCGGGAGGAGTGGGTGGCTATAAAGTTTAACAATCTAGTGATTCGGTGAAAAGCAACCTGGAATTCACTGGCAAAATATTTCTCAAGGAAAGGGAGGCAGAACATAGATGGCCATAGAAAAAACTTGAAGTAGTTTGAAAACAGTTAAGTTCATCCTCATTCAGTGTGAAATTTCCCTAGTTCTTTTGAAATCATCAGTTCATGACGGAGAATATTCACCCAGAAGTTTTTAACTGGTATTGCTAGGCCACGTGATTTTTACAAGAAAAAATGTTTCTATGAAAAATAATAGAAGGAAAGAAATATAGACTGAACAGTCTGGTTCAACAGCAGTAGAGTGATGTCGTAGTTCAGCCCCGATCAGGACCACCTTAGGGCCCCCCCTCACTAAACAAAACCACAACAAGTGAATATAGACTGAGCAGCAGTATTGGTTGATTTTGATCGAATCCTGTCTGCAAGTCGAAGATAGTTACCATGAAGTTTCCTGTTAGAGGTGGTAACTCATTTCACTCTTGCTGCTGCTGTATGAGCAGCTCTCTAGACAGAAACAGCTTTTTCAGTTGATAGCTGTCTGAAAGACAGCTCTCGGTCGGTGCAAATCAGTGTAACACTACTGGCTGTAGCGATACGCACCATCTTTGAAGACTTAGGAAGGTAAAGGACAGCCTATGGTAACGATCGATACGTTAACTGGAACGGCAAATGAGGATGATGAGAAAGGAGGAAGATTGTTGCCAACTCTTGCCTCTTTTGTTCCTCCTCCTGCCACTCCATGGCTTGTATTTTCTCCAGACAGCTGGTGTACTGTTTAGTGATAAAGTTTGCTTTGCTTTTAGCCCAATCTCACACAGAATCTCATAGCTGAACGTGTAAGGAAAAGATAGCACTGTTAAAAAGTTAAACTTAATCTAAAGTAAATCAAGTATATGTATTTTAAAACATAAGCAACTGAATTATGCATCAGAAAGAAGTGTCCTTGAAGGATGTTTGTTCCTGTGATCACATTTTAATGGATACTATTGGAGGTATTTGTTGTGACCTTAAATAGTGAGCATGCTTTCTTCACTAATAAAGCCATAGGAAGGGCGGTAGGTGTATTTTATAAATATAGTTTATTATTTAGCAGTTTTTATTTTTAGGAGCTTCTGCAGTTGCATATTCTTGTCCTCTCATGCAAATGAGATTATAATACTTGATTAAAGTTATCAAGTTTCTGTTTTCACGTGGGTTTTTTTTTTTGTTGGTTTGTTTGGGGGTTTTTGGGTTTTGATTGTTTTTTGGAGTATTTTTTGTTTTAGAGCATCTAGGGCTTTCTTCTCAAAAGGTTTATTCTGTTTTTGTCTTGATAACAGTGAATAAAGAAAGAATATGCATTCATAATTTAAACAGATGACAGCTTTCTGATTTGATGGGTTTCTTGGTTCATATATACATTTTTACTTCTGCCAGACTGGTTGCAGGGATATTTAATAATCTGAATATCTAAAGCTTCTGAGTAACCACGCATATCTGTTGTCAGAATTGCAAAGAGAATTTGCAGTTTTAAGTTCTTGGAACCAATTAAAACAATATAAAAGATAAAAGCATACTTATTTAAGTAGAGGTGTATTCATCTAAGGTGTTAAAAAGTATATGTGCAAACATTACATCATCCTCAGTAGCACATATGAGTATGGTTTTGTCAGCTGAGAACCTTGCCAGATTTTGAAACTGAGAAATGTACTTTGAGTACTCAGGAAAAAGCTTTCTGTGACAAGTCTCACAGCAGCAGTAAGTGAAACAGTTGGGGCCTAATAATGCAGAGAAATTTTGTAAAGATCTTTCATTTCTAAGGATGTGCTGGTTTGGGCTGGGGTAGAGTTAATTTTCTTCAAAGTATCTAGTATGGGGCTATGTTTTGAATTGGACGCTGCTGCAGTTTTGATAACGCAGGGATGTTTTAGTAACTGCTGAGCAGTGCTTACACAGAGTCGAGGCCTTTTCTGCTTCTCACTCCACCCCACCAGTGAGAAGGGTTGCTGAGGATGCAGAAAATGTTGGAAGGGGACACAGCTGGGACCACTGACCCCAGCTGACCAAAATGGTATCCCACACAATATGATGCCATGCTCAGTGTATAAAGTGGGAGGAAGAAGAAGGAAGAGGGGATGTTCGGAGTTATAGCACCTTGTCTTCCTGAGTAACTGTTACGTGTGATGGAGCCCAGCTTTCCTGGAGGTGGCTGAACATCTGCCTCCTCATGGGAAGCAGCAGATTAATTCCTTGTTTTGCTTTGCTTGTGTGCATGGCGTTTGCTTTAACTATTAAACTGTCTTTATGTCAATCCAGGAGTTTTTGTGCTTTTACCATTCTGATTCTCTTCCCTATCCCATTGCAGGGGTGTGAGCGAGCGGCTGTGCGGTGCTTGGTTGCTGACTGGGTTTAAAACAGGACAAAGGGCCTTCAGAAATACCATCTATTTCATGATGCAAGGTAACTGCATGAAGTCTATAAATTACTGATTTTGGAGACAGAAAATCAGAAACAAGGCAAGTTTAAATAACACAATTTATGTACTTGGTTATTTTATTCTAAAGCCCTTGAATGTGAAGGTCTGTGTGTCTGCATGCTTTAGCAGAGGTTCTTTGGAAATTAAAGTGCCATACAAGATTATGCCATAATATAAATATCTTAGTTGTTTTAAATTAGAAAGAAACATTTTTTCTAAAATTTTGTGCAATATGAAACATCAGTGTGAAGAAAAGCAGCACTGTTGAGTTTAAAAGGAGCTGAGAAAGGAACAGTGATTTGGAGGAGGGCAAACTACATTTGTTCTGCCTTCTGCAGCTGGGACTGCTTTGCTGTAGATCAGGCAAAGCGGTGGAAAGACAGGGATGTGGCCTGTGGTAAGTGAAGGGATTAGTGAGGCAAATATTTGTGAAGCGATACAATAGAAAAATTGAAGTGAACGAATCTGCACGCATGTAATCATTCACAGCTAACACGGCTACTGTAAAGTTCTGAAGTGCTGATGCAGCAGTTCTGTAGAGAAGGATAGTGCAATTAGCTTTTCTGGTTGCTCTGATGTCCATGCCTGCATGGAGCAGTGAGAGCTCGGGAAGGTCAGTGACAGCCGTGTGAGGTGGAACTGAATCACCAGCACAGATTTCAGGAAAACTCTTGCTTAGTAAGTTGCCCTGAGATACGTACCATGAAGCTAACCAATAACATTGCTGCTCTTCACTGACCACTTTAAGCTACTGACACTCAGAAGGGCTGGACTGCAAATTTGTCTTGGCTGCATTCCTTTCCAGATGAGGCAGCTCATCGTAAAACAATTAAAATATCGAAGATGCTAAGTGAGCTGCGTTCTGCAGACTCTCTCCTGCATTGATCCTGGTGATGTTACCCAGCAAGTTATCTGGAAATAGCAACACAAAAGAAGCTCTTATGTTATAAGGCAACTTGTAAAAATCATCATAGTCCCATTAGCATCTGAAAAGCTATGACAGACTACCTTAGCTGATGTTCTGACTACTGTAGTTTACTCCACACATTGCTTTGCAGTGGGCAGAATTTGAGAAGCACTGGGAAATATCAGCAGTTAGGAACTATGAAGCTGTTAGCCTGCCCTTTTTGGAAAATTAATAGCGTGAAAATACTTTGCGCAAGAATTTGTCTTGCAACTTCAAATCTTACTTAGTTTAGTGAGCTCAGCAGGTTATGAGTATATAGGGAGTTTCAATTAAAAGTTTATGGGTATCTAGTTGTAGTAACTGGTTTTTAAGGACTCAGATCCATAAACTGGATGTAAATTCACTGGGATAGGGTACTGGTTTTAGGGAGATATTGGAGCTTTTTTTTCTCTTCCTGCGCCTGCTGAAAAT
Source organism: Tetrax tetrax (assembly GCA_009806455.1). Lineage (NCBI taxonomy): Eukaryota > Metazoa > Chordata > Aves > Otidiformes > Otididae > Tetrax > Tetrax tetrax. Next base: position 373,215 of record WHYT01017967.1, read on the forward strand.
GGTAGTGCTGCCTGGCAGATGTGCACATTTCAGCCCAAGTGAGACATTAACCTTATGCTGTCCAGTGTCTTCCTCAGCAGCATAACGACATCCTGTCTCTATTGTCCCAGAACTGCAGCCCACAGTTGCTTAGATAATATTCCTCAGCAGATTGACCAGCCCTTCTGACAGTGGCTGATGTTGAACACTGGTCCTGTAAGCCCAGACACGGCTTTCTCGCTTGGCTCGTGGCTCTCATTAACTTCCAGGTAGTTGTCTCCTCCGTAGCATGCCAGGGCACATGCAAACCTCCTGAACTTTCTGTAGTCTGGATCTGTGGGTTGAATGGAACATAAATGGTTCTTAGTCAGGGCCATGGGGAGAAGGTTTATCAAGCAGCACTGAGCACCATCTGTGCTTATATGTAAAAATGCATTAGGGTTTAAAATGTCAACAAGAAATTAAGCCAGGTGCTCCAACATAAAAGGTTTACTGCTGTTCTCTTGTGAGAAATCCAATTAGGATATCTTGGTTGATATAACAGTAGATGCTCACGTACAGTGTACTCTCAACCTTCTTAGTAATAAGATTTCTGTCTTTTTCTGCAGTGTATCATGGAAAGCTAATTTTCCTCTGTTTGTCTTACAAGTACAGCAGTCACCCATCTTGATATTTGCACTGTTTCCTCCCTAGTAGGAGATGTTCATGACTTTCTTGTCACGTTTGCTGTAATATCTTTTGCAGTGGGTAAATTGCCTTCACATGTGCTGTTCCCAAGTAACCCAGCTCCTCAGAGGCTGGGTTTCCCTGATTCCGTGGGGAGTGGGTGTTCCGAGAGAGACAGGTATCACTCAGGTTGTCTCTGTCTAGGCTGTGCTGATGAGAGAGTAATTTGGCCAGCATGTGAAGGTGATCTCTTTGTAGTGATGCATGATGTTGCAGAAGATAAATGGACCATCTAAAGCCAAGTAGAACATTTTAAATACTCATTTTAAAGGGATATGGATGCATATCTGAGTGAGATGTTAGCAACTCTGATAGCAGAAAGAAAAGCCACAAGAAACAACTAGCTAAACAGGTATTTATATACCTATAGTATATAAATTGTACATGAAACTCCTTATAGAATATTGCGGAGAGCCGGCTCATTTATCCATCCTGGCAGCTGTCATACAAACTGGCATTTGGTGTGAGTTGCTTGTTCATTTTGAAATTGTTAATATTTTGAGATTGCTTGACATTACCATAACAGAAAGTAACTCACTTTAATTTTTCTGTGAAATATAAATTGTGCTTAGCTACAGTGTACTTTCTGAGGAACTTTGTGACTTGTGAGCATATGAAATGTGCTGGATGGCTGATGGAAAGCTGTAATATGCAGAATTTGCCAGGAATCGGACTGGAACACAAAATACATCACTGATGTGGTTTTAAGTTGCATTTTCCACTGATTAATCAGTATAGTATTCCTTATGGAAATAGAGTCATGTTCTTAAGCAGAAGAGATATCATAAAAGATGCAACAATATTATTATGGTAAATTGTTTCTTAATTTAAAATAACCCAGGCCCATGCCAAAATGTTGCCATTTCAAATAGTATATATTGCTGCCTTGTTTTCCTTTTCATAGTTTTTGTCTGAAACGCTCAGATGGAATAACAGTTGTATGTAGGTTTGTAAGTAAAAATCTGTCCCTGCGTCACTCCAGACAATTCTTGTCACTTAGCTCATCACAGACTTAATTCATGTGCCTGTAAAAGAGGTGCCTGATGTAGCTCTGCTTGAAGTGTGTAGTCTAAAAATGATGACGTCATGAAGGGTGAGTCAGACCAAATAGATCTTTGTGTGTGTCTGACACTGATGGATCCCTCCCCGGGCATTCGCTTCTGTGCTGTACTCGGAGTACTATGAATCAAGAAAAGTGATTAATGTTTTCACTCAGCAGCTCTTTCATGCACGTGAGAGGATAACGTCCCAACCCCTCTGTGGGGCTAATCATTGTGACTCTTCTGGGTAGTGTCATGATGAGGTTAAAATATTTGAACTAGTATCAAAAGTGTAATCCTTTAGCCTAGAAACTGATAATTGTGAAAGAGAAAAATATATTTGAAAGAAGATGTCACATTTTACATGGGCAATGTTTTTTCACATTAGACATCTACATCCACCTACATTCCTCTGCCAAATACATAAAGATGAAAAAAGATAGAGTAAATGTTTTTCTGAGTACAAGTCTAGCAGCATACTTCTGTGCTAACTCTGTAAGTGGTGCTGCAAGACAGCCTCAGAAAAAATGTGACATCTTGGAATATATTACTAAATCACAGTGATTGTGTTTACTGCGTAAATTCCAGTTAATTGGACATTATGGCCTTCTTGGTAGTTGATTGACAATGAAACTAATCTCCTGTTATTATTTCTGACAGTGGTGCTAGCTTTTGAAACACTTTGTCCAAAAAAGTCCCATTAAGACTATTAGAGACAACCTTTTCAATCCAAAAACAAAACCACAGAAATGTAATTTAAATCTGTTATTTAAATGGCTAATCCTTTTTTCACTTTGGAATTATATTATTTTTTAACCCCCTGTGATGTACGGAAAAACAGTGTTCTGGTGAAAGAATATTCTTTCACTAGAAATCTAACGTGGAAAGATGTGGTTGCAAAATTGCAATCTAAACATGGAAGAAGTACTAACTGAAAGTGGTCAGCTACCAATTTCTACTTTTAATTTGCCAGAGTTTTAAAAGTTCCTCAAATCTACTCAAGCTTACCTGATTTCTTTTTCATACTTCCTTAGAACCATTAATATTAAATACACTTAGCATCAATGGGAATTTAGATACTGAGCAGAAAATACATCCTGCTGGACTCTGTATCCAAATTTTTAACCAGTATCTAATAGACTTTATATTTCTATTTATATTTTATGAAACTTTTTATTATTAATAGTGTTCTCAAAATAAGCAAATGAACTGTAATAGATTTGCATAGTTATGAAGACTGATAATTTATTCATGGAGATGGCACCAAAAAAAAATTAAGAACTGGCATTAATTCTGCTAGAAGTTAGCTGAGAATACACTACTCCTCACTCTGTTTTGGGCTTTTCACAGCAGTTTTAAATTAAATAATAATAGAGGAAAATTCCACTTTTTAAAAGTGTCCTATTTGAAATATTTTGCGAAGTAGTTCTGAAACAATTCTAGCTTTGAAATTATCTATATTTGACTTTACTATTGTTGAAATATAAGAAATAGTATATCCTACCAGCAGGTGTTTCTGGGTGTAGGTGAGTAGGACAGAAAGATTTTTATTCCCCCTCCCCCGGCATTAATCAAACACTCTTTCATCCCATGAAGAAACCTGTGTGTCTGTAGCTCTGTGAGTATATGAAGGCAAATGAATCATGCATCATACAATCAGCTGTGTGTTACCTGACCTCAGTCAGTGAGTCTGAACCTCATATAGGGTGTCAGAACCCACTGGCCTTTCAGGGGCCCTCAGTAAGCTTGTGGATTTAGTGGAACTGAACTGAAAGTAATATTTAGCTCTTTGTTTGCACATTCCTTCTAAATATTGTGTAAAGTTAAATCGTCACATCATCCCCTGGGAGAATCGGTACCTGCTACCAGAGGAAGGCAAACAGCCTGTGGCAGTCAGTGCTCTTAGCCAGTGCGGCCCTCGCTGCTGAGTACAAATGGTCCTTTGCCCACTCTTTGGGCAACTTTCATCACGACTTGAGATTCAAAACTATTATTTTCTAAAGAGCTATTAGGCTGTGGATTCTCTGAAACTCTGTGCTATAACAAATGCACGAAATATTTACTGTCCAGGGGTTTGATACCTGAAATGTACAATCTGTGGTGAGAGCTCGTGGTTTGGGAGGACATACTTTCCCCATCAGGTAATTTCACTTCAAGTCATCGTTCTGTGAGTAATGTTTAGTGGCTGGAATGAATCTGAGTTATGGCCTGAAATTTGTTTTGTGGGGATGATTACTTCTGACCTTTTTGCGTCTTTTAGAGCACCACCAAAAAAAGGGAAAGGTTTGGTAAAAGACCTATTGTATTTCAGATTTACAGCGTGTGCGGCACTGGAATTTGCTCAGCAATAAACGATTGGACAAACTGAAACAGAGACGCTAGATGTGCTGCAAAAACATAATGATAAAAAGTGTGGTGTGTGGGGAACTTTCATCTCAACGACACTTAAAACTGCGCAGGAGAAAGCAATATAACTTTGTAATTTCCATTCTTTGTTAGAGAAAATGAAGCTGCAAATTTAAGCTCTCAAATGGAACCAAATTACTTCAGAGATGTTTAAACCAGGAATTAATTTTTAGGTTGCACAAGAAAAAACAAGGTGGCAGTGAGAACAGTATCGGCTCCAGTTTTGTCGTGATTCTTGGTACTAACAAGACCTGAAATATTACTGACATAGTATCTTGAGGTTTTTGTTTAATAAAGTAGGTAGTGCCAGATAGTAATTAATATTCTGTATAATCTCTGGAAAAGATATCTATAGCTTTGCCTGAAAGTCAGATGAAACTGTATATTCTTCCTATTTATTTTTTTTTTTTTAATAGCATCAAGGTCTATCTGAAAAGAATGCTTTCGCTTACAAAAGAAAATAATGTTCTGACCTACTTCTTCGTCCGCTTCAATTATCAGCATTTCTGGATATCTAGATAGGCACTGCATAGGCTTTCATAATTCAAATAGCTCCAGAAGCAGAACTAGCCTGCAGAGACTAAAGTGGAGCTGCAAATATTTGTGGGTTTTCTTCTCTGTTTCACAGATGCTGTGAATCCTTCCTCTCAGAGTTATGCCGGTTATAGTCTGAGGCTGTTCAAGGGCCTTGAATTTGCCAGGATTAAATTGTTTTGTTTAATAATACTGTGCCACACTGGTTCATTTCTCTTGCTACATAAAAACATTAAGATGATAGAAACTATGTTAAATCGTAAGGCCTTGCAAGCTGTCACACCAGTTTGGCTGTACTCACACTGCTCTAACACAGGATGTGCGCGTCTTTCTGAATACTGGAACTGGAGAGAAACGTATTAATGGAGAGGGTTATCTTTGAGTTTGGGTCACGTGGTAAAAGGTTACTGGTTCCAGACATGTCAGTAGCAGTCCATGGAGTATCACCTCACTCTTTAAGCAGTGGAACAGCTCCAGTGTACTTGAAAAATAAGATCTGAGAGGAAGCTGGCCCAGGCCTGAAATGTGAAGACTCATCAGACTGAGCCTGAAGAGTAAATTGTAGGCCTTCCTAAAGAAAAAGACCTTTTTACCTTTTTAAAGAAATCTGCCTGTCTTCCTTCGGATTTATTTTCATTCTTCTCGCTATGACCATCCCTTCTATTCCAGTTGCTCTTCTCTTCCTGAAGTGTTCCTGAAGAACTAATTAACAAAAGGATTCAAAACAAGCCTCCAGATTAGATTCTACCTACACTGGTGGCAAGCAGCTGTTGTGTGTAGTCCACCATGATGCTGTTTTTAGTTTGTAGATAACTTTCAAACCAACTCTCAAACCAACCATCTGCTTGGTCTAAGCTTTCTTCCTGTTCCATCCAGGGGGAAGTAATTTAGCAGCAGGAAAACTTTATGTGAAGAAAATTAGAAAGGTTTTCAGAAGAGCTGAAGCTGGTATGCTTTTAATTGTACTTCCCTTGTGTTTTTGCAGTTTTTAGGAAATTTGAGGTTTCAGGTTAGGAAAAAAAAGCACTTGAAATAAACACCAGAAAGTTAAAAAATCCCAGATATAGTCAGATATTCTCAGCAATATTCAATAAATGATAGATACTAATTATCTTTTATGTTATAAACTTGAGTAATAAAAGAATGAACTATCAAAAAAACCCCTTTTGGTTTGTGTGATGGTTGGCTGAACCTGACTGCTAAGCATGACAATATATTCAAATTCTGTCACTGCTCTGTGAACTATTAGTGCTTGCTTAATCACATTAATCACATTAGTGCTTTAATGCCCTTTAATGATATCTTTTGACTTGCAGAAACTGTGTTATGGATTTTGTTGAAGTAAAAAGTATTTTTATGATATTTCCTCTTGAGATAGTGTTTTAACCTTCTAAAGCTATTTAGAGTATACATCTTGTGATAACTCAATTTCCTGTCTTAATTGCACATCATTACTTCCCAAGATGGAGTGAGCATGCTGAAAATACCAATTCTTCACTTCACTATTCTGACTGGAGAGGAACACGGCTTTGAGAGGTGTGGACATTGGAAGAGCTCTAAGCCAAGAAGAGGTGCATGGGAGAGGCATAGCAAAATGTAGTCCTAGTTTTTCACATTACCCTTTTAGAAAGTTGCTTAAGACTATCTTTTAAAATATTTTTGAGTTCTAGAAAGGTGCTATTTTGACAATCCAGAAATAAGAGAGCTCTTCTGAGCAGTGAGAGTACTTGCTTTATGCCTGCCCTCTGGCAATCATTTTTAACACTGCAGAGAAGTATCCTTTAGACTATAATTTTGCTGACACACAGGTGAAGACCAATATTGAAGTACTACAAAGTTCAAGTTAATTTTACAATTAAAAAGTATGTAACACACCTATCATGGATACAGTCAAGCTGCACTGAGGTTTTGGTGGTGAAATGGCTCGATATGACATGCTGAGTTTTGTTCTCTCCCCACTTAGTACTGATTTTTTCTTCTTAGTGGAAATGATCCTAACAGGTTGAGATACCCATTGAATTTTGATGGTTATTTGAAATTTTTTACCACATTCTCAATAAGGAAAGTCCTGAAGTTTTTCACTAATACTTCTTTTCTTTCCTGCTTCTGCTTCCTTCCTGAATGAAGACAGTATTCTCACTTCTGTTTTCTTTGTGCAATTTTTCGGCACTACCTTTCTGTGTTTGCTGTTCTGACTGTTGTATTTAGCTCTTGCCTTTAGTGCTTTACATTTGCAGTGAGGGCTTCACTGTGGCAGTAATCTTTTTGTTTAGTTTTGTTTTTCTTTCTTTCTGTATGCACACAACAATCAAAATATGGTTCATGTTGTTGACTTTTGTGCACACTGCCTCAGTAGCAAAGTTACTGAAAGGCAGAAAATGGAGGTAGTTCTTGGAAAAAAAGTTATATTTGGAAGCACTTGAGGAAGACTAACTCCTCCTGGGCATCTCATTCACTAGAAAAATATAGTCTACAGGATTGTTTATAAGTACTACACTAAACTGCTGGATGAAGATCCAATGTCTGTTAAAAGGCACTTGGAAATCCCATTGTAAAGAGAAAATGTGTATTCCCTGAGCAAATAGGAGCGATTGTGTCATCCCTGAGCTTATGTTTCTTCTCATTTTTACTGTTCTGAAAATATTCATAAAGACTATACAGACAAGAGGGTAAATAGATAAATCTAAGTGGATCAAGTCTTAACCGTGATCAGGTGCATAATGCAGTGTTTGGATAATATCCGCTGCTGAAGGGAATTTTTATTGATATTTACACATGATCTCAGCATAGAAGGTTTTGCCATCACTTCAGGTGCCTGCTGTGAACTCGTGGTATACTAAAACAAAAAATAATTTGAAGAAAATGTATGTGATAAAAGCGCAGAGTAAACATTTAGTGAAAGGAAATTATTTGCTGTTTGAGCTTGAAGTTTGAGAAGCTGAGTGTGTGAATTTGTCTGTAGGAGTTGTAGTACCCAGCAGGTACCCAACAAAGAATCTCAGAATTTCAGTACGAACATATGTTAGGCAAGTCCAGACTTGAATCACCTCAGAGGATGAGGATTTCACTCCTCCTTTGAGGAATAATGAGATTTTGGTGGGACTTTTCTATCTTTAGGTGTAGATATCTACATGTAAGCTAGGCATCTTCATTCCCTTCATAATTAATGGATAGGCTTCCTTTCATCTCATCCTAAGGCTGACATCTAAAACAACTTAGGTGAATACTAGATTTCTGTTCATGGACTTCAAAAGGAATCAAAATGACTAGCTTACTTGAAGGTATCCAAGTGTATGGGAGAAGTTCATGCCAATTATCTAAAATTAAAAGGGATTCAAGAAGTTGAAATAAATTAACTCTTAAAGTTAGCGGCATCATATCTGGGAAGGCAGGTCCATTTTTAAGCAGAATTAATCATGACACTAAATGCAACCATGCTGTGGTTAGAAATGAAGGGAGGGTACACAAGTCTGCTACTAGAAAACAGGAGTGTCTTCAGTTCCCTTGGCTATATTTGTTTCTCTATGTTCTGTATCCTCAAGGTAAAAGATTAAGTAAACTGAGTATGAAGTGCTGGCTTCCACTGCCAAATCTCCTTACCTCTAAGGAGATGATCTCGAGTTTGAAGTGTCTTGAAAGGGAGCAAAATACACAGTACATCTGCCGTTGGTTCATCTTCTTAAAACACTTCCCAAGTAAAGTCTTATTTTAGACGATGAAGTTGTAGCTTAGGGCAATGTTTGCTTTGAAATCATCTGTGCAATAACTTATTCCAGCAGTTATTGGAAAGAAGCAAAAAGTCCCCATAACTTTGGCATAAACTATCAGAACAGGATATTTTCATTATAGAGAGTTTGGGTTATTTAAATTTATGCCTCCCTTGAGTGAAACACACAGTGCTATTAAATAACTTTACATTAAGTCAATGGGCAAAACTCTCACTGAATCAAGGTTCACTGCATTCATATCATTCCAGACAAGCAAGGAGGACAGACCCGCTGTGCATTCTGATCTGGAATTGCTTCACCTTATGGCTTGGATAATGAGATATTGATTTTCACCAAGCAGGACATGTTAGAGGAAAAATGAGAGACTCGGTTGCAATTATGAAAGTCATTTACAATTGAAAGTGGGGAAAGGTTTTCTTTCTGGGTAGCAGATAATATCCCTTTAGCTAAGCCTTTCCCACAGTTGAGTTGCCAGGATTTGATACAAAGAGATACAAAACTGAAAGTAAAAAGACTCTCTATCAAATATATATGCTTCTTTTTTTGTAAGTCAGGAATATTTGTGATAAAGTGGTATTTAAAAGATGTCCTCAAACTGTTTTGCAGGAAAGATAAACAGTGTCTGTTATACACTTAATGTCTGAAAGTTACAGCCCTAAGTCACAGGGACTTTGTACAAAAATCTAGCAATGCTATCTGGTTTCAGCTGCTCTTAGCAATCTTTTCAGCTGACCTACAACTGCTGAAACAGCAGAAAACTTAACCTTCAAGATGCTCTTTTCTTTTTGCAAGTACGACATTACTCATTCTTGAACTCAGTTGTCTACTCTAACTAAAATCAAACTCTTCCTCCCTAGGCATGGGTCTCTGCAGCCTTTCTCAGGGTTTGATGGACGAGGGCGGTGAGTGCACCGGAGAACTGTGAGGCTGGGCAGGCTGAAGCAGTGCAGGATCCCATCTGGATCTGAGGCTGGTAGGGAGGGAAGAACCTTTCTTCACAGTAGCTGGTGTGGTGCCGTACTTTGCATTTGTGATGCAAACAGTGTCAGTTTACAAGCAGTGCTTTAGCTATTGCTGAACAGTGCTTGCAGTGTTGGGCCTTTCTGTTTCTTATTCTGCCCCCCTCCTAGTGAATATAGTAGGGGGTGGCAAAAGGCTGGGAGGGGAAACACATGGGACAGCTGACGCAAACTGGCCAAAAGGATATTCAGTGCCGTGTAACGTCGTGCTCAGCAATATACCTTGAGAGGGTTTGGTCTTTCCAAGGCAGCCTTTGCTCAGAGACTGGCTGGGCATTAGTCTGCTGGTGGGAGGTGGTAAGGAATTGCCTTGGCATGACTTGTTTTTTTCTTTTTCCTTCACTTATTCAACTTTCTTTTCCTTAATCCACATGTTTTCTTGCTCTTCTGATTCTCTCTGTGCCACTGCAGGAGGTGTGAGTAAGCAAACAGATGAGTGCTGACCAGGCTCAACTTGTCATAGCTGGCAACGTTTTCAGAGCCCCCCAAAGAAGCATCACCTTTCCCCTTGAGAGGTTGTGGGTTCCCCCTCTGCCTTGTGAAAACACAGCAGTAGGAGACCAGTCTCCTGTTTTCTTTTTTCCTCCTTTTGCCTCTCTTCTTGCTTCTCCTCCCGACTCTTCTCTCCCAGAACCCTCTGCTCCTTGCTCCACTACTGCACTATTTGCTGGAGATGTGCGTGCTTGGTTTGCTGGACACACAGCGGGCTGCACCTAGGCAGCCGTCACCACAAGTGGTTCTTTGAAGTTTGATCATATTCTGCTTGTTGAGAACTTGCATCAATTTCTACATGTCATTTCAGGTTAATACCGTAATACATTTAATTTATAAAATTTAGTTTTTCCTCTAAGAGACTGATTAGCAATCTGTAGTCTTGTTGTGGGATGTTGTCCCCTCCAGCCCTTTTTGGAGTAACTTTATTATAAGATTTTTTTAATACCTACCTAAATTATTTGCTTAGGAAAAGTGTTTGAAAAGAGATGATGTTTTCAATGCTTTCTGATTAGGAAAAAAATAAACAAATGGGTCCTTCAGGATTTCCTTTTCAGTTTTTCCCTGAAGACACTGTGCTTCTTTTTACTGTTCCCTCAGGAATGCTTGTTAGAGTGCAAGAATGCTAATTAGGATTTTTAACCTGTTCTTTACAGTTGAATGGCTACATAAAGTAGGGGAACATTAGAGAATATTTTGTGCTTTACATATGAATTAATTTGGGCTAGTATTTACCTCTGGAAAGGCGAAAAGTTATGTTTCTGTTAGTAACTGCCCTGCTATGTCCCCTCCTCTGGTTTTATTCTCTGTTTATAGCACACTTCTCTGAATGCTTATAAGTTGCCCTGCAACTTTCAGTATCTCCAGACCAATAAAATGAATAAAAATGTGACTGAAAACATTATATTGAAGGAAAGTAATAAAGTGAAGATGGAAAATGCCGTAATAAATTATATATTTTAATAAATGACTGTACACTGTAGAATTTCAATTAGAGAAAAACATACTTTACACAAGTAATTACTAAAGAAATTACTGGAGAAGCACATCCATTCATTGAATTACAGGACATAATTCTTCCTCTGATTGCATCTTCCGTTGTGAGGAGAGCAATCACAGGCAAACACCAGGCTCTAATAACAGCATCTCTTTAGGATCAGAACTTACTGCTGGGTGGAGAATGTGGAGAGACTAACAGAAGGCTGTGGCTTCCTGTGCACAAAGGGAATGAATGAAACTAGGTACACACAAAGCAAGAGCTTTGATCGCTGGCAGGTAACCTAGCCATCTCTTGTCCTGTACATGCCTTTCAGTATTTGGGTGCAGGGGCTGTTTAAGACATTTATTTATGCACACATTCGGCTTGCTTGTGTGCGTTTTATGTACTCAGTGTAATTATAACCTGTAAGAAGAGAGTGGAACGTACCTGGAGTACGATAGGAAATACTATATTTCCCTGTTGTGGAGTGGCTTTTACACTGAGATTGACTGAGATTTTGGTGGCTTTATAGTCCATTTTGGAGGGGAGCTAATGGCCAAAATGTTTGTTGTAATTCAAATGGGTAACATGCTCTGTTACCATGAGGATCTGTAGCATCACTTCTCAGCCTCCTGGTCCTACCTGGAGCCATCAGTGGGACCAGTACAATTCAGTTGGCTCTTACCCACCTCTGTTGGGAACTTCGAAGCAGGGACTGGTGCAGCTCCAGGATAGGAAAAGATGAACTGGGTTATTCACAGCAGTGAATGTGGCATGTCCCAAGGCATCTTGTTTCGAGGTTCAGCGTCCAGCTGACTTGAGGGGAAGAGGTTTTCAAAAGGAAGAAGAAAATGGGAAGTGTCCTGAACAGAGGTGTGATAGAAGTTGTTTGCTGCAGGGACCTGCTTTTGTGATTGCTATATGTTGTAAATAAGAAAACCTGGAGAAAAAAAAATTCTAAAAAATCTAATGTAAACAGTGAAAATTAACAGGTCACATGGGAAAAACCATGCAGTATATGCAAAGTGTGTTAGGCACAAAGCTAATAACAAGAAAAATAGAAAGATAATCTCATTTATTTAGTGCAACTGTTTTCCTAGGTGACATGTAGACGCACATCCCGTTTCAGTTGGTTCGTACCTGAGACCAGTCTACTGATTTTAAAGTATTTGTTTACATCTTAAATGATAAAGGTTATATTTGGTAAACTTTAAAAATAATAATAAAAAATACTCTGCCTTCTCAAGTCTGTATTTTGCAGGGTATTTTCCTTTTACCCCAATAAATGACCTTTCCTTTTATTGTGTAATTAGACATCTTTCTCTGCCCTGATGTTTGTATGGATTGAGTTTAGAACTATTAATGTATTTTTAACTGCTATCAAAGCAGAGAAACGTCCATTTTTTTCCTCTAGATTTTCTATTAATGCCATCTTTATTTTTTTTCTTCACTGGTTACATTCATTTTCTATGCTTCCTTGGCCTGTTCTTATTGTGCAGTGAGTTCAAGAATGTTCTTGTAGAACCTGATTATATTTTCATTCTAATGTCACATGAGTCAGCTCAACACACGTTCTTATTACAATATTACTCCAGACTTTTTTTATTTGGTAAAAATTGTTTGAGTTCTCTTTGAATTCTCTGTGCAAAAATAATCCATAAAGATCTTCAGTAGACAGTGCATAAAGAAGAATGTATCTATGGGAATATAATTTATTGCTGTTGCCTGGCATTGCTATTGTTTTTTTTATCATCCCTTTATATAGGAAATAATTTATTTTGCTTAATTTCCCTTTTATTTTTTCTTGATAATGATTTAAAGATTTATCAGCTTCTCTTCCTGAAATAATATGTATGGTAGGAGTACAGGTATTTTCTACAGGATATTCAGTCTGTTACTTTAGAACAACAGATAAAGGAACAAAGTTTGTTCTGTTACAGTCTGATTCTTTCTGAAGCAATTTGAGAATTCACAAAATATTTGAATGTCAACATTGCACAAATACTTGTGCTTTGTAAATCACAGTTAAACAGGTATTTGCTCAATGTTGTTATTTTCTATAAAAATGTCAGGAAGTACTAACGTAAAAATCCATTATTAATAGATAACAGAAGATCTTTAAACATCTTAAAGAGACAGAAAAACTATTCTGGGATTAGTCTGTACAGCTTGCCTATAATTCTTGCTTAGATCACAATTTTAAGGAAGGGCACTGATCTGTCATTATAACCTCTGTTTGTGTTTTATGCGCGGCACAAATTGCCTCTGAAACACACTTAGATACGGAACACAGACCACAAAGTTGGCAAACACTTCAACAGCTTGGCATTGCTGCCATAAATTTGCAAAACGATTGTTAATACTGTGAGTATTTTGACACAGAGAAGTTTATGTACTGTAAGCTGTGTTATAAATTTACATCACCATGGCTATTTTGCACTAACTGTGAATGGACACACGTGGATTTGCATAGATCGCTGATGTTAAGTAAATTGGGTATGAGTTTGCAGCACGCTGTTTTAAAGCAACTCTTATAGCAATGAAGTAAGGTGGTTGTCAGATTGCCTTTCTGGGACTCAGTCGTTCCAAAGGGGCCACCAAATCCAGCTGCTTCAAACAGCAAAATCCACAGCATCACACTGGATGGTTTGAATCGCTGCGTGATGCCACTCGGGTGCGTACACTGACAGGAGCTACTCCAGCTGCAGGTCAGCAGGGATGGGAGTAGCTGGTAGCTGTCATCTGTTTTTCTGTCAGCACAGCAAGACTTGACCTTTCATGGTCTTAAGTACTTATGAGAGTGAACTTTATTTCTAGAGCAATAAATTCAAACCCCAGATCATTAAACACAAAATTCCACACAAATTTGAATCCTCAGTCTGTTAGTGTGAGCAGATTGCAATTTTGAAAGCAAAATAGTTTTCAGCAGATACAGTTTTTATCAAATTCTATATATTTTAAAATTGTCAACATTTAGATTAGAAAATATTGAGAAATTGCTTTCATAATAAAACATTCTGATTTTTGTATTGAACTGAATTTAAAAAGAAACAATCAAATCCAAAACTCTAGGCTCTATATGAAAATATTTAAAATGTCAAGAACAGTATGGTACGTTTCTAGGGAACATAGAATGTTTCTGTTATATCCCCTGCATGTCTTTCCATGATACGTATTTTAGGGAATGTCTCGTCGATGGCATAATCTATACCCTCATGTGTGACTGTTTTATACTTGCTTTACTGACTACTCGCAGAATTAACTGAGTATTTCCAGCTCGCTTCCATTCTTAATGTCTAGGATTCAAAATGCAAAACTGTCAGCCGGATGAATTAGAAGCACAGATCTCGTGGTATGTTACTGTCTTCCATTCGAATAAACTGCTTTTAGCAGTTTGTCTAAGAAAAATAAAAAGCCAGGAAGTTCTTGTGACAACAAGAAAACAGTCATTAATTTCAAATTAATGGTGAGCCATTAACAGTACTAATACTAAATAGTGGAAAGAGATTCCCCCATACCTGTTTTGACCAGAAACATTTTTTAAAAGTATCAGTCTTTCACTGTCTGTCAAACTCATAATTTACGTTGTGTCCAGAAAAATTTGTAAGTGCTGCCTGTTTTGAAGAAGTAGGAATGATTCGTAACTCCAAACTTGGGAAGTCTTTGGAAATGCTCTGCAGTCATTCTGCTTATTAACGTTTATATTAATGGGATAGAATAGATATTAAAGGGATAAAGTCAAACTTAGCATAAAATTTGAGTGTTTTGTAATGCAGAGTAATGGATCGAGTTGGGTTGGTCCCCAGGCATTCTCAAACCAGAACTCGGTGGTGCTCAAACCTTCACTGATGTTCTTGTTCGGTCCAGATGTTGAATTTAATTATAACTTTTCTTACAAAGCATTTAATCCACTTCCAGTTTCCAGTGTAGGCTGACTGAGGATGTTGCAGAAATCTTTGCAGATACGTGAATGAAACCCTTGCTCTTCACAGGAGGGGTTCATCCTGTGACAGCACGAGGTGGATGTTCAGGGATGATGCAGGCCGGACATTCTCAGCCTCGTCAGATTTTGATCCCTAACAGCACCTGTCATCCTGTGTACTGGCCACAGCCGGCTCTGGTAGGCTGATTTGGCTCATACTCCTGTGTTGAACTTGCTGATGTCTTAAGATGCAAAGGAGAAAACTGCATCAGTGCTAGTTGGGAAGTACCACTGCTTCTTATTTATTTGTTCCTGCAAATATGAATAGAGATCACTGATTCAAAAAACAGACTGGTTGAGAGTAGATACTGTGCCAGTCAGAGGGTTATTCATGTCTGTTATTTCTTGACTAATCCTCTCCAGCATCCTCTGGAATATGGACTAATTCTCTGTGAAATCAATTAAACCGGTTATAGTGTAACGTAGACATAGCCTTAGACATTTTATAATCATAGATTGAAATGGGCAATTTCAAGCCCATTTTTCTTGGCTTTTAATGGCTTAAACACCAACGTAAATGCGAGAGAAGTGCCTTACATTTTTTTTATTTGTAGAAAGGGGAAGATAACTCTTGACAGAGTCTCCAGCTTCCAGAAGTACGCAGCCATTAAAGAACTGAACATGCCCTTGCCCCGCACACTACTAGGCTGCACAGTTTTAAGTTCCTCTTAAGCTGTGGTGGGCCATGGAAGTGCTAGCAAGCATACTAAAGCCTGTATTAATAGAACAAGTCAGGGCTTCTTTTCATGCTGTTGGTGATGTGTTCCAGTTCGAAGAAGAAATCTGATGATAAAAAGAAAATACTGAATAAACCTTTTTTGTAATGACACTTTTATAGCAGAAAAATGAACTGAAAGAATAGTAATCACAAAGTAAACACACATTTGCTCACATTCTCATTTGCTTGCACTTCAGTTAAAGCTTTGGCTGTTGAGAGCAGGATTTCCATGTATAGTTTTGGCCCTTCCACGTTTGATTACTCCAACTAGAAGCTGGCATCAACTACTAAATTGACCTGAGCTTTATGGGACAAAAATAATTCTAAATCCTAATCTTTATGCTAAGGGTTGAACCAGTTTGAATTCAAATGTGATACAAATCACTCCATCTAAGCACAGCACAGGTATTAACTGTATTTGCCTTGCTCCAGAGGTCTGTTTCAAAAGCTGTGCTGTGAACTGAACACCTTCCTAGCAGTGCTGCCTAGAGAGAGCCCCAGAGCCCGGTCTGTCCGCAGCACACGCCTGGGAGCGGGCTGGGGCTGACAAAGTGGGAAGAAGGAGAGCTGAAACAGTCAGAGCATATAAAATTCTCTTTGAAAATTCAGTTGTTTGGGCATTCAGTACTTTTGGTCTCGTGTCAGGCATCCTCTGGGCTTTTTTTTTTACTTTTTCTTTTAAAAGTACAATGAAGGCTTGTAATAGTTTCTGACTTTTCCTGTATGAGTAAAAATTCAATGTCAAAGTGCCAAAGGTTGCAGAGCACTGAAGGGCCTGAGAGGCAAACAGGCAGCTGAATAACAGTGGGACCTAGAAGACCACAGAACTCTGTCCCCAGCTGCCTGTCTTCAGTGCCACTTGCTCTTCCTTCCCTGGTACCTGTGAGCCGGCCATGCTGCAGCTGCAGAAGTGCAGATGTGTTAGGATGCCTTTGGTCCTGAAGCAGGTTAGGATTGCTGTCTCCAGGGTGCTTCCTTGGAGCCTTCAGGAATGGACTGGATATGCCACTATGGCTCAGCTGTGGCAGTGATATATTAAAAAAACTGAAGTCACTTAAGTCAGTAGAAATATATGCAGAACTGTATCTGTAAGAGTGCTAGAAAGGGAAACATCAAGCAATTCAGTTCATGTTTTGGAAAGTGGAATGACTGGGAAAAAGTAAAGAGAATTGGGAGGAAAAAAAGTATCCTTGGAGAGCTTTTTGTAGGAAGGCAGGATCCAGGAAAACGAGCCGGGAAAGGGAGAGGCTGTGTATTTTATGGGCCTGTAAACCTTGGGTGACACCTCTGGTTTAATTTTAAGTAAGCTTTTGCTTTCCATTCAGTCTGCACACTCCAAAAAGCCAGTTGTGTTTGTTGATACTTATTTTGTGGATTACTTGTATATCTTTTTTTGACTGTTTCGTGCCTCTGTTTGTGTCCTACAAAGTACTGAATATCTGTGGGGTCCTGATGATATTACTGTTTTACTGATTTGAAAATGAATTGAGAACTGAAGATCTCATTCTTCCATCTTTTACCAAGTACCACTTCAGATGGCAGTGCGATTTTTTTTTTTTTTTTTTTTTGCCAACCCAACTGACCATTAAATACAGAGCTTCTCTCTCATTCTGAAGCCCAGATGATTGTGTATGATTTACTCATTTATATTTTTTTAAAAGTGCTTCAGTATTTTTGTTTACAGACCTTTTAAAGAGCAGTGAAACACACAATGATATCTTTCTCAGATTTTTTTTTCTAATTAATCAAGAGTAGCAGAAGAAACAAATGAAAAAAGAAAACCATGTAGCTGAAAGTCTGCAATTGCTCTTTGTTAGTTAAAGAAATGAAGAACTTATTACCTTAAAGTATGACATGGGATCAAAACAGACATAATATTAATGGATACATTTTAAAAGGTTGGTTTTTTTTTAAACGTATCTTTTCTGTTAATTCTCAAGGATAAAATTATTCTTTTACTATAGCTGAGTTTCTTTTTTTTTTTTTTCCCCCAAAATGTTAACACTCCCATCCTGGAATACATATATGGTATCATACAGACCCATGGGCTTATATTTAGGGATGTTAAACTCTGAATACAGGAAAACAAAGCCAGGTAGTCATAGTACGCTATCCTTATTTTTAGGATTGCTTTTCTTTATCAAGCATATTTTTTCCCCTTTTTAGACAGTCACTTCTGTAAAGATTTGCTTGAAGTGTCCATTAGCAGGTGTGAGTGGCATCCAGAAAAATAAGGGTTAAAATAACCCCAGAGCTCACTGATGATGAGGTTTTTGAATTTCAAGCACAGCAAGGGCATTTTTTGTGTGGGTTCAGATGCCTTTGTGGGAACAGCAAGTGGATCCTAATGAGGGCTGTGATTTGACAATTCATAAAGGATCTTATTGGTGACTTTTTTCTTTATCTCTAAAATGGAAGGCTGATTTCTAGTCTCCTGATGCTGATGGAGGATATGAATCAAATTTGGCCTACTTATAAAATGAGCCCTAGAAGAAAATTATAATCAAACTCCTAAGTGGTTATAATCATTGAGGAATGGAGTAAAAAGCTGTTCAAATAACATCCAGCTGTAGGCACTGTGAACCCTTTAACCAAATCCAAGATTGGTTATTTCTAATTTTCTCGCATTTTCTCCTTATGCCTAGGTCTGTAGCTTTCTTTCAGGATGAATGTGCGCTAGCCATCTTGTTATGTTTATTCAATTATGACATTTCTGAAGTAAAACATCTCAGTTTTCAAGTACACTTAAGTATACATGTAATGTGAAAGCACTCAGTGGTAGAAGATAGAGTGGTGGAAGTAGAAAGGAGAATGTCCCGTATCAAAGATGACAGACCCTGGCAACACCTTAGCCAGCCGTACGACCTTGACGCCGCTGCAGAATCTGTGCCGCTTTGAGGTGGGAATGGCAGCAAGGGCCGGCTGCACTGGTGTTGTGCAAGCAAGGGTGAGAGCTGTGTGTGAGTCCAGGCTGTAAGACTTTGTATGACAAAAAACATCCGTCAAATGGGGATGTTTTCTACCTGTCTGCTTGAGTTAAATACCTGAGGAAGGAGAGAGCTCTTGTGATGAGATGAGGAAATTATTGCTGATACATCAAATCTGTGAAAACCTAAAACCCCGTGTAGAAGTTAGAAGGATTAAACACGTTATTTGCTGATTTAGATGTCAGTTCACTGTGGAAAAGCAAAAGAATTAGTAACTGAATTCTCAGCCAGCCCCAAGTTGATTCTCAGTGCTAATACCCGTATTGCCAACAAGCGGAAGGGCTGTGAGGAAGTCAGGTGTCAGGTCCCAGGGGTGATGGGTTACCCCCGTCAAACCGTAAGGGGGGAGGTTCAGATGCTCCAGCAGTGACCTGTAGACAGTGAGTGGCATTGTTGCTGTTTTGCTTAGGTGGTACTGGAGTTAATGTGTCGATTGAAGTGAATGATCTAGTTGAAATTTAAGCTACTAACATTTGAAAATAAATAAATACAGTTAAACAGATTTCCTGAAGCATCAGTGCGCAAGGTTTTCCTCCAGGAAGATGATTATTTCTAAGGGGAATAGCTATTTCTTATGAACTTAAAGTTTCAGTTACAGTACATCAAAAATTTATTGAATGAGATCATGATGAGAAGACACAAGGCAGAGCCCACGGAACAGAGACAGAAAGAAGAGAGGACAGTATTTGACAGAAAAGTGAATGGTCTTAAGAGGAGTATGCAGTATAAAGGGAAAAAGGCAAAATGAACAGGCTTAACATAAGAATGGGAAATAATCTGTACTTATTCTAAGAACAAAATTTATTCTCCTTTAAATTGTATTGGATGGTTTGCTAAACAAATTATGTGGTAACAACACCCATTATGAAAGAATCATAACTCTTTTCAGAAGTAATAGCTTTTATCATTATCCTTGATTCAGGAAACTGGAATAAATATCTTTGCTTATTAGCATATTATGTAGATGACTTAGGAAAAGGCTGAAAGCTGTTTACTATTTCATGGCCAAAATGAGGTAGTTCTGCCTTCTCAGAAAAATAATTTCATTAATCTGTGACGGCTGGGAAGCAGGCAGTAAGTAGTGTGTCATTTTCAGAGCTCAGAAGCAAATCAGCGAAGACTTTGAGGCTGGATGAATGAAGATGTTCTGCCTGTGCGCGCAGTCAGTAGCATGTGCCTGCAGCGGGTGTAGCGATGTACCTAAGGTCAGAAGGCTCAGGACAGCAGAAGCTGGCAAGCATTTGCTGGTAAAGGAACACAAAATCAGCTAATATCATTGTTGTTGTAGCCACCTTTGCTCAGCTGTGGAAGCGTAAGGAATAAACTGTTCTTATCCATCCAGTGCCTTAGGCCTGATTTTTCTGGTTTTTGTTTTTTTTTAAGTCAGTCCTTTCAAATAGGCTCTCCCAAGTGTCAGCTATGTAAAGAAGGAAACCATTTGTACTTCAAAGTGAAATCTGGTTTATTTTTTCTCTTATTCAGGTTTTTCATATACTTGTAGTTAATTTTTTTTGTCACAAAGTGACTTAGGTGTGGACGGTAATTTGAGTGTGATGTATTTTCAACTCATACCAACTCAGGTGTAAATCACATCTCTAAATGCCTTCTGCATCTCTCTAAAAATATATAATAACCCAAACACCCCCAAACCACTACGACCATCCTCATCTTTTTTTCTGGGCAGCAGGCTGTCTTTAACTGATGTGGAACCACACTTTTGTTTTTCTAGACTGAGATGATTTTTCTCATTAAGTCATGCTTATGTATCTACTTGTTTGTTTATATGAGTAGATTGGTATTCTATATTCAATGGTAAAAAATGTTTCACCACTGTTGCAGTGTAATCTTTTTTTTTCTCATGCTATGACATGGGGTTCTTCTGAGGGATTTCAAAGACTGAAAGACAAACTAAATTACTACTGAGATTCCTTTCCAGGTATTCATTAATTTTACCAAAGCTAATTTTGATTTGAAAATTGAGATGAAGGACCAAGTGCAGAGATGAGATAATTTTAATATGAAGAGACTGAGACCATGATTTTGGAATCACTGTAGATAAAGTAGCACTTCCCCTGATCCCACAGTATCGTATGTGGAGTATATGAACGAAACTGGGCAGTGCCCAGGAATACCCTGGTGCTGCAATTCTGTTTTTTAAAGCCCAGCAGTGCTATCGAAGGTGCGTGCTGGTGTAGTTTCTAATCACACAGTGCTATTGAAGAGAAATGAGTGTCTCAAAACTGCATGAAGAGCAAGAGACTGTTCCTAAAAGGGGCTGCAAGTCCTGGGCAGTTCATTATTTAAGATTCATCAATATTAACAGCTGAGTCTGGAAAGTTCATAATTCATGTTACTTTCAAAGTCAGACCTATGTGTTAGTATGAGCAAATTGGCATTTGCTCCCTGTTCAGTGTGATTAGTGGGATCTAATTCCTTTGGGACTGGTTAGCCTAGGCTGTGCTGGCCTTTGAGACAGCTCACTGGACCTTTGGGCAAGAGGGAGGTATACATTTTCTGTTGTACTTGTTTATATTTTTTTAAACAGTAGTTTAAATATACTGATAAAGCAATTTCACTAAATATCCACAGAGGAGGTCCTCTACAGATATAACTTCATAGCGACAGTAGCTCTAAGATGTATTAGTCCTTTGTTTCCCGCATTTGGAGACTCGCTGTCATCTGTGTTAACACATGAAGGAGCTGCTACAGGCATCCATCAATTAATGCCATTTGTCATTTTACAGTATTGTGCTGTCTTATATTGCCTTGTTGCCTTCTCTTTGCCGCCATCCAGCACTATCGACCTCACCCTGAGAAACAAGCGGTGGCAGGGGGATGAGTCTCGTTCCTATGGGTATGAGGAAATGAAGAACTTTTGCAGCTCTTCAATGAATTGCTCTGCAAAGGGAACACAGGGGATTTCTTTCAAGACCTAATTTTTGCCACTCTTATGCTGAGCAGTAAATTTCCCTGAACCTGAGTTTACTTGACGGGTTTACATGGAGCAGACCTAGTTGATGAGAGTTGGGGTAAAACCCTTCCTTGGAGAGTGCTCTCATAACCTGTCCTTAATACGGGAAATAACTACGCACGTTGCTGCCCCTTATGCTGCACAGATCATAGGGGTCATTTGAGTTCCAGGACAGGTAGGAAAACAAAGCAGCCAGCAAGCTGTTACCAGGCAGCAACGCTGTCAAAAGATGGTCCTGGTTCAGTGGCTTTTTGTTATAGAGAAATGTGGGTTATAATGTAAGACAATAAAGCAGCCAAACCCAAGGACAGCTTTACTGCCTCTGCAGCTTCTCACCGTGCCTGGGTTTACAAAGGAAGAGAGAATGGAAGGAAAATCAAAACTGTAGTTTCAAAAATAGGATTATGTTTCAAATACACATAGTATTTCAAAAAGAATTTTGTACAATATCTTTGACTTTTATATTCTCCAGTGCTGGAGTATACACAAAGGTAAAATGTAAATTCTCCAGTTCTTTTAGTATTCAGGTAGTATTAGCAAGAAGCATTTTTTTTTCTTCAGACTTTTCTGTAAAAATTAACTGCAAATGATACCATGTTTACAGCAATTAATATTTCTATATATGTGAATTAATGCTGAGGTACATAAATTCAAGTTACACTATAGCATCTATTTTTTTTCTGGTAATGTGCCTATTTATCTCTTGTATCGATTAATGCTGCTGTAGGTACTGATCTATCATGTTTGTACAAGTTTTTCTTTATTATAGTGAAAAAATATGTTATATTTAGAAAGTTTTAAGTAAAACTAACTACTTATATTTTGTTAGAGGATATTATTTATACTAACTGTTACCTTTTTGCTGGTTCATCTCCAAATTATTGTTTGCAAAGGAAAAGCAAACATAAAGCAGCTGTGAGAACTTCAGACTACAGGTTTGCTGCCCTGAAAGAGCATAATTCTCCCAGCTGCATTTTTCTCTTTGTTAGCTTTGTGTGCATAGTTATTTTGGATAGAACTATGAAAAGGAGACATGTCTATGTTTTCCTTACTTATCTTTATAATACAATTGGTAAGTAGGAAACTTGCTTGCAGGAGATTTTCCTTGATCTTTTCCGTATTGCTCAAGAACAAATTTTGAATTTTTTAAAAGGAGAAAGGCATTCACTTACAAAACAGGAAGTGGCTATGCTCTCTTAATCTACATTGAAATAAAAAGCTACTTAGAGCCAAAAGTTTTAACTTGGGGGGAAAAAAATGAGGTGCGTGTCTGAATTATGTTCTTGACAGATTATGGCAAGACTGAGGGGCAGATTCTGTGTGGCATAATTTTAATGGATCTTTTTCAGTCAAGAATCTAGTTCTCTGTTTACTGCCTTGGCAGAAATTGTTCTGTACGTTATCAGTAATAGAAATCAAAAAAGGCTCCATAGCTGGTAGCATGTTAGAATAGTCAGGGAAAGCTAGGCATGTTTTCAGGAATCTTTACTAAAATTGCTCTACTTCTTCCAAAAACAGGTACTAAAGATTCTGCGTATCTTCAATGCCAATGACTGGACCGGTGTATATTGCTAAGAACATCAGTGCTTCTGTTTGAACTGGCATTCTGGATGAGAAATGATTCATGCAGTGTTTGGTTCTAACCATCTACATTGTATACATGGGATCTGAGGAGCTGAAGATACACCTATTCAAAATGTAAGCAAATAAGTAACTTGTTATTATTTATTTATACAGTTCAGCTGAAGCTCAAGATCTAAAGATAAATTTGATCTTCTGTTTCTGCTTTATTGCTTTTGATTTTCAGAAGAGTCCCATGCAGGAGAGAAGGTTCCCTGCTGTGACTTCTGACTAGGATTTTACATTATTCTTCAAATATCTATTTACTGTTTTTCATATCAACTTACTTTTGGCATGATTATTTTCTTCGTGGTTTAGTACACTTTTTTGGCTGTTAGAGTTAATTGTTAATGACACCATAGCAGTCAGGCAACATACAGGGAGATTTGCCTGAACAAGAATTTGGAACTGGATATGATATATCCTTTTTTTGAGCAACATAATACAGCAATGCTCAGATGAAGTGATAAAGAGCCAATTTGACAAAATTATACAAAGTATAGCCAACCTTGACTCAGCTCTGTAGAACCGGGACTTTTTTTTTTGAGAATTCATGAGATAATTGTGTCATTTCTACAGATAAGTGTTACACTTCTGCTAAGTTTTTGTGGTATTTCTCTATATTCTATTGCTAAGGCCAGGTCCTTGGAAATAGATTTTCCTGGCATTAGCTCACTGACTCTTCCTGCTGCCCATCTAACGTACAGTTTTCTATTTTGAAGTTCAAGGTGCTACATACTTTTCTCTCTAAATTATTATCTGTTGGACTGGGCTTAAGACTGGCAATCCCCTACCTCTTCATGATGGAAAAATTTCAAGAATTAACGGGTCCTTCTGTTTCAGTTGTTCTCTCTCTCTTTCTGTTGTGCTGTTTATACTTCAACTTCATAAACTTTATTTTTATGGCAAACTATTACAGTCATATGGAGTTAAAATATGCAATTAATGAGGCTGTACGATATATTTAATTCAAGTGAAGTATTGTCTGGCACAGTAATCAGAGGCACCCCGGTGCCTGCTCTGTGCTGGAAGTGTGGTACTGTTTCCTTTAGTGCCAGATGGCAGGTCAGTTGTAATCCATAGTTCCCAAACATATACTGTGCAGTCATTTCCTTGGGCTGAATAGCTCATTCTATGGGATGTGTCAGAGCCTGGATCTATGCACATTAGTAGTGTTTCACTCTTAAATTTCATTACAACTCTACCATTCCTAAGGTAGTTATTAAAAGACAAGCAATTCAAAGGGCAGAACCTTGAAGCAGAATCTTGTTCACCCCTTGTGTCTACATCTGCCAATAGCATTTTATTACAGCACGGTGAAAACTGGACAGCAAGTAGACTATGAATTTATCAGCTGCTGCAGGCACTCTGCCACAGGCAGCTGCATGTCATTATTAGGGCAGTTATGTAGCTAAAAGAACATTTCAGGATGTCTTGCCTTAGTTAGTGATCTGCCCGTGGCATGACTGACAGCCATATGCATGAGGCTGATGAGCCATTTGGATTGGGACATTCTGACATTGCCTACAGCAGGTGTAATGAGAGCTATTGTTTACTAGTATCAAATAAAATTTGCAAAACCAGGGAGTAAAAAAGAGAAACCCAAAGACAACACTGTGAATTCCTTATAACAAAAAACTGTAATGCTTACTTCAAAATGGTGGAACCTCTAGCACCAGCCACCGGTTAGCTAGGGCTTTCTTTGTGTTCTTGCTGCTCCCAGGAAGAAGAAAGCAAATTAATCATCTAGGGAAGATAATAACTATGCTATCTCAGGAAAGATTGTACTTTCCTTGTCAGGGTAAATTTATTAAGGAGCAGAATATGTAACAGGCACAGAATCATACCAACTGCTAAAGAACAGGCACCCTTCCAACTCTGCAGCTGAGCAGAGGGAGGACGTTATTATTCTATGCCTTATTCTTCTTTCCTTTTCTCTGACCTCCTCATACTTTTGAAAGCACAGGTTTTCTACACTGTGAGTAGACACCATTTACAGTCTGGAATTAAATGCTCACTGCAACCAAATGTTATGTGTTCCCATTCTTTAGTCTCTTGGTATTTTTTTAAGCCATGTTTCAGAACAAAGTACTGGTGAATTCATGCCCCCTTTTTGCACAGCTGCAAGTTGCTTAAGTCTGCTGAAGCCTGCTGAGGTCAATGCAAAGATTCCTGTTGACTTCTTAGCTTTTGAACTCAACTTTGGCTGTATATAATATTTTTATTGATATTTAAAGTTAGGAAGATCAGCAAAGATAAGTAAAACAAACATTGATTTCACTTGCTGATAGTTTTAGAGAGATTTAAGGTAATTATTCTTTATTATTTAATACTTTAGGCTAGAAAATGAATTAAATTAAATATTCTCCTCCCAGTGCAGCACTCAGAAGTAGAGAGAGCTCAGCACTTATATATTCTGTCTCTTCTATTGATCTTCTGGGCACCCAGCATAAGTTCTTTCACTTCTCTTCACTTCTTTCTGTTTCTGCAGGGTGACTCCATAAAGTTAGGTAGTAGCTGCCTGGGGCAAAAATTGATTTTTGTAGGTTTGGAGCCTGGTGCAAAGGAGTTGTGTACAACTACTGCTAACGTGTTTTGCAGTACTAAAAAGGCTTGTTATATTATTAAGCTGATTGAAATTTAAAACCCGTGACCTTTTGGTGGGTTGGCCCTGGCTGGACACCAGGTGCCCACCAAAGCTGCTCTATCGCTCCCCTTCTCAGCTCGACAGGGGAGAGAAAAATATACTGAAAGGCTTGTGGGTCAAGATAAGGACAGGGAGACCAGCCAGCAATTACTGTCACAGGCAAACCAGACTTGACTAGGGGAAAATTAATTTAATTTATTACCAATCAAATCAGTATAGCATAATGAGAAATAAAATTAAATCTTAAAAAAAGCCTTGCCCCCACCCCTCCATTTTTCCCAGGCTTAACTTCACTCCCAAATTTTCTACCTCCTCCCCCATAGCGGCACAGGGGGATGGGGAATGGGGCTGGCAGTCAGTTCATCACACGTTGTTTCTGCCGCTCCTTCCTCCTCAGGGGCAGGACCCCTCACACTCCTCCTCTGCTCCAGCGTGGGGTCCCTCCCACGGGAGACAGCCCTCCACAAACTTCTCCAGTGTGAGTCCTTCCCATGGGCTGCAGTTCTTCACTAACTGCTCCAGTGTGGGTCCCTTCCGCAGGGTGCAGTCCCTCAGGAACAGACTGCTCCAGCCCGGGTCCCCCTTGGGGTCACAAGCCCTGCCAGCAAACCTGCTCCAGCCTGGGCTTCGCTCTCCACGAGGCCACAGGTCCTGCCAGAAGCCTGCTCCAGGGTGGGGTTCCTATGGGGCCTCTGCCTCCTTTGGGCATCCACCCACTCCAGCATGGAGTCCTCCCCGGGCTGCAGGGGGATCTCTGCTCCTCCGTGGGCCTCCATGGGCTGCACGGGGACAACCTGCTCCACCATGGGCTGCACCATGGGCTGCAGGGGAATCTCTGCTCTGGCGCCTGGAGCACCTCCTCCTCCTCCTTCCTCACTGCCCTTGGTGTCTGCACAGTTGTTTCTCTCACATATTCTCACCCTTTTCTTGCGGCTGCAATTGTTGTGTTTGTTTTGATTTTTCTCTCACCTTCTCACATATGTTATCACAGAGGCGCTACCACCATCGCTGACTGGCTCGGCCTTGGCCACCGATGGGTCCGCCCCGGAGCCGGCTGGCGTTGGCTCTGTAAAACGTGGGGGAAGCTTCCAGCAGCTTCTCACAGAAGCCGCCCCTGTAGGCCCCTGCTACCAAAACCTTGCCATGCAAATCCACTATAGGCCTATATTTGGTTACATTTCTCTTGCATCCTACAGGACTTTTTCATCAGAAATTCCATCAGGCTTTTGATGTGCTGCAGATGAGCTGTCACAAGACCCAGTAGCGTTGCAAGTGATACAAATTCAAAGCCTGAATCCTGTAACGAGCTCTGCACTTCATGGAGTCTTCAGACAGATTGGTAAGTGTGGGATGTGGGTCCTGTTGCAGTCCTGGCAGTATGCGTATTAGCAATAGCAGCAATGCTTAAGGCTCAAATATAAATAAATCTGGGTGACAAGATTTGCAGTTAAACAGGGACAGTCCACTCCAGACGTGGTGCATTCCCAAACAACTGCAAGTTTGTAAGAGCAGGGCCATGGCAGAACAAATGTGAAGGATATTAGCCGAGTGGAACCAAAAGGTAAGGAGTGTTTGTAGTTCATCCTATTTCATGGCATATCGCTGCCCACCATGTTCAGTATTTGGAAAAAGGTTGAATCTCCAGGAGTGCTTCGTAAGCATTGTTTTCTACTTTTATTTGAAAAAGGATGTTTTTGTTTTTGTTTTTGTTTTTTCCTCTGCTTGAGTTAAGTCAATAGAAAAATCTACCTGTGGTTTAATCAATGAAGTAAGAAAATGTGAAAGGGAGAATTTCATAGGATCTGGAAAAAAACCCTATGCATTGGAAATTAAATAGTGTCAACCTTTTTGGTGGTGTTACTCTTTCAACAGAAAGGTGGTGTTACCATCCCACTACTCAGAGCTGATACCTGTACCCAGTATTTGTAAGAGAAAAAAATGGTGTACTTTGCTAGTAGCAACACAATGGAAAAAAAATCATTCTCTTTTTCTACTTTGTCACTCAAAATGTGCATAGACATCACATAGAATGATGATATCAACTTAGAGGTTTTTTTTCTGCAAGATTATTGTCTCCAAAACTTTGTTACTCTTCTGACTAAACACAAAACCTGGTGTTCATTTCCACATGGTTATGCCCTAAGCTTCAGCTAATGTAATTCCAGGTAAACAGTTGGAACCACAAACAAAATATTATCCCCTTAACATCTAAGTGAATTATGCCACTATTTAATCACCTAATTTAAAATTAAGTTTATGATTCATAGAAGTGATAATGTATGAGAGATTGTTTCTGGTGCTAAATGGTTGGATATGTAACCTTCCTTCAGCTTGATATAAGGTTTACGGTTAGTTGTTAGATGTTTGTTGAAGAAATTACAACACATCTTTTACAGTTCCAGTAATAATGAGATGGTACAATTACCCTATGTTACAGGAAAAGTGGGGGGGTGTCGAACTCTTCTGAGAAGGCAAAAATGTAAACTCACAGAGAAGTTAGATCTGCAGATTTCATGGCATTTTGTATGTCATTTAAGATAGCTTTTTGCAGGATTACTCCCTTCAAATATAACTTTGTATATATTTTGGGGAAAATACCATTGCTAATGGACTGGAAACAGCTGAAAGAAAGAATGCTTATGTATTTTATTTCTGGAAAAAAAAGAATGAAAAAGGAGGTGAAAAAATGAGTTACGTTCAAGAAAAACAAAAAAAATTTGCAGCTTTTCAAATGGCATTGATTCAAGATAACCTTTAAGGTAAAGGATTCAAGACAATGTATGAATTATTAAGTGTTTGCTCAGTGGGAGAACTCAGGAATGTTCTCCGAGTTCTGCTGTACCTGCAAACTCACTATAAAAGCTGTCAGAGTTGGTCAGTATTTTACAGATATCTTCTATAGCTGGGCCAAGTATCATTTCAGGAGAAAAAAAAAACAGACTATGGATTTAAAAGCAAAAATGTCTGTTACATTTATAATAAGCAATATAGAAACTACTGAGGAACCTTACACTGAATCTAGTGGTTCTAAACCTGCTTCCTATATTGCGGACCAGAAACTGAGCTTTCCAGAACTGAACAGTGTTTATCATAAGATAATAAAAACATAAATGAAACCTTGGAGACTGTGGAATAAAGGGTCTCTCCTACATACCACTGTGTAAATACACCATCTACTGCATTACAACTCTAAAATTTTTATAGTTAGGAGTATCACATTGTATATTTGCTCAGAAGGCTATTAGAAAAAGATATGGTGACAATTAAATGCCATTCCAGATCTGGTTGTATGTTCTCAGAATTCTTCTACTTTGCAACTTTTTCTGGTTTGTTTGTTGCGTGTGTTTGTTCCCCACAAATATTGACAGGAATTTAAAGGAAATAGTTTTTAATATTTAAATCAATATTGAGATATAGGAATATTAGAATACAAATTTTGGAAAGGGACTTTTCCTTTTTTTTCATTTTTTTCTCTTCTCTGTTTCATCCCATTATTAAGGTGAGTGTGATATCATGGAATCTACTATGTCCCTTTTTTCAGTTCTTTGACAGTTTTTCTATTAATTTCCCACATCATATTGTATATTTTCTGATGCACAAACCCTGGTAAGCCTCAGAGATTTTAAGGTAACCTCTCAAATACTTCAAATGTGAACACTGTTTTTTCTGCTGTCCCCATGCGCACTTCAGGTTTAATTATTGTCATTTAAGAAAGTTTTTATTTCAATTGAATCATAGAATTACAGAACCATTTGGGTTGGAAGGGACCTCCAAAGCCCATCTAGTCCAACCCCCCTGCAAGGAGCAGGGACGTCTCCAACCAAATCAGGTTGCTCAGAGCCCCGTCCAACCTGGCCTTGAATGTTTCCAGGGATGGGGCATCCACCACCTCTCTGGGCAACCTGGGCCAGTGTTCCACCACCCTTACTGTAATTTTTTTTTTCCTTATGTTCAGGCTTTCCTTTGTCCATTTTCCCATATGGTTGCCAGACTTAGTTCAATTTGCATGACTAGAGTAAAAATCGTGTATTTCTTCAGTCTCTCTCCCATCATTGAGTAGTCAGATATGGTGAAACACGTGTGCACGCTCTGAAGGCTAGGAATAAAAGCCAAAACACCCGTGTTCATAACGAGTATCTGTCCTCATGGTAGCAGGATTTCTAGAGCTCATATCAAACTCTTATCCTGTCAGACAGCCTAACAGAGCTAGTAAAACAGACTATTGTATTTCATTCACTCATGGTGAGAGTAAGCCATGACTAAAATGTCGTTATTCCTAGAAAAGTATTCTGGGACATTTCCTGCTGTATTTCTGATCCTTTTCTTTTCAGAGACGATATTTTAATAGCATTAATCCTTTTGTATTTTTAGTACATTGTAACGTGATGGAGTGACAGATCAAAAATTGACTTATACTGCTGGGATTTGTGTCCTGTATGGAAAACTCTTATTTCCTAAATGTAGATTGAAGAACAAATTTTGCTATCAATAGTAGTGTCTAGATATTCAGAAGTGGGATAGGTGACACATTTCTTCACAAAGCAATCATTGACTGTGAGAAACTTTCTGTTTTAGCTGTGCTCTTGGTTATTTATGAGGATATTACAGTCTTGCGTATTGTATAAGATACAATAGACCAGGAAATCACTAGTTAAAATCTGCTTATATTAAACTGAAATATAAAAAGGGAAGATTTTGTATTATAAAAGCTGAAGCTCTGAAAAATCAGAAGTGGAGGAAAGTGAGCCAAGCATTGTGAGCTCTTGACTCTACTCTCAATAAAATGTAAGTCTTTGGAATGTTTTTTAACAGAAAGAGTAAATAAATAACAATGTTAATGGGAAGTGGAAGATGACATGCTATTCCTATACCAGAGATAAATCAGGTGATCTTAAAGTATTATTTTTGAAAAGATAACTAAGAGTTTAATCAATCTGGACTTCAGAAACCTAATGCCAAATAGAAAATTATTAATTTCAGTGCAGAATTAATGATCTGTGCACATCTTTATGCAAGAATTCAAAGGTCAGTGGCAGCTAGTAAATAATACGTAATGGCGGTTTGCAGTCAGGGAGAAGGTGCCAAACTGATGCATTTAGAATTCGCAGGAAACTTTTCTTGTGATCTTGGTGTAACAAGTACAAATGTGCTAATTAATTTTCTTATAACTCAGACTTGAAGATGACATCAATTTGGAGGAGGAGTAGAATATTAAACAGGAAAGAATGGATGATATTGAGGATTGTAATGATAGAAATAGGCTGAATGTATAAGAACAAAGCAGGTAGGATCAGGAAAATTTACTTTAACTTTAGATCTCTGAAATTCAAACAGGTTTCCCTGTGATTTGTTTTACATTAGGGGGGAAGTGTGGTGTGAGAGGTACAGAAGTAGGAGGAAGGTACTTCTCTAACTGATTGGTGTCCCTTAGTTCAATATGGGAAAAGAACACATTTGCACTTGGTAAATGAGCGTTATGAACCAAAAAAATGTTACATTACACTTGTCAATTGTCACTCAAATAAAGCTTTTTCTTCTTTTAGTCTTGATGATGTTGCTGGGTGTTTGCTTATTGTTGCTTATTGTTTGCTATTGTATGCTAAGCTGAAGGACATTGTGTTTAATAAGAAAAAAAAATAATTAAAAAGCATTTTATATAATTTGTAACATAACTGCATGTTGAAGAATTCTGTTATTTTAGGATATTAGCTGTAGGTTTTGTTACCATATGCAGAATTTATTGGGTCATCTGATTTAGTGTGGCATCATGGAGTGCATGGAGACCAACAGATATGTTTCAGAAATCTCAGTCAAAAGGGTTTGGTTTTTTTTTGTTTCAAATATGTGCATTTGTATTTTTATGAATTTCAATTCTTTTTAAGGATGAGGTTGTGAATGTTATGTGGTTGATAGCAAAGCACATCTCCTAACATGGCAAAGATTTTATTTATGCTAGTCCTTAAAGCTTGTAATGTTTTCTCTTATACCTCAAAGTTTTTTCAAATGTTAATCTGCCAGGTAGATAAGCACAATGTAAGGTGTCCCTTATGCGTGATGCATACAACTGACAACATTCATTCGGGTTTTGACTTTAGACTCTAACCAGTCATGGATTACAACCAAATCCCAGTGACAGACACTGTGTGTAATACGCTTTCCTGAAGCCAATGTTGTTCGCTAAATAGAAATACCTCTTTTATATGCATATGCACTTTCCTTTATATTTGTAGTATGTGAATATTAAACATATATACAATAACTTTATACTGATCTGAAGGATTTAGTATGACTTCATGCATCTATTTTACTTGTAACTGGAGAAAAAGCTGCTTTGGTGTACAAATATTCTTATATTCTGGGCATGACCTGAGTTTGCATCATCTTAGTTGATGCAGAGCGCCCTACTTGGTCCGTCTTGCAGCTTTTCTGCAGTCAAAGAGAGGAGTGGGTAGGCTCAGGGAGCTCTGTACAAGGTGTCTTGTTGCTGTTGTGTCAGAGTAGGCTTTGAAAAGCAGCCTGTGCCACTGCAGCACAACTGGAAGGAGATGATTACTGTGGCTGACAGAATGGAAGAAAATTACTTTCGCATCAGCTTCTTGCGTTGCTGGGCTCTGCCAGAAACTATGGCTGTGCTACAGCCTGTCAAGTGTGTTTAACTACAGCTAAACAGCCAGTGCCCAGGACACGAAACCTCTAGTGTTATAAGCCATACTGAACATTGGGAATTTTAATTGAATCACTGCTGCTCAAGGTCCACCAGATCTGTGAACACAGGCTAAGAGACAGTGTGGGTCCTCAGTGAGGCGTTATCATGCGGAAAGTTGCAAGAAAGCAGGTCTGAGTGTGTGGAAAAGATAGCAGTGTTTGTGTGAATTAGATATTGCAGTGCTGCTACTGGACAACTCTGAGTCTGGGAGGCCAAAATATGAAGCCAAATACGCTGTGATGGAACAAGTAGACACTCAATCCTTTCAGAGTTCTTTAGGAACGCCTGCCATGAACTGCAACAATTAGTCAGACTTAATATTCACATTTTTCTTATATTATTTGCCATGAATGTGCAGTTGCATCTAGATGACCATGTAGGTGGCCTACATGTCCTAGGCCACACCTGCAGCACTGTGTCCAGTTGTAGGCTCCCCAGTACAAGAGAGACGTGAAACTAATGGAGAGAGTCCAGCAAAGGGCTACAAAGGTGGTGAAGGGACTGGAGCGTGTCTCTTGTAAGGAAAGGCTGAAAGAGCTGGGGCTGTTCAGCCTGGAGAAAAGGTGGCTCAGGAGGATCTTATCAATGTATTTAAATAGCTGAGGGTGCATAAAGGATGGAGCCAGGCTCTTCTTAGTGGTCCCTAGTGACAGGACCACAGACAACAGGCACAAAATGAAACACAGGAAGTTCTGTCTGAACGTCATAGAATCATAGAATGATTTGGGTTGGAAGGGACCAACAGATCAACACCAAAGATCTACATCAGGAAACAGTTGTTTACTGTGAGGGTGACTGAGAACCAGCACAAGTTGTGCAGGGAGGTTGTGGAGTCTTCCTCCTCCTAGGAGATATTTAAAAGCTGTCTGGTCATGGTCCTGGACAACTGGCTCTAGGTGGCCCTGCTCGAGTAGGCGGGTTGGACCAGATGAGCTTCCAGAGGTCCCTGCCACCCTCAGCCAGTCTATGATTCTGTTGTTCTGTAGTTCTTAACCTCAGAAAACACATTTGTGCCTAGTTGAGTAAAGGTAGACTACTTGGTGCTAAAGCCATGACAATGCAAGTTATAGCAAGCTGCTTTATTAAATCCAATGACAATAATAGCTGTGTGTGTTGGTGACTGATTTACTTATAACACAGTGATTTCTTCTGAATTTCTGCATCCCCGCTGCGTAGCCTCCCTGCTCAGCTGTGCAGTAATATATACTGTGTGTCATAGTGGAATTAAGCTTTTGTCTCTGATGGAAAAAGCTAGCTGGTCCTTCCTGCACATTAATATGCCAAGTTAACAACATACAGAAATCCCAGTGCTAGAAGGAAAGGGGTTGGGGGGCGGGGAAGATACTTTATGGCTCTGACATCAAAGTGAAGAAATAGGAAGTGTGAGGAAAAACACATTGCAAGTTTTATAGCATGTGAATAACTGAAGTGTGCTAGACACAGTGATGGAAGTGGATCAAAATTACGAACATATCTTAACCATCTGTTGAGAGATGGGTGTTGGGTCTCTGCTCGTCTTCCTGTCTCGTGCTCCATCCTATTTGCAGCTACCTGAGAAGCATTCAAACTGTTACGAGGAACTTGACTGTAAAGTGAACGTAATGTTCAGAAATACTGGAGCTCAGTCTTCTGCAAGTAGGGATTGAGTAAGTGAAAAAGAGCCAAATCTGGGATCTCTAAGAAGCAGGCATACTTTCTGAAGCTCTTCTGGGGAATTCTTTTAGGCTTGATGTGTTTACATGAATTTTTTTGGTTTTACGTAGACCTCAAGTTCTAATTTTGAAAGTAGTGTTACTATATGATTGTGGTTAAGACAGTGTTTTCCTTGGTATTCAGTGAGAATTGATTGATGTAAACAAAGGAATGGCAGAAATGTGAACCAAGATGCTCTGATAGACTCACAGGTGGTTAAGTGTGCAGATGGGAAAAAGGAATGTTCATCCAACTTACAGTTTTTAAGCTTTTTGCTAAATGTGTAACCAATCACATTTATTTTCTTATTTTTTCATTATCACAAAAAATGCCACTGTATAAATATGATCCAAGGCAATTTTGGAGTAAGGTTGAATTTGTTTACTTCTTTCTCTGCAATGAAATTCCTCAGCCTTTCCTAAATCATTTAACATGTAGGCCCTGGCTTTTAGAACTGGACAGTACAAATGTGGAAAAAAGCTTGGGAAAATGAGCAAGTGAAATGCAGAGTATGTGAATGCTGAAGATGCCTGAAAACTTACACAGCTAGAAGGCTTCCTTAGGTACAAAATTGTCCCACTAAACTTAAGAGAATTACTCATATACTCAGTGTGAGTATTGGCAGATACAGGTGGTTACTAGGGCTAATTGTCGTGCTCCCTGCCCTCACCACTACAATGAGAAAATAATAACAAAAGTGGAATGGGGCATAAAATACCCAGTGCATTTTGGTCCTCCTGCTCTATGTACCATGCAATGGTTTAAGAAATTGTGGTATAAATGAAACAAGGTGTTAATAAGACAAAATCATAATATAGTCTTATAAAGCAAAACAAACATTTATCAAACTTTTCTTAAGTTTACAGCAAGTTGATTTAAAAATTTCCTTTCATCTTCCCCCCTGCCCCATGTGAAATTAGAAAGCTGTAGTGAGAGAATGTAGAAAAAGAAGTTAACTAAGAGCAGGATCTCATACAAAGCATTAATTTATCTCTGATCAAAGTATCTGAGCCACTCTAATTAGCCCAATGTTCTAGCTTTTGAAAATGGAATTGCTTTTCTGGCATAGAACTGGTATTTCCTATAATACTTTGATGCCTCATCAGCATAGCAAAAAGAAAGGTGAACTGTTCCCTGAAAAAGTAAAGTAAGATTCATATGAACAGCACAGTTCTTCTATTACTACCATGCTGCCTAATCTTAGCAGATCCTCTTTTCCATCCTGATCTTTCTGTGGAACAGCTAAAGCATCAGCATTTATGTGGCATAAATAGTTGTCTTCATTTAAAATAAGCATTGAGAAAAGTAATTATATGTTTAGCAAATAGTGATTGTCTCCCTTCTACACCTAAACTCAGAGTGGGACAAGCTGGGGCCAAGAAAGCGCTTGGCTTGTGGACTGGGAAACTGAGAAAGGGTTTCCTCCTTGCAGTTAATAGGACTGGTTGTGTGACTCGGTGTCTGACCTCTTGGATTTTCTTGGGAATTGTAGGAGAGTTTATTTCCCCTGGAAGCCAAGGGCTGCGTGTGGCTCATGCTTGACTGACAGCAGTGAATTTGTTAGACATCTAGCTCTGGATGGACCTGAAGGCATACCCATTTCAGCTGCAGGAAAGTAGCTAGTGCTTAACTTCAGAAAGCTGATACTCTGAAGGTCAGTACATTAGCCTAGAGAAATGTCTTCTTCTGATTTAAGCTTTTCTGAGGGTCCAAGATAAAGCAGCTCCATTTAACATGAAAAATGGTACAGTGTTGTGAGCCTTTCAAAACCAAACAAGCCCGTGGCAACACATGACAACACAAGTCTCTCCTCCTTCCTGCACATGTCTCCCTTTCATTCAGCGTGATACTCAGAAAGTCAAGCAGATCCTTTCTAGCACAGAATAACTAAAGAAACTGTATGTGAGCAGTTAAGCAGGTGTTTGAAAGCACAAACCTTCCAGCTTAAGGACAAGACAGAATACTTTTCCAGGCCGTGTCCTGAGCAACAGGATGCCTTGTCTCCCAAGGCAAAGGGGAGGCATTTTTGGAAGTTTTATGCCACTTGATTTCACTTGTTTCTCAATTATATTCCTTACTCTCATCAGGTTGTCATAGAACTACTTTTGTAGTGTGCAGCAATTGCAGGACCTCTCCTGAGGTGAAACTTCTGAGGATCAAAATGTGTCTTCTTCCTCAGGAGCAGGGAGCTAGCTGTGCAGCTGAAAGGACAGTGACTTTTCTGAGCAAGAGTATTGCAAAGTCCTGTTGTAAGGCAATTATTTATTTATCCATAGAGTTAAGGTTTAGAGACAAGTCAGTAGCATCCTGAGTAACAGCAGATACACTGTCAGGGGCTGGCAGGGAATCTAGTATTAATGAAGCGGCTGTGCCTGTTGAGTCCCCGAACACTAGGCTGTAAAGTATATTGTATTTTTAAGTTTCTTTATGATTTGAACAAATTTTAGAACAAACTGTTTGTTCATTCACTCAGGAAGTGGGAAAGGTTTTAGGAAACTTGGTTTAAGGAGAACATTTCCCCGTTTTAATGAACTTCTCAAATATGCCAGCAGTTTTTATTGCAGTGACATGTTCATGTTTGTGCTGCTGCTACCTTTGCCCTGCTCAGAGCAGCTGGGTTTTAGTTTGAGGAAGTATCTTGTATTCCATCTGCTCGGTGGCAGTCAGTGGTGCAGTGCTGCAGGCATTGGATTTTTTTCACCTGAAAGGCTGTGCAGCTGTTGTGCACATCTTGACGAAACGTTTGTATTGTTCTTCACCAAATGTCTTTGCAGCTTGTCTCCTGGCTGGCATGGTGGCCTGGTCTATACAGGAACAGCACGAGGCATCAGCCAGTGTTTATGTGAGACTATTTGATGTATTAAGGCAGGATATGTTATGCCAGCTAGTTGTACTAGAAGTGAGAGAACTTGCTGCTTAATAGTAAATCCACTCCTGGAGCCTCATTTATCTTTTTCCTTTCTTGTTCATTCCAGTGGAATGAAACCTCATTTTCATTATCCAAAAGTTCATGCCCGAAGATGAAATTTTATAAGCGTTTGAAAAGGCTTTTAAAGGTGGCAAAAAAAGAAGACAAAACTCTGACTGATGAGCCTGTATTTAAAAGGACTGTGGGAACTAAGAATATAAGGACCTTGTAAAGGTAGCTCTTGTATTTGAGGACCACTCAAATCTAGTTTTTCCTCTGTGGTCTGAACTCCTAATGGAGTATAACAAGTTGGGGTTTCTTGGCCTTGACTGCATGGTGACTTTTGTGGCAATACAATTGCGATTTCAGTCCAATTTGTAGTTGATGAGCCTCCTGTTTGCTGGCACTATCAACAGAGAACAAAGGATTGAATTAGCAGAGAGTTTTAAGTGAAAATCCCATAATTATTCTCTGCAGATGAGATGGAGAGCAATGGTGGGAATAGGCAATGTTTCATCATCAGTGCCCACACTGAGAACAAGCAGAAGGTTTCCAGTAATACAGCTTTCACTCAATTAAAATTCATTATAACATTTTCTTAAGAAATATTTTGTATGTAATCATTAAAAAATATCTTACATTGTCATTATGACTTATGTAACTGTCCTTCTCTTGCTGAGATGGTAGAAAATAGTAAAAGGATTAAGTTGGGTTCTCAGCAGTTGCAGTTGCTGAAGCTTTCCTGGTTTATAATTGAGGGCAACCAAACACACAAGTCAGATTGTCAATAAAAAATTCTAAGTGTATCCAGTAACTGTTTATCTGGAGCTTTTAAAATATTATTTCAGGTGACAGAACACAACTGGAACATCATTGCAGTTTCTGAATCCTCCTCTTTGAGAGTTATTAGGTTTCTTTTCCAGATACCAAAGGCAGAGACTGTATGTTGCTTTTACTTAGGGTAGGATTAGGTTAGATCCGAGGCCAGATGTGGAATAACAGTATAAACCAGTTAGTGAAATTCGGGAAATTTTTGTTTAAAAATGTAATGCAGAGGATTTCATGATGTATACCTACAGCAAAGACTGATTTCTCGGGTTCACACATTTTTTCTAGGCTATTAGACATTTTGAGTCCAGCTGCTGTTCTCTATCTGACTACCGTAGTGGCAAAGCTCAGGTTTTTTAACCTCTCTCTTCTCATTTCCTGGCTTTTTTTTTAAGCCTCTGCTTGGACTTTTCTGTGATTTCTGGGCATCACAAGCCCTACCTTTGATTTGAGACAAGGGAGTGTAGTTGTACTACAAACAACAATAGTACTACAGTACTGAAGTATAGATTACTAGCGCAACTCTTGTCATTAATGAGTCAAAATCCAAGACCTTAGAACACTGTACCCTCAGCAAAGATCTGGGCAGTGTGCTCTCCTCGTTCCCCACAGTCCTTTTTTTAAAAAAGCAAGAGACAATCAAATAGGACTCTGAAATATTCTTACTTACTAGATGCTGTATATTCTTGGAGTCTTAATCGTTATATTTCTTGGAGTCTTAATCTTTATATTTCACCTGTGCATCCAGGAACATCTCCTTCCTCTGGGTAATCAGCAGTTTAGATTATTTGTGCTAGTGAGCTACTCCAGGCTGACACAATTTGCAAGAACAGGCAGTAGTTCTGGAAATCCATACAGTATCTTTCCTATTTGATGACTTTAATTTTGTGATCCAGTGCAGCAGTTACAGGAAAAGAAAGAGCTCTCAGTCTGTGTTATCATCTCTATTGTTCCACATTTCCATTCATTGTCATAAAACATCCCCCAGATTCTTGGGACAGAAAGTCCCTTTGTCAGGCTGCCTTTGCACTCGCTGCTCTGCAGGGATTTTTGTTTTCTGTTACCTCACAACTCGAAAGGTACGTTTGTGCGCAGTTACCAAACACTGAACTGAAGCACGTTTGTGTTAGACTCATCACAGAAAGGAGCCAAGAAACTCTCCTGTGGATCTGGCTAGTGGAGCGATGGATCTATGTGTGGCAGTGTAGATGTAGCTTGTAGAGCTTAAACAGGGAATTAAATTACAGAGAGCATAGAGAACAATGTGAAAAGCTAATGAAAACTCACCTAGCATACTGCACTACAAGAATGTGAAGAAATATTTCTGTTGGTGTTTGTTAAACAGCTATATTAGTATTTGTATTTAATGTATATATAATCTATATATACATCCTCAAACTAATCTTCCAAAAGGGAAGGAGAAACATCTTTTTTTTTTGTTTTCCTGTCCATTATGGATGCTTGTGGTCTAGTTACTGGTAAGCAACCTGTTTTTTTGCAGCAGTAATCTGAATGGAAGAAGATATTGCAATATTTGAGACATGAGATAATGAGATTCTTGACAAGAATTTGGCATGCGGATATTTAAAGTGATTAACGTTTAATGTAGTGATATTACAATTTGGAAAAGGGACGAGAGGTGGTAAAGGAGACCAATCAAATTACTCTGTACAGTGCCCCTGATCTAGCTTTGAAATTCCTTAAAAGGATTACACTCTGGTTTAATTAAATCCTTTGCTTTCCCTAACATTGCTTAACAATTTTTAGTATCTCCCTAGGTTTCTAACGTTACAGAGAAGACAGTTATGAGTCAGATTACTTTGTGTGTTTAGTTTTAAACATGAGCTATGAATCCCTGAAATCCTTTGTTGTTTAAGCAGAATACATTTTACTCTCTCCGTTTAGGGCTTAGTCATCCTTTTCATAAGTCTTTTGATGAATAAGGTCATTAAAATTAACACAATATTAAAATAGCTGGTGTCAGTAATTATCATGTTTAACCATGGTTTCTCCTGAGGTTAAAAACTCTCTTCATTTTATCTTCCAATCCAATAACTTTAACAAACCTTATTTATAGCAGCCCGAAGGCTTGTAGTTGGGTATAGCTTAAGGCAACCACAATATTCTAGCGTATCAATGACATCGTATGTTTCTATGGTGAAGTAACTTCTAATACTCTCTTTTTCACTCGTCATTTCACATTTAAATATGTTGCTTGTTTTTTTTAGTAATAATTTTAAAAATATTTCAGTCCTTCCTAATGCTAATAGTTATTTTGTTTGATACTCTCATTAAGTTTTCCATTAACAAATGTTACCTGTCACATATTCCCACCTACCCATTAACTGAGTCACTGTATGCTGACACGTATTGTGTGATGGGTTTTATGTAAGAGGAACCAAAAGTTTTGTGCATAATAAGATAGGGAATGAGATTAAATTTATGGAAAAAAGTTTTCTCTAAAAACATATTACAAGGCTTCTGCTCTAGTATGATGGCCAGGCCATGCTGGAGCAAGAGAACCATAGCTCATGCCTCTTAGCAGTGGTGAATGTATTTAACTTCATGTATTTAAATAGACAATTTCGTAAGCTATTCTTGTAAATATTTGTTGAACACTGACTGCAGGTAGCTCTAGGGAAAGAGCAAATGGGATATGAATAGGGTGAAGATAGTAGCTACTTAACTATTGTAATTCGACGGTTCATAAATCCTTTAAAGTCAGAGCCTGACGTTCTGCAGCAGATCACAAGTCGGAAAGCGCATCAGTACAAAATGCTTCGCAGAGCCTCTTGTGCACTTGCTTGTGTTCATGTGTCAGTCATTGTCTTACTGAATGACAGTGTGAACCGAGTCAATGGAAAACATTGCTTTGTTGCAAATACCTGTATTAACCATTCCTAGCGCATGAGCACCCCAAAAGCTTTTGTGTACCTTGAGTTTTCATGGTGTGCACACCACCAGGAGAATCCTAGTTCTAAGGGAAACCGAACCCTCAGCTTCGCCTGGGAGGTTTATAAAAAAATCTTCTGGTTTAAATAATAGAATACATAGAGGAACAAAATAGGAAGTATATTATTAACAGCATATTTAACATAACAAATGTCATTACTGGCTTGGGAATTCTTAACTGCTCAGCTTCTTTAACTTCTCCAGTAGTCACCTATCTTGGAGAATTGATAGGGGATTTTCCTTGCTCCTGTTATCATAAGTGGTGGTTGAACCTGTCTACAAGAGCTGGTCTTTGGATTGGCCCTTTCCTTAGCCTCAAATGCAAAGTCCTACTTCTTCCTCTCGACTCCTATTTACTTCCCCCTTATCTTCTGAAACTGGGAACCAGTATATCCTGTAGTTCTGTGGAAAATCATAATTTCTTCCACTTGTCTTTATTATGGCTTTATGATTAGGATCTCTGTTGAATGCCCTAGTTAGCATATTTCTAGCTCCGGGCTGTTTTTTCTTGAGACTGCTTTCAGAGGAAACTTTTATAAATCCTACTGTAAGATCTCCTTAGAAGTGCAGCTTTCTTATTGGATGCATCACTGTTATTTCTCTATGAACATCATAAAAAGATTAAATTTAATACCTCAGAGAATGAAAATTGTGGGAGATGTTACCCTATTTTTAAGGAAACCCTTCTGGAAGCACTTTGTACTGCCTTTTAAAGTGTTTTCTAGCATAGTTCAGGCCATACCAAACTTCATATTCTATTTATAAAGTATATTTTGAAAAAAGCTGAATCACATTTTGCAGAAACTTTTTTTGGAGGAACTCTGCTAACTTTTTGCTTCTTTATCTGTAATGTCTTCTATAATCCTTCTCTCAGCTGAGAGGAGTAAACTCATTTCCTGGGCAGTGCAAACTGCAGCACGCTGTGAGCTAATTACCTTACGTTAGCCATTTCAGAAATTACTGGCAGCTAATCTTCATAAAGCTAATCAGTCAGAAAAGAAGGCACCCAGCAAATAAATACCACACATCTTTGTGTTTGAAACAATTAAGACTGACCCTAATCTGATTTAAAGTACTGGAGTGCTTCCAAAAAGGGAACTGTATGTGGCTGCCTTCACTAATTCCATAAAGCTCTCGTGTTTAATTGACCCATCTTCTTGATGCACTTTGTTTTTCCTTTCTGATCCCTCCGAGCTTGAATTTTCAAAAGCTGATATAAATCCAAAAAGGTAATGACAGCTTACCCCCTTCATCAGTTAGTGCTAGCTTTTAAGTCTGCTCTTCCAAATACATTATAAATTTCAAAAAGTTAATTTAAATATTTGTCTTTTTTTTTCATTTCACTCATGCTTGAGTTCTGGAGAGAGTGAGAATATTTTCTCTTTCATATAGGATCTCTCCTCCTCCCACTCCCTTAAAAATGTCCTGATTCTGCTACACTGCTGAAGTGGTTTTAAAAATGATAACACTTCAAACAACAGTTTTCAGGTTTTGCTGGTTATGGCTTATAGTGCTTATCACTGAGGAAAGGAAATATCCTGAATTCAGAATACTTAGAAGTAGTTTAGCACCTTGGTACCTTGCCATGGTACCTTGCTATGTTTAATTAACATCCTACAGGACACAACTGAGCATGTTGTTCAGAGGGAAATTCTGTAGAAAAAGGTATATTTTTAATATAGATGACCTAAATCAACTTTATCTGAATGCCTCCAAACTTTGGCAGTATTAAATCCATAGCCATGCATCATGCGCTGGTGCGAACATTACATTAACCATATACTTATGGGAAAGAAGAATAATCTTAGAGGATCAGGGAAGTCCGCAGAGTGGAGAGGCGCGTGGCATACTGCAGGGCAGACCAGTGCCTGCCTGAAGATAACGAGAAGTGAGCCTCGTCTCCTGCGCGCTCATGCCTCCTACGTGTGGGCGCAGAACAGGCTATGCAGTTTCCCTTACAGGGATGGTAAATGTTTTTTTGCGAGGCGCTTCGAGGTCTTAAAATGGACAATGCTGTAACAGAGTGTTGGTGATTCCACAGTTGATTTCCAAATGAAAAGTTTGATCTGGGATCAAAATGGCATTTGTTTCAGTGGTAGCTGAAATCAGTTATGCAGAAATTTGTAAAGACTAGATTCAGAAATTCAGGTGCCCTTTGGAGTCCTGAGAGCACTCTGAAATACTTGACAGTTTGTGACAGTTAAAAAGCAATGAAAATAAAAAAGAACAGAAGAAAAGTATTATATATTGTCACTCCCAAATGAAATCCGGGGGAATGCCCTTACAATTATCCAATGACAACCAAACCCAGAAACGTACATTAATATTTCAGATAGAAATGCTGCATGATGTGTGATGTGACAAGATCGATGCAAGATATCAAATGATTTCTGGACTCCTAGCTTCCATTAAAGGGCAAAAGAATAAAAGAGCTTCCAGCTCATCTCCTTGATGGTATAAGAATGTCACATCTAAAATGATCACTAAGGAAGCTTGTCAGTGAAAAAAACTTATATATGCTAATTAATTGGATTAATCATTTGTACATTAGCATATGAAAATAAGCAGTGTATATCAAAGCTGGAAGACATTTCTGTTGCTTCTTTTCTTTTTTTTTTTTTCTTTTTTTTCTTTTTTTCTCTTTTGCTAGATATTGTCATGACCCACTGCTATGTATCTCTCTTCCTGGGCAAAGGGCTATGTAATCTGGTTGTAGACCTGGGTAGTAGGATTGCATATGGTGAATTAAACTTACAGAATTCTGGTTTTAACGCATGATGTCTGTGACCTGATCCACAGGGTGTTGGGCACTGTGGCAGCTTGTTCCATAGCTAAGCCCAATGAGGTTGAAGACCTCTGGAGTTAATAGAATTAATCTAATTTATGAACACAGCCCCCTTTCCAGCTGCTTTGAGTCCCTGGTGCAAGGATGATGAGGATGAAGGTGAGGGAGCACAAGGTGGCAAGGGAGCTGGACTTCCCTGTGAAGTGATGCGAAGGGAACTGGGCTTGTTTAGCTTGAAGAAGAAAAGGCTTAGGGGGACCTAATAACAGCTTTCCAATGCCTGGATGACTTTATGATTCCATGTGAAGTAATTGTACTTAGTGGAAGAAGGCCTAAATGAGCCAACAGGACCTGGTGTAGTCTGGGGGAAAAGTGCAGCATTCCTGCACTCAGCTAGCCTTGCACTGGGCTGTGGGCACGCTTTGCCTCACTGGTACCCTGATAGCTTTGAAAGGTCCCAGTGTCTTCCAGGTGAAAGAGGATTTGCAGCAGAACTTCAGAATAAACAAACCCGCATGAGTCTCCTTAGATCCATGCTTCAAGTTATGGAGCAAATATCAAGAGACCCAAAGACCAAATCTCTTCCAGGAGCAATGCTTTTTGCTAAAGTATGGAAGAAGAAAATTCTAAGTATCTTCTTGCTATCCAGAGTCAGACAGGCAATGGCTATGTGGATCCCTTTCATTTTTTCCCCCTTTTATACCCATCTATTTTATCTTCTGGTTTCTTAAAATTATATCTAATGTTAATTGGCAAAATTGGAAATCTAGTAAAGATTCACTAAAACTAGCTGTAACTTGTC
The DNA here is from genome assembly GCA_009806455.1 of Tetrax tetrax. Lineage (NCBI taxonomy): Eukaryota > Metazoa > Chordata > Aves > Otidiformes > Otididae > Tetrax > Tetrax tetrax. The sequence goes on from WHYT01017967.1 coordinate 417,716, forward strand.
TTCAGTTTGTGCTTAAAGAAGGAATACCGTGACAGGCTGTGGATGCTTTCTCATTTGTTTCTTGTTTTTCCCTCAGTCTTTATTCTTATCCCTCAAATGTTTCAAATGTACCCAAGCAATGTGGAAACTACACAGTATTTTTACAAAGAACTGTGGTGTCCCTGTCATGTTGAAAATGTTATGTACAACGTCTGGTTATTTCCAAAGAAACCCAGGAGACCCCCTCATGATATACAATTCAGATTGCAAACTAAATAATGCAGGCCTTGGAGAATCCTTTACTAAAGATAACTTGTTTTTCTTCCTCAGTTCCTTAGTTTGGCTCGCAGTACCTGACTGTAATGCTAATAAATGCCTTTCCTCAAGAGAATGAAAAATGCTGCAAAAATTCCTTCTAAAATAGTGGGTTCTCTGTTTATAATAGCCACTATCTCATATTTTTTTCCTGAATTCCTGTAATTCTATGCTGGAAGCAGAAGCATGTCATACCTCCAGATGAAAGGGATTTAAGACAGCTGCGTAGTTGTCTTTTACAGTAAGTTTTCTGCTTGTGTCAAAACAGCCATTATCCTCTTTCCCAATGCTTCCACAAAGCAAGCAAGTCAAAGGTTTGAAATTTCAGTTAAGTTGGCTCTTAGATTATTGGGTTATTGCTATGAATTTGCTCTTGTCTAATTTGAGTATGCTGTAATTGCTACTTTGCACTTCAAGTAGATTTCCAGTATGTGAATAATGAAATTAACAGGGATGACCCTTCAACCATTCATTGGTGCCTCTGGTGTGTTTTCAAAGGTCTCATTTTATAATTTGTCTTATATATGTCGAGTTCTTATTGTTGATGTTTGTTATGCTAAAGCATCTAGATGTGTATTGAGTATGTTCTGATAAAATCACATCCCAAAGATCTCAAAGTTTCATTTAAACTATAAGAAAAGAAAAAAAAAAGGAAAGAGAAGAAAGTGCGGTAGTAGAAGAGTGCAAAGTATTACATAAAGGTACATATGATTCTGTGATATACATTGAGAAGGAGCAATGTTTTAATTTGTAGAAATAATTATTGTCTCATCTTAAATTATGATGTATAGTTAGACATCATTTTTGCACGTGGGTGCAGCATACAGAAGGAAATCCAGCACAGGACCAAGGCTTATACAACAATCTTCGTTGTCCAAATCGGAAGCAAACGCCCGTGCTTGGAAAAGCAGCAGAGGTGTGAGGCACAACTTAGTGACCTGCTTGCCAAGTATACAGATACTTCTTCACCTCATCTCCTGCTTAAACAGCCAACAATAAAGCATGTGCTTAAAAACTGTGTGAACAGGGGTCATCTGGAGCCCTGTGTGAGTCTCAGCTGATGTGACACTGGGCAGAATTAGTGCAAAATAATTCCCAGGTTTATTAGCTGGCAGGATTGATAGTGCCAGTTCCTGGCAGTAAGAGTGAACAGGGATGAAGATATGGAAAAGGCTTGTGTGGGAAAAATAAATAACTTAATTTTGTTTAAAAAAATCAGTGTATGTTGAATGAGAAAGATGCAGAATGGCTGTGGTTACTGTGTTTTGCCTTCTTGACTGTTGGTGTATGTAGGTACTTGATCCCTGTATAAATGAATCAGTGTAGCAGAGCAACATTGAAACTGCTTAATTCAGGATAATTTAATAGTTATTTAGCTGTATCTATCACTTTATTACTGTTCTTTTTCCTCATCAAAGAGTTTTCGCTCTGAAACTGTACTTTCTCTTCCCTTCCAAAAAGCTGCCACCTATGTGGACTGGATACTACGTTATCTCAATGGTTTTCCCGGTTGGAATAGCTGCTGTAAGCAACTGGGCTGCATTTGGGCTTGGTGTAACTTTTGAAAGTAATGGCATTCAATAACTGTGTTAGGATTTTGATGCACAGTCCTAAAAGACAAAATAAACTACCAGTCTTCTGCTTCACTTTTTAAATTTGGGTTGTAATCTTGTTGCCCGAGGGAAGCTGATATAGCTGACGCAGCCCTTGTGCTCAACAGAATTTTCATAAGAAAAATAAGAAAAGAATCTGAGTGCCACTATTAAACATCAATTTGGAATTAGTTTTGAATGTTTATATTCTTTGGGGTATAATTTTTTTCCATTAAATATGTTTTTGAAAGTAACAATATTAGTAACAAAAATTTAGAAGTTAGCAAGAAATAAGGTTTTTTTTTTTTGTTTTTTTTCTCCAAAAACTTGAAAAGACACGATGTGACATGGAAATAAGTGTTAAACTATTTTAGAGAGCTTTTTGATTTTGTAGCTTGGATTTATTTTTGATGGGTAGTATTTGTCACAGCTGTATTTACTGCTTTGATATTTGATTAAAGAAAACTGATTCTGTGACAAAATAAAAGAAAAAATAGAAAAAAGGATGGTATACTTAACAGGAAGGCTTTTTAATAAAACTTAGGCATACTGTTCCATTTTCATCAGTGGTCAAAATTCAATATACATAGAAGTTCCGCAGTTTGCTTATCAGAGGAACTGATGTTCTGACAGATAATAATTTCAAATATAGTCCATGAATTGTACTGACAGATTGTTCAAATGATAATAGTAAATAGCTCTTGTGCTTTAATTTAAATATAATCATGTTCTTCCAGTCCCTGTATAGATTTATGGAATCTTACTCTGCCCATGGGAAAACAGTTTCAGTATGCATGAGAGTTGCATATGTTTTTGTGGGGGTGGGAAAAAGTGTAATTCCATCTTTGCCTTTACTCAAAAGCTGTTCTGAAAATGGTTACATTTTTCTGGGTACTGTTCAGTCATCGTGAGGGTATGTCTTCAAGGGAAAGGCACTCATTCCTGATTGGCAACTTTCAGCCTCACCCCCAGCCCCTTTCTTACTTCACTGCTTCTTGTTGATAAAATCGTCAGCCCAGAGGGAATTTATAATTCTAGCAATTGCACCAGATGATTAATACCTACAGGAGCAATCACTTACAGTACCTGCGGACTGATGAGCCATTTATTATCAAGGGTTTAATTGCTTGTAATACATCCTTGTGGCAAGATACACACACACACACCTCATTTATACCTGTATATCAGGGATGGAAAATGCTCAGTGCATATTAGTTTATGCAAAATTAAAAAATACCCACATTCTCTTAGAAACACTTGGATCTAGAATAGAAGTTCACGGTCTGTGTTCACTCATTTCTGGATCTGGTTTAAGACAAGAGTTAGGGAAGACAGAGAAGGAAAGCGTGTGTGTGCATGCAGGGAATTGTTTATTTATTTGAATCTTGCAGAGAGTTGTCACATAATAGCTGGAGTTTGAGGTGAAGATTTTTGGGTTCTTGTTCAACCTCATGTATTTATTACTATATTTTTTTTAAATTAGTATTTAGTGTGTATTTGTTTTCAAATTATTGTTATTGTTTGAAAGTGAGCTGGTATGATGGGTTTAAGAGGCTTATGATGGGACCACCAGCAAGAGAGGCTTCCTTGTGCGCCCTGCACATGTGGGTGGGAAAAGATCTCTGGGACACAATTAAGTGCTGATCAGCACTGGGATTTGTTTTACCGGACTAAGTTTGCCATTCTGCAAAATGACTGCTGCAGAATAGTGCCAGATGTATGTAGTAAAACATACTCTGGATCACAGCTGTTAATGTTAAACTGGGAGCTGGTTGCAAGTTATGTACAAAACCAGCGCCAGGTACGGGAGTGAGACAAGAGAAAAGTAAAGTAACATGAAATACCTCTCTCCTGGTACTGAAGCCTTGAGAAAAATGGAACAAACATTGACACCATGGAGAAAATCTGAAGGCTTATTTAAATTATTTTACCTGGGACAGTCCCTACATCTGGCTTTTTTCAGCAGAAAAGCCAGCGTGTGTTGCCTTTCCTCTGTGTACTGATCGGCACAGCAGAAGGTATGGAGGGAAGGGGAGTTGGTTTTAAGTAGAAGTGTAAGAACAAAAAGGTTGCATGAAGCTGTCACTAAGACAATCGCGGTTCTAGGTATGTGTGTAAACTTCACTCCCTTGTTTTGGTTAATCTTGTAACGCAACCCTCTGCAGGGAAGCGCTGTTAACAGCACCTTGGAGAACTGGAAACGTTCAAGGCCAGGCTGAACGGGGCTCTGAGCAACCTGATCCGGTTGGAGATGTCCCTGCTCCTTGCAGGGGGGTTGGACTGGATGGGCTTTAGAGGTCCCTTCCCCTAACTATTCTATGATTCTCTAACTCTGACTTGCCCATGTCAGCAGCATCTAGGGAGCTGGTGTGGCCAGGTCCTTGGCCACTGCCTTGATCATGGGACTGTCCCTCCTTTCTACCAGCTTCCCCCAGGGCCTTCTCTCCAGATCTGGGACCACAGAATTTGCAGACTATTTGTAGTAGGGGAACATTTGTGCTTCCAGATACTTGGGAGCCCGAGCACTATGCGCAATTAAAATGCGAGTTCCACGGTTAAAGGGATTAATGAGGCAGCCCAAATGAGAACACTTCCAAAAAGTGATTTTTGAAACTATTCTGGATTCCATTAGAAACTTGAAACATTGTTACTTTGATATAATCTTCTCTATAATGAGAATATTGTAAAAATATGCTACAGGCAGGAGTATCTAAATATTTTTTATTAGAAATAATATGTGTAGGATCAAATCCTTCTTGCCGCTTTCGTGCAGCTAGTCCCATTGAATCTAAATGGCAATGCTATAGTGAATAAAGCAAGCAGAATTGGTCCTGTATGTGCTATTTCTATATTTCGTTTTCCTCTTGATTTCTGTTTCATTTGTAATTAACACAGTGTACTGATTAAATCATTAACTCTGTAGTTCATATTTCATCAACAGCTTGTAGATTGAGATCCTAATGTACTGTAACCCATTGCTACGATAGCTATAAAAGTTTTGATTTATGAAGGCAAATATTTTCTATTCTGGTATCATTTGTGATCAGGAAATGATACAAACAAATTTGTCTAAGATAATAACTTTCTCACGTCTGCCAGTGCTAGAAAACTCATCATAAGGGTATCTGGGATAATGAGGAGGATGATTTTTTAGTTCTTTTGAAGCATATTAAACTCTGTGAGCTTCTTTGAGGTGCCAAGTGTAGAGACTTGAGGTTTACTGAAATGAAATGGAAAGTGCCCTTGCTTTCACATAGCTGCTGTCAAGATGGTGGCAGTGTAGAGTCAGTCTCACTGGAAATACTTAGGTAGGTTTTTTTCCTTGTCTTTCTATCCCAGTTGCTGAAAGTCTGAAGTTTCAAATGTTTTGTCCTCTAGGTCCATCTAATTCAACATTTGTCTCAGCAACTTTGCATTGTAATAGTCTAATGAAAAGCACCTAACTTACCTTGTGAAGTGTTGCAAAGCCTGTAGAAAGCAGTGTTGTGTTTACAAATTTTATTTTCTTAGTGATATCTTATGGCAGCAGTATTTTGGGAACATTACAAAACTACTATAATCCTCACAGGGTGGTACATAGTGGTTATTGGGATATCTTGGAAAAATATCCACTGTCTCCCTGCTAGAGGCACATGTCCCTAGAACAGATGCTTCAGTACCATCTCCCAAACATTCAGCAATTTCTAGGGCTCATCAGTGGTGCAGTGTTAAGAGTTCTTTATTTATCCATTAAATGCCAATGTCATACTTAATACACAAGCCATTAATTGCAATAATGTTGCAATAATGAAGGTTTAAAATATCTCCAGCAAAACACAGAATATTTTGAATGCTACTATTGGAAAAATAATCTCACAAAAATATCTCTGAGTATTTAAATATAGTTTTCATTTACAAATATAGCTCCTGATTCTCATCCCATCTTATGAACCGAGACTATATGTGAAAAGAGGATGTACATTTGGCATAAGAGGTGATTTAAGACTCCTGATGTTCCACTTCTCTGCAGCCAAGTTCTATGACATGGCTTATTGCCAGTAACGTGGAATATTCGCCAGAAGATATCCGCACAAGAAAAACGTTTGTTGTTAGCTCTTTCAAATACAGGCGATTGTTGCTGGCTGAACCTGTACAACCCAAGTCAGCGCTTCCCCTTTTTAGGTATCCAGTGGTTTTGGACACCTACCTACACCAGCAATGTGTCCCTGTGGCAAAGGCGGCGAACGGCATCCGGGGCTGCTTTAGGGAAAGCATGGCTGCAGGTGGAGGGAGGTGATCCTTCTCCTCTGCTCAGCACTCCAGGCCACACCTGAAGCACGGTGTCCTCTTCTGTGTGCTCCCATGAGAGAGACACAGACGTACTGGAGAGAGTGCAGTGAAGGGCCATGAAGGTGATGAAGGGACTGGAGCATCTCTTCTGTGAGGAAAGGCTGAGAGAGCTGGGGCTGCTCAGCCTGGAGAAGAGGAGGCTCCAGGGGATCTTATTAATGTGCATAACTACTTGAAGGGTTAGGCAAAGACAACAGAGCCAGGCTCTTCTGAGTGGTGCCCAGTGACAGGACCACAGACAATGGGCACAAACTGAAACACAGGAGATTCTGTTTGAGCGTCAGGAAACTTTCCCTGTGAGGGTGACTGAGCACTGACAGAGGTTACCCAGGGAGTCTTCCTCCTTGGAGATATTAAAAAGCTGTCTGGACGTGGTCCTGGGCAACAGACTCTAAGTGGCCCTGCTTCAACAGGGGTGTTGGACCAGATGACCTCCAAAGATCCCTGCCGATGCCAACCAGTCTGTGGTTCTGTGAATAAAATTAGTCTTGTGGCAGTGCTTCAGATTTCCTAAAATATTTGGAAAGCCATCTGGCTGCTTTAACTGACCTGTTTGATAACTAATACCCCAAAGATATTCTAATCTTAAAGTTATTTGACCAGTAAAGGTTAGCTGGCAAATCATCTGTAAACAATAAAAGAGGGTAATTTTATTTTTGTTTGGAAAGTAGCTATTGATACAAAGTGGACAATTTCACCTTACATAGCAGAATTAAGAAACTGTAAGAAAATTAGATATCCCTCTGGTGCCTCAGAAGCGGTCTGCTGCAGCACCAACCGTGGTAGTGCCAACTGGGAATTTCACAAAAGAGCAATCCTGGGAGCTGTCAGCAATAACCTGCACAGGGTTCAGCCTTCACAAACTCAGCAAAAATCAAGTAATTATTTGTACTGGCCTAGGGATTCTGAAAGTGCCTGTCACCCTGGGGGTGCGAACCTGCGATGTGACCCTGTTTCTGGCCAAAATCTGCAGCACGAGTAACAGACCACAAATTATGCTTACATCTGGTAGCATATTGGAGTCAAATACGTGGGTTGAAAGTGCATTTTCCTCTTCTGCGTGGTTTCTGCTTATTTCTTTGGGAACAAACCTCACCTTTTCCCTGTTCTGATTAATTTTTGCAAAGCTGGTGTGATAGCAATTCTAAGGTCTTCCCTCCTGGGGAGCAGGTACTTGCACCTCAGCCTGTCAGGGCATAAATAGCTGTCATCTGGCAGTAGCTCCACAATTAGTGATTAAGAGACATTTGCAGCAGGAGTTCTGCAGAAATTAGGCTGGTAACAGAGTTTAGCTTGTAAGAGTTAGCACAGGTACTTTTGTTGAGAAATGTGTGACAGAAATATGAGAAAATCCTCTCTTGCAACAAGCAAAGCAGGTTGAAAATAGTGTTAGGAAGGTGAACTTCACAGCAAATTGGACAAGAGAGTTAATGATAAGATACCCAGGCGATGTAGGAAAATTCATGTACTTTCTCAAACATGGCTGGATTAGAGACCGGCAGAGAATCAAAAGCACGTAGGGTATCCTGAAGCAGTGAGTCTAGGATTTTTTTCTTCTCTCCTTTTTTTCACATCTCACCACGCTTCTTTCCATCAGATTTTGATCACAGGTTCTCGTTTGTCTGCAGTTCCTTTTCTGTCTTTGATCAATGTTTGTCTTTAATCTGTCTTTTCTATTCTTTTGTCTCCAGCCCCTGACTATTATATTTCTCCTTTTTTTTTTCTGTGCTGTTATTTGCCTTCCAGTAGGTCTTTATTCTCGTTTCATTGTACACTCTCTCTGTCCAAAATGGTGTACCGAGTGTGAACAATAAATGAATTGATTTCAAATGAGTTGATGACAGTGGTTAGCCAATCCATATCATACAAAATAGCCCACTGAGTGTGTACAATAAGCGCCTCAAATCAAAATGAATTCACACAGATGCTTGGAAAATCCATATGGAGGGCTGGGGGGCTGTGGCACAGAATGGGTTTGTGTAACCGGAGTTTTAGCAAAATATTTTTTAAGTACTAGAAAGAAATTCATGTCTGCCTTTTCCTTCTACTTTGTTATCTTTGGATAAAACAGATTAGTGAGTAATTGATTCTTTAATGAGTAAGAGTAGGCCCTGAAGATGGGTTACCAAAGGCATGAGGAATGATTAGAGATTATAAAAATGTAACGATAATGCCACATTTTTAAAATGCATTCTTGCTTGCTCTAGAAGATCTTAAAACCATGAAAATGAAAACAAGCTTGCTAGCACGGGTTGCTAGGCTGTTCCTTAGAGATGATGCCACTGTATTACTGTTCTATGACTTAGACGTGTGAGTTGAAAGGAAATATAAATAACGGGGAAGAGAAGACTAATAATTGAAAAAGCTTGACAAAAACTCCTTTGTGTCATGGTCCCAATCTAGGGTTTGTCACAGGCTCATTCCTAATAATTCCAACCACTGAGCTAAAAGTGTTATCCAGAGCATCATGTCTGAATTTAAATTAGTTTTTCAGTTATTATTTTTTGAGTGGCTCCTTTAAATATATAAAAAACTAGGGGAAAGGCCTTGTTGATTATAAACACAAGTGCTCTTTCCATAGCGTGTCAGAGCCTGACGTTTCTTTGAAGCTTTTCTAAATTTCAAAGGAGGGAATATATTTAAAACACAGGAAAGTTTAACATCTCTCTTTAATTATTTTTTATGTGATACTTCTTAGGACACATTAAATGAAAGCATTTTCTGCCTGATCTTAATTGAGAAGACTCTTATCTCCTGTAATTACTGATGAATAAGATTTCTACATGGATTAAATTGCATATTCTCACAAACTGGAACAGGCTTATTTTCTTGTCTTTCATAACACACTTTTCGAAAGCTCTGCAATGTCTCCATCTCCACGTAAGCACTTTATTTACAGCTGTCTGCAGCTGTATTACACTGACTGGTATATAATTACTTTTATTTCTGCAGATTATAACTATCTTAGATATTCAGAGATGATATATAAGCATAATTACTGCAAGTGGAGAATATTATGATGGTGATACCACGAAGGAGAAATCCTTCAGCAGGAAAGATCCTCTGAAATGAACCAAGTCCAGAAGTTGGCTCAGTGACTGAGGTGAATCCATTTATGATGAGAGCAATGTCTTGGCAAAGATGGGTTTCATCTTACTTCGCTCATATAAAGGCAAAGGACATTTTTCTCGATCAGCTAGAACCTGATGGGAAATCATCCACTGAAATCAAAGAGGGGATTTCCAGTGAAGAGTTCTGTGATGTGAAAGGACAAAACTGCTCAGGTCTCTTTCCCTTGAAAGGCACAGTACCTTTTTGAGTCCCACTGCCCATGGGGGCAAGCCGCAGTGCTGCCCTCCCGGCTGCCAGCCGCACGGTGCTGGGAGCCACCTTGCTGCATTGCTGGATCTCTGTCACACTGCTGAGGCGTTCATGGCCATTTTTGTGTTTTTGCACTCAAGTTGGGTGGTGGTATTAATTAATAATGCGTTTTGACTTTTTCTATATATTTTTTTGACAGGCATTCTCTCTCAAAGAATGAATTTCTGCATAGATTTTTGGTTTTAAATACTTCAAACAAATTTGCAGTACTTTCTTTATGCTAAAAATTATTTTTAATTTTTTTTCTTTTCCAAATATTTTTTTTTTTTTTGTCAGGTGTGACTTTTGGGTAGGTGTTTTTCATCATGGTAATTACCAAATAGAAACTATTTTCTGCTCATGGGAATATATATATATATTAAAAAAAAAAAAAAAAAAAACAAGTGTGGCTGCATGCAGAATGACCACCCCTCCTGAGCCTTCCCGGTGATGTTTCTGGGGTAGCATGTCAGGTTTTTATTCTCCCAATCGTATGAAGTGTTAGATGCATATACAATGTTTTTCAAAACAATATGAAGATTTTTATCAAATAAACTAGGTTATGAGTCTCTGTATCATAATGCAAGGAAATATTTACATTTGCAGACTGACAATATTCTCTGCAAAAGTAAAGGCAACTCACCGTACATGTGACTCATTTCACTGTGGCTCTGTGCACAGACACAGCCTCTTTTAATGTCAGGTGTCCTTAAGTGGGTTAATGGTAGTGCTAAGAAAGAAGACAAACAATTGTTGTGAAAAAATAGGGAATTAAAAGAGCATGACAATTCCAGCTGAAATGTAGCAAGATACTAGTAAGTAATACAGATTTTCTAATAGTGCCTGGCATCAAACCATAAAACATATGGAATTCCGGTGCAATATCTCTAGCAGCACAGAGCCTGCAAGTATTGTGGAGATGTGGTGTTCCTTATTCAGAGGGAGTTGTGAGTTGCCCTTGCTGACCCCTGGTGATGATAAAGGGGGAAAAAAAGCCCTGAAAAAACAGTTCGGTTCACTTTAGGGTTCTTTACTGTCTTTTATAGCTTTGATCAGTAAGGTGTAACTGAATTTGTAGTTCTTGGTGCTTTTGTGGGTGCTGCAGAAGTTCATGAAGGATATTAAACATTCAACTTGAGTGCCTCTCACTGACTGCTGGTAGAGGCACATTTTTCATAGTGCTATCAAACACTTGTTTGTCATCTTGGGAAGCAGGAGTATTCATATATCACAGTGTCCCACACATGGTCTTTGTTTACTGGTAGCTGGCAGGAATTCTCAGTAGATAAAGCAAGAAAAGCGTGAAGCAACACATTATTCATTTTTTATATGAAAAGAAAGACATGAATCCTGAGAATTCTGAAACCAGTCAAGCAGACTAAAGAGGTCTCAAAGTTTAGCGTGGCTTTCAGTCTAAATCACAAGGCATCACGATGTAACTTAAGCCACAGTTCCAACTTATGGCAACAATATATATTCTTATTCTAATTAGCAAGCAAGTTATAGATAAATCTAAGTTACAGCATCAGCAAATACCTTCACCATTATGTACAGTCTTGATATTTTTTTGTTTTGCTGCACGTGCTGTTCAACAATTGACTTGGATAGACTTGAGAAAGCTGATCAATGCAAAGACACGTCACTCACAGATGAACAAATTACAAGGTCTTCTCCAGCCAAACTTGTAGTAAGCGTAGCAAGCTCCTGTGGATGGAGTTTTCTGAGTTTTGCCAACAGGACTGTCAGATTTGTTAGTACTAAACAATATTGTATATGCTGTGGGCATAAAAAGCTGCAGGATTGTGTTTAGAATAATAGTGTATTCACAAATAGTACTCAAATTGCTCTGAAATATCACAGTTAGCTTCATCTTCATTCTATTATCTCACTGCTTTATGCTCCTGAGACCCTTTCCTAGCAGACTATAAAATCATTCCAAATGTAAGATGATAAATTAATAGAACAAAACAAATTGAAGACAGTAGGAGTGCATTTAGCACTAACAAGACCCATCTGAGTTTCACATTTTCTTTTGCAATTGTAAAAAATAAGGCTAGTGTCAGAACTCATCTTTTCTTTAATCGCTGTTGCACAAAGCTCTGGGTATTATTTCAAGGGATGATGGAAAGGAACAGTCTCTCAGTTCTTGACAAGTATCGTTTCTTCTCAAATAGGAGGGAGAAAAGTGAGATATAACCAGAAATAAATTTCAAATCACCTATGGCAGAAGGAATGAATATTTGGTTATTTATACTGCATCACAACATACAGGGAGGGCTTTAGGGTAAATAATGTTAAATATTTGCAGTAAGTGAAAACTCAAACAAGATACATTAAGAGGTGGAGAGTTTGATGTGTTGTTTAAAGAGGAAAAGTCTCCTGTGCTCTCCTTGAAAACACTACAGATTTTTGTTTGTTTGTTTTTTTTTTTTTCCCTTGGTGTGCAAGGAAAACTATTGAAACATCCATAGTTTCCTAAACATATTTATTGTCTTCCAGTGAATCCTAGCAACTTGGAAATTAAGGAACAGAGATTCTATTCTTCTAGAGAATAAAAGACCATTAAACTCTGCCTCATTCACCTGATGCTTATAATGAAACTTTCAGCTAGCAAGCACCGAAGATGGTTGATTAGCTGGTTTGTTCTTTGATTTGATTTCCTATGATCAAGCAGTTTTTACAAAGCTGTTTTATTTAAATTGCACTTTTGTTGTCCTTTTTATCATACTTCTTCATAGTTCCTTTGCTTTAGTCAACTCTAATAGCATCCCTATGAAAAAATGTTTAAGTCAACTTGATAGGACGATATATGACTTGATTAAGAATACAAGAACATCTAGCATTCAGAACAAGAGGCTCTCATGTACTTATGTGGTGTTACAATGTTGTCTTCCCCATGTCCAAAGATGCTTTCCTGTGAGTGAAGGCTATAGTAACTTTCTGGAGAATTTCAGATTCACCGCTGTATCTGTCACGGCAACCTCTCCTTACATGGCTGGATTTATGTGCCTTTTCAGGCAGCATCGGTAGAGTTTTGAAAGACCTGTAAGCTTTACAAAGCTCAAATAAGAGTCTTGGCATTTGAAAACTGTGTTTATGTTCTGTTAAAAGCCTTTCAAAATAATTTGCTTCATGTACATTTGAGTTGGTTGGAGAGGCATTTCATCAAGTCAAAGAAAAAAATCATGAAGGAGTGGGAACTGAAGCAAGTTAGCTTGTCAGTGATACACTTTTTTTCCCCTTAATTACTTAGCATTTGTTGCAATGTGTTCAGCATTTAAATGTTACTCAAGGAGGAGGCCAACCACAGTGTAGTGAATTAATAAAGCTGATCAGCTCCGCACTGACATGTTAAAGTGGTGCCATTGATTAGAAAATGTTTTCAGTAACTCTTTTATGTTTCCTCTTGAAATGGGTAGGTGATGAAGGAGCCAACTTCTATCCAAGGGACACTTTACGTTCAGTAATTTGGCCAGATTATAAGCAATTTACAGCTGAATGGAGGATTTCTACTATTTGGTAGGAACAAAAAAGATAAATGATTATAGGACTCGTTATCTTTAAGAATAAGAATAAATTACTTTGTCCTAAATACGTAGTCATAGATATTAATGGCACTTGAGATTTAGTTGTGTGTCACTATATTTGTGAAACTTTTATTAATGGCATTTTCTTTCTCTACTAGTGATCATTGAAATAAAAATACAGCTTGCTGTTCGTGTTCCTTTGCCATTGCCTGGGCCTTTCACATGTGTCATAAGATAAGCTAAGCTTCTCACAAGCTCTCTAGCTTAAACTAGTTCAGACATATCAACAGTGTCTTACCGACAAACAGGCTTTTAGCGAACAGAAAAGAAAGAGTACGGCTAGAATCAAATAAACGTCTACCATGGCCATGTTTTGGCTAAGGTGAAGAGATGATGAAGAGAGAGCAGCTGGCCAAGTTGTCGGAGAGCCTTTGCACATGCAAACGTGTGGAGAGCAAGGGAAGTGGTGACTCGTGCTTTGCTCGTGTACAGTCTTGCAGAACAGGCATGTGGGTCTTTCTTGATCAAGCATGTTATAAACTATGTGAGGAGAACAAAAAGATGTCTACATTTGCTAAATGATTTCATTTTCTTTGTATTGAATTCTTTTGCAGTAATTATGAGTGTCTGTTCATTCCTTGAGAACTTGATGATCAGGGAAGGAATAATGTAGGGGTTTCTTTCACTTCTAAGCATAATCTGTAGATTAAGCAAAACAACAGAATACGCGTCCTACTTTTGTTTACTTTCTTTCCCTGGATATTAAGTTATTTAAAACTACAGTTATCTTGACTTAAATATCCCCCCAAAAATTGTGCAGAGGAGGAAAGTATAATGTACCATCAGGAGTATATTGATATCTTCAAAATACCAGCAGTTTTCTTGATTATTAGACTAAAAGTGTGAAAATTTTAGAAGTCAAAAGCTCGTCTTTTCCACAATTCACAACATGAGTATGAACAATTGGTTGATCTTGTAAGCCCTTGTAAATACTGAAGTTGGTATCAAGTGGGTGCCCTGAGCTTAGTTTCAGAGGCAACTGATAAGAGGTTTATATTCTATGAGTGAAAGCTTGTTAGTTACAGCCTATTTTTGAAAACCAGAAAAGAATACATTCAAGATACTCACCTTTTACTGTGTATGCCTCTTCTGACTTTTAAAAAGTGTTATATGTGACTGTTGGTTTCTGAAGTAACTGAGAAATGCTGATTTTATCTTACTGATTAATTTCAAAAGTGCTCAAAAACCGAGTTCTTGTTTGCTGCATTATCTTTAAACCATTTATTGATCTCAGTTGGCTGTGCGGGTATTTTTCTAGTGTTCAGATTTGTTTTGAGCTTAATTTATATGCTGAGCTGGCAAGCTCCAAATTGAGCTTCCCTCCTACTTTGCATGTTTGCCTAATGCTCTTATAGCTAAGAATTCTTGAGTTTTGAGTCTGACTCTGACAATTATTTGCTGTCATTGATCAGGTCAGCTTTTTCACGGACCCCTTTCCTGTTGAATAATGTGGTAGACAGATTTATCACAGATTTATCACAATTATTAGTTAGTTCTTATGCAGGAGTTTAGAACAATGGCAGACACAGAAATGAGAGGAAAGTGTCAGGTGAAAGATCTGTATTTGAATTGCTAAATTATTGTATAAAAGCCATCACCATCAGGGGTACTTTGTGCTGGATTTTATGTGTTCATTGAACTTGTTTTAGGCTTAGAGGACTTGGGTACTCTTTCAGTATTTTAAGTCACATTGCTATGGCCTGCTGATCTTAGGGGTTCTTTTAAAGTCAGGAGGCAGATAAACTTTGTTGAAAGGAAGATCTATTCTTAGACTGGAGAGTGATCCCGTTATGGTAAAAGCTTGATCACATCTTCAGATAAAAGTCAATATCTAAATCATTATAATTAAGTGAGGGCTCAAATATAGTGGCAGTAGTCATTATTCTCGGTACAAGAGACTGGCAGCTTGGCAGTTTCGGCTCCTAGCATCTCCTCCAGCTAGCATATATTAGTTCTCCTGGTAAAGGTGAAGAAGGTCCTCTTGACTTGAGATCTGATTAAGGATGGCCCTATTCAAGAAGGTATTTAAGCACTTTTTTTTTTTTTTTTTTTTTTTTTGGCTTCTTTG